>OZ038491.1:36433654-36436154 GCA_964036315.1 Acanthosepion esculentum
TAGGCATATTTCTATTTTTTTTATTTAAAAAAAATTTATCTCAAAATTCGAGTAACGTATTAACTTGATATTTGTTTCCGTTTTTTTTTTCTGGCGAAATTAAGTGAAATAATGTTACGGTATTTGTTGATCAGCCAAAAGAACTTAATTGGAAAGAATACGTTCAAGTGACACAATGAATTTTTTGAATGATAATAAAAAGTCAGAGATCAATTTTGTGGACGATTAGAACGTTAAAATATCGAATAAATTGTTTGAAATTATCGACGATCCCCAGAAAGATTACAATGATAATATTTATCAATAAAAATTGAATATGACAAAAGTTTCAAAATATCCTTCATTTTTCAGATATCCTATTGTTACGTTGTTTAAAGTTTGAACTAAACATTTTTAGAACAAATCAGATAAACATGGCAGCTTCAATCGATGTGTAATAGCGAACTGACGGATTTTTTTTTTTTACATTGCTGGTGTTCAATGTATATCACGTGGTTCAGGAATGCGTACTGTGGTTCAGTTCATCTTGTCTCAGTTTTCCAAGTTAGGCTGCCACATTTCGAAGATATTGTTATAGAGTCTCTACCGATATTGTTAAAATAAACTATTTTGAATAACACATGTATGTGTATATGTATATGTATAATAAAAAAACAAATCATATTTTGCATATAATTTGTGCATAACGATATATCTTATCATAAACAATGATTATATGAAATGGACAAAGTCCGACAATTAATTTTAAGAGGTTTTTATGTTTATACATTCTTTTTATAGATACAAATATTTAAGTAAATTCTCTGTTTTTATAATAAACAGTATTTATAACATTTACCGGCCTGAATGTCCGAGAAATTTTCATAGAAAATATTCTTCCTCCGACAGGAATCGAACCTGTATTCTATACGGAACTGTCATTTAGCCTGACGTGCTCTTAACCGATCGAGCCACAGAGAATCGATCGATCAGCAAGGTCGAATTTACTGCCTTTAAACTTCAATCTTCCATGAATCTCTCACGTACATTCATATCTGCACAAAGCGTATCCAAATGTAAACAAATGACGTCACACATTATGAAATGGAACGTAAGTGAATATCAGTCAGTTATGTGCCATGCGTGATATACGCTTAAGCGATCATGTATCTTTCGATACATGACTGACTAGGCAGATTTCTTCCCGCAGTATGTTACCATTTCTTTCTGCGGTAGACCAGTTGCCATCCAAGGCTATAGAACCCGGTCTGTCTTGCTATTTACCCATAGCTGGGGGAAAAGAATAGGATTCATACCTTTCCCAGGGCTATTAGCACGTAAATGAATATCAGTCAGTTGTGTGCCATGCGTGATACACGATTAGGCGATCATGTATCGAAAGATACCTGACTGACGAAGCAGATTTTTTCCCGCACTAGATTACCATTTCTTTCTGCGTTAGACCAGTTACCATCCAAGTTTATAGAATCCGGTCTGTCCTGCTATTTACCCATAGCTGGGGGAGAAGACGAGGATTCATACCTTTCCCAGGGCTATTAGCACGTAAGTGAATATCAGTCAGTTCTGTGCCATGCGTGATACACGCTTATGTGATCCTGTATCTTTCGATACATGACTGACGAGGCAGATTTTTTTCCCGCAGTAGGTTGCTATTTCTTTCTGCGGTAGACCATTTGCTATCCAAGGCTATAGAACCAGGTCTGTCCTGCTATTTATCAATAGCTGGGGCGAGAAGAAGAGGATTCATACCTTTCCCAAATGTATTAGCACGTAAGTGAATGTAATGAATCAGTAGAGAATATATATTTGTACTTATCAGATTATTTAGGATTTTTTCATATTATTTATAGTTAGAATACATTTGATTATGGCATAGTAGATTGATATGTTTAGGGTTATTTCAATATTATGTTTTTTTATGTTAATATTTATAACGGCTCGTCTAATTTGTTCATGAACGATGTAATTAGAAAAGTCATTATTAATAAGAGTCTGTTTAATTGATTTTTAATTCAATTTAAAAAATCTTTTTCGTGGAAGAGTTTACTTTTGAACTGTTTATTAAATGTTTTATAATAGCTATTTTGTAATAGTCAGGACATTCGCTTTTATAGTTTAGAGTACACGTGTTTATACTAGTTTGGTTTTCATATGGGGAGGTAGTAATTGTATTATTATTAGTGTCTATCAATAAATCAAGAAAAAGAAGTTTATTGTTATTGTTAATTTCTTATGTAAAGTTAAGAATGGAGATTTTTTGAAAATCTTCTTGTAGTTTATGCATTTCATCTATGTTTGAACTTAGATAAGAATATCATCTACATATCTTAGGTAGATGAAGGGTTTTTACTGGTGTTAAATATCTTATTTTCAAGGTTAGCCGTGTAGAAGATACTAAATGTTGGTCCCAGAAGTGAACTCATGGAAATGCCATCATGTTGTAAGTAGATATTATTTAATTGACGATAGAAGTGAAGGTCAGTGGTACTCTTATTTAAAA
>OZ038491.1:36438654-36473654 GCA_964036315.1 Acanthosepion esculentum
TATATATATATATATATGTGTGTGTGTGTGTGTGTATATGTAACTACGAACCTAAAGACTCAGGCAAACCTACCTAGGTTTCACCTACGCGGATCGTTATTTTCTTGGGTATTGGTTTGTTCATTTACAAGCCAAAACACTTAAGGTTTTTCCAGACGAGTACAATTACTTTTATTTATATTACATTATATATAAATATATATATATATATATATATATATATATATATATATATATATATGCAAACTCTTCAGTAAAAGGAATGGAGCACTTTGGCTGATTGGCATTTGTTTACATTTGTAAAAACAATACGCTAGATTTAGTTGTGAAGATAGCTCTGACTGACACCAAATCAGTTGTGTTTCAATCCTGGCTTGAGGCATTCAGATGTCTAATCGCACTGAGGAGCTGTGATACAGCGAAACACTACTGTCTGTGAATAACACACACACACACACACACACACACACACACACACATATATATATATATATATATATATATATATATATTAAATGTAACAAACTCGTTGGTATATAATCCAAGTGTCTCCTATTAATATAAAATATTAAAACTGATCCACAAAAAGAGCACAATGTATTTATTATTACAGAGCAAATAATTAATAAACAATAAAATCCAAAATCACCTCGGCAGTCTTATCAACCTCGGTTTCGACTTCACACCGGGGTTGTAAGAGAGACGACCGATATCTTCGTCTACCAAAATAGGCTATTCCCCATATTGGGTGATTTTTGATTTCATTGTTTATTATATATATATATATATATATATATATATTCTCTCTTACAAGAAAGTGTGATGCATGTGCACTAATGAAAGAATTCTAAAAATACTTAATAAATAATATTAGATATAGCCAACAGGAACTTGTCTACCACATGGAAAACCTCCAGTTCTTGTGAATGACTGAAACTGTTAAACCAAAATATTAACTTCAGTTTGTTTATATACAATTTTTTCTTACTATTATTTACCCAATGCAAGGCCTGAGTCCCACTTAAGATAGAGTGTTAGTGAATGGGAATGTAAGGGCGTATAGGGAGGGTTGCATAATATAAGGTTGACCTTCGACGTGGAGGGGTTAAGTTTGTAGTGATCAGGGAACCAATCTTTGGAGTGGTCGTTCCACATTTCAGAGAAAGAGGCTGTATGAATGGAACTTGCTCCTTACCAATGGAATATAAGAGAAATGAGGATGAGTCGATTCAGTTTACGTGGAATGGCCGGTCCGAATTGTGTAAGTCTGAACTGATGGAACCAAGGAATGTACTTCGTCCGAACATCTGCCATGGAAATATGGGTACAGACACAATTTACAATATCTTATTTAAAAAATGGAAAAAAGAAGGATTTAACAAACAGTCCTTGTCGACTGGACTGTATTTAACAAAATTGTTTAGATGAATTACTGGTATATATATATATATATATATATATATATATATATATATATATATATATATATATATATATATATATATATATATATATATATATATATATATTTGAAGATATTTTTATAGGTACAAAATTTTATTATGGCGATAAAGGTATTCAGCTTAATATTACTAGACATATTAAAACGCGCGAAGCAACCGGTTTCGCTCCCGCTCATCAGGCTTGCAACGGGAGATTTTAATTTAAAAAACAGAAAATGTACACTAAAAAGAATTGTGTAGGGGGGGAAAAATTACATAGCCAAGATGTCTTCTATTTTAGAAGATACTTCCAAATTTACTAAGCTCGGATCAGCAGACACATGTGACAAAACTACTTCAGCTGAAGTAAAATTTCAGAAACTTCTTCTGAAATTAGTAAAGACTGGCGTGCTTTCACAAGAAATTGCCAATGAAATCCGGCCGTCCGGGTCAATTCGGCCACGGTTGTATGGGCTCCCCAAAATCCACAAGGAGGGCATACCATTGAGACCAGTTTTTTCAATGGTTGGTTCAGCCCAACACAGGGTAGCCCAATGGCTTTCAACGCTTTTGGATCCTGTGTTGAAAGGTTTTAGTGGATTTTGCATAAAGGATTCATTTTCCTTTGTGGACCTTATACAAAATTTATCTTCTTCGGGCAAGTTCATGTGTTCTTTTGACATCTGTTCTCTGTACACTTGTGTTCCTTTGATGGAAACTGTCGATATTTGCTGTGATATGCTTTATCGCAGTACTTTGTCTCCACCAAGTATTCCGGAGGCAACTTTTGTTGAGTTGATGAAATTTGCCACGTCTTTTGTCGAATTTAGTTTTAATAACACCATGTTTCGACAAGTTGACGGGGTCGCTATGGGTTCCCCTTTGGGTCCAGCTCTGGCCAACATATTTGTGGGCTTTCACGAACAAAAGATGCGGAATAATGTACTCCGTCCTCAACTATATCGTCGGTATGTTGACGACAATTTCTGTTTATTTAACAATGAAGTTGAGGCCGATCAGTTTCTTTTGTTTCTAAATGGTATCCATCCGGCGCTAAGGTTCACTGTTGAGAAGGAATCCAATTATCAATTGGCCTTCTTGGATGTATTAGTACATCGTACAGCAACAAGTTTTCTTACTTCTATTTATAGGAAACCAACTTTTGCGGGAATGTATACGCGTTGGGATTCCTTTTGCCCCTCCAAACGTAAGATAAACTTAATTAGAACCCTCGTACATAAGCACTAAAAATCTGTTCAGAGCCCTTCTTGGACGATGAGATCAATTTTGTCAAGGATACCCTATGTGGTATAGGTTATCCACCTAATACTGTTCATTCGGTTATCCGGGACAAAATTGAGGAGTTCAGAAGTGCCAAATACTGTATCGTTAAAAAGTGCCCTGTTTATCTAAGATTGCCTTGGGTTGGAACCAAATGTGAAAGTATGGTCAGACAAATTTCATCTAAGGTTCGTCGCTGTTTTTTCTCTGCAGAGGTACGGATTGTTTTTCAAACCCGGCCCATGGTTCGTCCAGTGTGTAAAGACGTCCTCCCTCCTCATCAAATTAACTCTATAATTTACGAATATAATTGTAGTTGCGGGGCTAACTACATAGGAAGGACAACACAACGCTTGGACATGAGAATTAAGCAGCACGTTCCTACCAAAATCAGGAACCACACTTTGCCGCTGAATGGACTCGTCCCAAACACCTACGGATCCGCCATTTGTGAGCACTTATCAAATAGCAGATCGTGTGCAGTGAATTTTAGTGTTGATCGGTTCACCGTATTGTCCCGGTCACACTCTTTATTTCACCTGAGGTGCTGGAGGCACTTTACATCGGGTCCCGCAAACCTTCCTTGTGTAAACAACGTGAGTGTTTGTTGGGGCTCGCTGTCATTTGCCTCTAGCTCCTTTTGCTCATTTTTTTTTCCCCTACACAATTCTTTTTAGTGTACATTTTCTGTTTTTTAAATTTAAATCTCCCGTTGTAAGCCTGATGAGCGGGAGCGAAACCGGTTGCTTCGCGCGTTTTAATATGTCTAGTAATATTAAGCTGAATACGTTTTTCGCCATATATATATATATATATATATATATATATATATATATATATATATATATATATATATATATATATAAATGTTTGTGTATTTCATGCACATTTCATGCACATTTCTTTGAATACGACAGACAAGGTGCTTTTATTTTTTTTTTGTCTGTTGTATTCAATGAAATGTGCATATATATATATATATATATATATATATATATATATATATATATACATATATATATACATATATATACATATATATATATATATATATATATATATATATATATATATATATATATATATATATATATATATATATTCAAGGTGGCAATAAAGTCATAATACACTTTGACGAATGAGAAACGAAATTAAGTCCTGGTAGGAACGTTCTAACAACTAGGCCACCATTCCAACATTTTTATATCCACACACACACACACACACACACACACACACACACACACACACACACATACATATATATATATATATATATATATATATATATATATATATATATATATACAGGGTGAAAATAAAGACACTATACAATTACAATTAAAAAAGAAAAGCATTGAAGCAGGTGGCTGGCAATTTTAACTGTATCCGTAATTAATCTACAGTTGTTTACCGTAGCATTTTGTTGTTATTAACCAGAATTAGCCAGAACCATTTTAATAGTAAATTTCTGGACTATTGACTAATTGCTTTGTCTTAATGATTATCGTAATTAACTGTATAGTGGCTTTATTGCCGCCCTGTATATATATATATATATATATGTATATATATATATATATATATATGAAAGATTTTATATATATATATATATATATATATATATATATATATGAAAAATTTCTCAGAGTAACCTGTCCAAAAAGACAATATGTATAAAGGTAAACGACAATAGGAAAACTGTATTATTAGCCGGCGCGTTTCGTCTAATGTGGACTCTTTCAAGGCAAAAGCGAAATGAATTTATTGAAAACAAAGTAACTATTAACAACAAAACAGAATGTCCCTACCAACTGGAAGAATTTAGAAAATGCTATTCTCATACTGTTAACTGAAAATTACGTCAAGTACTGTCATGTGTGGAGATATTGTTTTTATTGTTGTGTTGACAAAACAATTAACTATTAACAATTATTAAGGACATTTTGTTTGTTCCTAATAGTTACTTTGTTTCTAATAAATTCATTTCGCTTCTGTCTTGAAAAAGTCCACATTGGACGAAACGCGTCGTCTAATAATACAATTTTCCAATTGTCTTTTTCCTTTACACACACACACACACACATACATATATGTATATATGTGTGTGTGTGTGTGTGTGTGTGTTTGTGTATGTGTGTGTGTACTTGCGTACATTAACCTTTGTTATACTTTGTGCTTTACAAAATCGAGTTCTTTGTAAAAGGTAGCATTAAATGTTTTCCATTTGAAAAAATAGTCTCTAGTTTTGTTAAAAAGCCATTCGGTAAGACATTTTTGTGTAAGCGGTTGGTAATTGTCATGAAATTTGTTAGCGAACAACTCTTTCCTTTGAACTAATTGCTGCAAGTCTTGAACGCCAAATATGCAGATGGAATGAACCCATTTACCGTAGCATTTATCATGAAACGGAGAATTCTCAAAGACCCAGAGTTTATATCTGGCTAGGAATGGTTTTAAAGGTCCCGTTTCTGATACACCTGCAAAAAATAATTAAAATAGTTTTATTCACTGAATTTCTGGTATAAGGAATTGTCATAATATACATGTTTTACATTCGGTCCAATGACCTTCTCGCAACATTTAGGGCATCCTGGGTATAACGATAAACTACATCCCCGTCCTGGGTAAGACGATAAACTACGTCCAACAGCAAGGAGGTTTTGAGGAGTGTGGAACCACCTCCTAATTGCTGGTGTTCCGAGGTCCACCCTAACCCGGGGTGGTAGTACCTGTTAAGGTCCAAGCGATGGTCAAACCTCTATTAAAGTATAAAAATATGATTTAATACCTGCAATAAATTTTTTGAGGAAAATTATTACCAGTAATACATTATAAACAGTAATACAATTTTGAAGAAAATAAATATTACCAGCAATACATTTTTGGAAAAAAAAATTACAAGCAATACATTTTTGGAAAAAATATTCCCAGCAATAAATATCTTGTCGACATTAAATAACCCATGGTGTTGATATGCCGTAAACAAAACAAATCAAACCAAACTAAACAACATTTCGAGGAGTTTGCCCTTCGGTCTTCATATGTCTATCAATACGGAAGGAAAATGGATTATGAAAAAAAAAACCCACAAATTTATGGAATGAGGAGAAATTATTATTTTCATCATTTACATTCAGACTAATATCCCCATCTTTATTGTTGTTTTCAAATGTTTACCTATATAGGTAAACTTCAGGGTATTTCGAAATGAAACCTTTATTTAATATACAAGGTAACCAAAAAAGTTCTGTCCGTTTTTTGATTAGTCACTGAATGAAGTTGAAATATATACGAAATGCGTGTAGCAATTGTTTGCAAATTCGGACAGCCGGAAGTAGGAACATCAGACGTTATAAAAACACGCGCACCGTGCCCGGCCATCAGTTATAAGCCGGACAGCTGTAAGAAGGATGGAAGTGTTTAGAGATCTCGTTCGGGGCTGTTTGCTTTACGACTTCAAAGTGGGCTTATCAGCAGCTGCATCAAGTGGCCGCATATGTCAAGGGTTTGGAGATAGTGCTGTGGATGAACGTACTGCAAGGCGTTTGTTTCGAAAATTCAATTCGGGAGATTTGTCTCTCCATGATGAGTCTCGCAGTGATCGACCACAGGTCTTGAATGACGGAGTCCTGAAGGCGGCCATTGAAGAGGACATTAGTCTAACGTGTGGTGAACTTGCAAGACAGTTCAACGTTTCCGATGAAACAGTTAGACTTCACCTGCACCGCCTAGGTAAGACGTACAAACTGAGCAAGTGGGTTCCGCAAACGCTGTTGGAGTTCCACAAACGAGTGGCAGCCTGCGTATCGCTGCTTTCTCGCCACCGTACCGCATCCTTATTCAATCGAGTGCTTACCAGTGATGAAAAGTGGGTTCTGTACGAAACTCCTATTGGTTGTCTCCTCAGGATGCTGTCCCTCACACCGCAAGACCGCCTATGCACCCACGCAAGATTATGCTTTGAGTCTGGTGGACAGGTCATCAAGTGGTTCATTATGAACTGCTACCAACGGCCCAAACGGTCACTGGAGACCTTTCCATCGCAGTAATTGAAACGTGTGCAACAGTCATTGCGCCAGAAGGAGCCAGCACTGGTGAATCGCAAAGGTGTACTTTTCCTCCATGACAACGCCAGGCCGCATATCGCGCGAATGGTCAGGGATACCATACAGCAACTTGGGTGGGAGACTTTGTGCCATCCACCTTATTCACCTGACCTTGTGCCCACCGATTACCACCTCTACCACTCCCTGGATAATCATCTTCGTGGGAAATCCTTCACCAATAAAGCAGACTTGCGCAAAGCCCTCACGGACTTCTTTGCGTCAAAACCCCCCGAGTTCTACCGCAAGGGCATTGAACAGCTGGAGACACGTTGGCAGAAGGTGCTGGATGCCGATGGCGGTTACTTCGAAGACTAAATATGTTACACATACTGTGAACCGTTTTCTTTTTTTCCTTTAAAAACAGACAGAACTTGTTTGGTTACCTTGTACAATGGTGGATTGTTCTCGTTCTACTGTCGATGTCAAAGATTATTAAATCTTCTCTTTTGCTCATTTATTGCTCGCTCTGTTTGCTCGAGGTTTGTAAACTCTAATGACAGGCTACTTGTCTCTGAGTATGCCTGCCTACGGACCACCTGTGGTCTATACAGCATCTATGCTGAGCGGACCTTAGTTACAGTTTCTGGGAGAAAGCGCATGATCTGGCGTGATCAGCAGTCTGAACAAAGCCAGCACGCTCAAACCCCCAGTCACGATGCTTTGCGACTCAACTGCTGGCTCAACCATCGACGGCTACCCAATTTAACTCAAAAGGCTTGGATCAATCACATTATTCGGACTATTGTTCTCATCTTTGTCGCCATATTTATTACAATATTTCGGCCGTTGTACGCTCCGGCCTTCTTCTGGTGGTTGGAATGTCGAAAAAAAATATTAAGAAACGAGAAATTTTCGCTCAAAAACAGAAAAAAAAATGAACTGAACTGTTATGTAATATCAGTCTTCTTATACATCAAATGACCTCACAGATACGTCAGTGAATACTGGATAATCACCTCACAGATGAAGAAGCAACAGAAATGTGGGTCGACAGAAGGAGTCAAAGAGAATACAGTGAACCGAACGACGAAGTTTTAGGGAAAATGGAAACAAAAAAATTTCTAGGTGCCATAATGAGGAAAGGGGGCTTGGAAAATTTGATATTCACAGGACAGATTGAAGAAGGAAAGAGGAAAACAACACATGACCTACTGGGAGAGAGCTTTTGTCAGTGGATGCGAGAACAATGTTTAGGATAAATAACAAAAGGAGAACATTTATCAAGAGCTACAAAAAATAAAAAATTGGAGAGCCATGATCGCTAACGCCCTGAAGGTACATCGCATATAGAAGGAAAAAAGGAAAAACTGATACGGATGCTATTTTGTCCACAACATCAACAAATAACGACCGGCAAGTCAACGCTGTTGACATTCTTAAGTCATGAAAATCTTGCCATGATTGCAACTAAATTCAAGACAAAAATGGATAATTATGGTAATTATGGAAGAGTGGTTTGTTGAAGAGCACGCCCACCCAATCTCGTTTCCGTTAACCATACCGCTGTGGTAGAGATGAATTATGGAGTTCAAGGAGAAGTGGAGTCAAGCCTTTTTAAAAGGTTGCTAAACTAAACAGTTTCAGTCGAAACTTAGTGGCGAACCGATTTCTCTTTCCCTTCTGGAAGCCATTATACCATCCGTACTCCCACACGTGCACAAATACAAATCACACATCTATCTATCTATCTATCTATCTATCTATCTATCTATCTATCTATCTATCTAACTAACTAACTAACTATCTATCTCAGTTTATTGTTTATCTATCTATCTATCTATCTATCTATCTATCTATCTATCTATCTATCTATCTATCTATCTCTGGCTATTTAGGAATTCTTTGTAAAACATGGATATTTATACGTTTCGGCAAGTTTATCACAAGCACTATCTAAACCCAACAGAGTGAGTGACTGCTGAATCTATCTATCTATCTATCTATCTATCTATCTATCTATCTATCTATCTATCTATCTTAGTCTGTTCATATCTATCTATTTATCTATCTTATCCCGTTCATACTCATCTTTGTTCATATCTAGCTATCTTAGTCTATTCATAGCTATCTATCTATCTATCTATCTATCCAATTTTAACAGTACGTCGAAGCTCGTACAAATCTATCACCGTCGTTTTGTGCGTTCGTTTGTTTCATTCATTCGTTCTTTCTCAGCCTTTTTCTTATCTATCTATATATCTATAAAATATTACACACACACACACACACGCACACACACACACACACACACACACACACATATCATAAAATAGGACGATTACATTAGGTTGATGATCATTTTCACCTTGTAAGTTGAAATAAAATTTATCAGTCAATGGATGAAATAAAAATGGAAGGGAAGAAAAATGGAAAAAAGAGAAAAGGGGAGCAAATAAAAACTAGGAAGTAGTGTAAGTCTGGATATGAGGGGGAGGGGGAAAAGGAGAAAGGAAGAGAAAAAATGGGGTAGCAGATCTTCTTAAATCTATTAAAACAATAATATTATATTAAATAAAGAGTAAAGAGATAATCCCATTTATATGAAAGGGAGATAATTCAGAAATAAACTTATATCAAAATAAAGAATATATCAGGAAAAATAATTTAGAAAAATATAATAATTAAAATTACTGAAATTAATATATCTATTTTCGGATGCAGTCTCTCATTTAACAACTACATTTAAATAAAGATATTTTAAATAAAACCTATATTAAACAATTCCCATCTACAAGAAAAAAAGGTAATATTTATCATTTAATAAATAATTTAATAAACCAATCAAGAAAATTAAATAAAAGTAAAAAATCTACACTTAAATTTAGAAAAGAAAGTGAATGATGTGTCTTTAGAATAAATTTTATAAGATAACACTATATAATAAATAATTGTATATAAATGTATTAATTTAATTAATTAATTAATAGTAAAAAAATTAAAAAATATATTAAATATTAGATAAAAGCAACAAGAAATATTAATAAAAATATTAATAAAAATAAATAAAAATATATAAATTCCTTAAATATTATACCAAAATAAATTTTAAAATACCACTTCATCAAACCAAATAATACAAAACATATCAGTAAAATACACCACATATAAACCACATATTAAAATATTAAAAAGACCTATAATACTAATAAATTTCTAAATACTTCATAAATAATCATACCAGTTGATTAAAATAAATATATAAAATTGGGCCTATATAGACATCATAATTATGTATTACATAACAATTCATCATAAAAGTTATATTCTAGTATATTATTATTACATAATATTGTCGTAAAATTATAATAATAATTATGTAATTGTTAATTATCACATAAATTAACCCCTTTCTATAATACTACCATATAATATTGAAAATAAGGACATTTCAATTACATATATATATATATATATATATATATATACATATACATATATATACACACACACACACAAACACATACAGACATACACACATACAGACACACGCACACGCACACGCACACGCACGAACACACACACACACACACATATATATATATATATGTGTGTGTGTGTGTATATATATATATATGTAAATGTGCTGGTGTCTGGGGTTTTGGTTCCTAAGTATCAGTTATCTCCTGTTAATTTCCCTCTGAAAGTTCTACACTGCCTTAACCGGATATTGCACTCACAATCTTTGGGTCCTGTCACAGTGGATAAAGCCGTTAGTTAGATTCAGTGACAGGACCTAAAGAGTGTGAGTTCAATACCCAGTTAAGGCAGTGGAGAACTTGGAGAAGGGAATTAACAGGAGATAACTGGTAACTAACATCTATTAAAGATGGCACGTGGAACTAGAACAGTCTACCCCAGTGGGTGAAATAAAGGGTTCAGTTCGACATTCCAACTACCTGAGGAAGGCCGGAGCGCACAACGGCCGAAACGTTGTAATAAATATGGCGGTAAAGATGAGGAAAATAGTCCGAATAATGTAAATAGTGTACATAATACCTCATCTCAGAAATATAGACATATACTTAAGGGCCGGAACGTTGTAATAAATATGGCAACAAAGATGAGGATAATAGTTCGAATAATGTAAATAGTGTACATAATACCTCATCTCAGAAATATAGACATATACTTAAGGGCCGGAACGTTGTAATAAATATGGCAACAAAGATGAGGACAATAGTCCGAATAATGTAAATAGTGTACATAATACTTCATCTCAGAAATATAGACAGATACTGAAAGGCCGAAACGTTGTAATAAATATGGCGACAAAGATGAGGACAATAGTCCGAATAATATAAACAGTGTACATAATAACTCATCTCAGAAATATAGACTGTTGCTTAGTTTCTGGAAAACAACTTTCACTATACCAATGCGCCTTCGGATAAACACAGAACTTTTCTTTCACTATTTTTGTCGCTTTTTGGCTCTGTATTGTTTCTTCTTCTTCTATGTAACATGTCCCTTCAGGACGTGAGTTCCACTCATCATAATAACATTATGTTTGTTTGTTTTTTTTACTATCCCACCATTCCCAGTTCTGACATCCATTTACACAAGCACGTTACATTGTCTTCAATCTCTCCTTTTGAGTGTCAAATTCTCCAAGATATCTTTTCTCATTATGTATCCTAGAAATTTCAACAGTTTTTTTTCTGATTCTAAGTTTAAATGACCTTTTTGTTTCCATTTTCTTTAAAATTTACTCCACTCATCGTTCACTGTCTAACCTGTGGTGACGTCCAAGGTTGCTTGTATCTGCATATACACCTAACTCGCTATTTTCACAGATTTGTCTCCTTAGCCGTGATCGCATTCAACAAAAATAATAACGACAATTGCTTTTTAAGGCACTGGTTGGAAATTAGCAATCAATGCGGTTTCTCACTTAATAGTGGTATTCTTCCGTCAGCTTTGAGAAGTGGACTGCTATCTTACTAACTTCTGGCTGCTATGTAGCTACTCACTCATTGGTCACCTACCTAGTTCTCTGACCGCTGGATCCCTTTCTCATTCCCTGCTTATTTGGATGGGGTCCCATCCCCCTATCTATCCACTTGCTGGGTGGGTGGTCAGCTTCTTCAAAGAACTACTTTTATGATTATCTAAAATAATTAACACCATTTTAGGCTTGCCAATTCAAAAGCAGCAGTCAACAATTCGAAAACGCTAGTACTTAAGTTTATTGAAGTGGGGGAGGGTGAAATTCCCACGAAACTCAGATAAATAAATAGGCTTAAAAGAAAATATATTAATCTACTTATCTTCTAAACATGAGTGAGAAATCGTATTGTTACACTTGCTTACAAAATCCATCCAAAGCATTCTCAGCCTCTTTCTAAAGAAACACTTTTCTGTTGGCGTAGGTCTTCTCCCCATTCGTGAGGAAATTGTTCACTATTCACAGTTATATAGGAGGATTGATATTGCATAACAGTTTAGTACTTTCTTCTTTGTTTCTAACGAATATTTCCTGTATCTTAATACTTTGCTTAGCTTTTGGAAGTCATCTTTCGCTCTTCCAATGAACCTTCGGATTAGGATGCCACATTTGCCGTCCTCTATTAAAACCAGATATTTAAATCTTATTTAAAACTTCATCGTTGCCTACATGTTCAGTCTACGGTATTTTTCAGCATCCTTCCATAGAACTACATGTCTGTTGCGTCAAGGCTTTTTCTTAATCTGTGAGCATATTATTCAGCATTCCCTGCTATATATATATATATATATATATATATATATATATATATATATATATATATATGTGTGTGTGTGTGTGTGTGTGTGTGTGTGTGTGTGTGTGTGTGTGTAAATATATAGAAAATAGGAAAGAGCTCGTTAGGTAAATAATCCGAAGTTCTTTAGTATTTTTGTTCGATACTTAAGTAGAGCCGAAATATAATTATTTATTTAAATCCCATCTTCCGATTTAATCTAAACATCCCAACCCTACATTGACTTGACCTCTTTCCGAAAGTAACTGAGATATTGATACAAATTATTAACCCTTACGCGCCTTAATTAAACAATTGCTCTACCCGTTTCCATAGTAATCTAATCTTAATAATGAATATGCTTATAAAAACGCATAAATTTCAAGATTAGTTCATTCCTAAAATTTCTTTGGAGATGAAACAGAGCTTGTTATTTTAATTCAATTTAATCCTAATAATTATATTGAAGTTTTCAGCTCTTGTTTTTGAAACATGAGAACTCTTATGTAGCGAAGGAATCATATATTTTTTAAATAATTGTAATATATATATATATATGTATATATATATATATATATATATATATATATATAATTATTTTTTTAAAATACAAAAATTGTATAATACATATATAAATATATATATATATATGATTATTTTTAAAAAGTACAAAAATAATTGTAATATATATATATATATATATATATATATATATAATTATTTTTTAAAAATATGATTCCTTCGCTACATAAGAGTTCTCATGATTCAAAAACAAGAGCTGAAAACTTCAATATAATTATTAGAATTAAATTGAATTAAAGTAAAACATTTATCTTGAAGATGATACAGAGCTTGATAGTTTAATCCAAAAATCGTTCTATAGAAGGACCACATCACTGTATACTTTTGATTTGGCATCGACTTTGACACTGACTAGGAAATGAGCTGAAGTTTTCAGTTAGTGATTTACACTCCAGCGAAGTATTTCTTAAACTAGAATGTCAAGGAAATTCGCCTTTTGCATCGTGAGCACGGTTGGGCTTTTCAATAATCTGTGAATAGCGAAGTCACCACAAATATGAAAACTAGCTAAAGGATACATAGAGATGATATTAACAATCGTCTCAGCTATTCGGTCGAACAATACAGTTCTATCAAAACTAGAGTGAAGAATCCAAACATTAAAAATTAGAATGCTACAAAACCATCATCAGCGTCTTCTACGGTGGCCGCATCAGCCATGATGCAGGGCGAGACACCCTCAGACAAGAAACAGACACGCTGAAAGACATCATAACCATTTTCAAGAAGGGGAAATTGAAATTGCTTAAGTGGCAATAATCTTTCCACTTATTTTCCTACAAGGTACCTACTTAGGTAAAAGAAGAGGCAGACCGGGGAGGGGTCGAATGGGCTAACAACATTACTGAGAGGACCGGAAAATTATTCACAGAGATCCAAACATTAGAACGCAGCTGAAATGTAGGGTCATGTACTGTACAACCACACTCGATCACAGAACAAATGATGATGATGATGATGATTTTTTAATGATATTAATGCGATAATGTTATTAAGATGCAATGGGTAGCTAATAATTTGATAATTGGCTATTAGAGGAATTGCTTGACAAACACAGATGTTTATACGAATCAGTACGTCTATCACAAGAAATAACTAAAGTCTGAGTAACTGTTGAGTTTATGTAGTTCTTGCGATAGACGTACTGAAACGTATAAACATACGTGTTTAACAAGGAATTCTTCTAATAAGCCTACTACGATAGATAGATAGATAGATAGATAGATAGATAGATATGAACAGAATTAGATAGATAGATAGATAGATAGATAGATAGATAGATAGATAGATAGATAGATAATTGTTGTGGAGTTATTTCGCAGTGGAGGCTTGTATTTGTACTGAAATCGGTCCTAAATAAGTTCGACATACCAAACGTTAGGAACTTGATATAATAGGTATTACGCAGAGTAATCTTGTTGTGGTCGCTGACTACTTTCGTATTCGACTAACTGTCGACTACTGTCGTCCGACATCGACTGACCCTCATTCCTCTTACTATTCCTACTTATATTAGGTGGGAGAGTCTAATAACTATAGAATAGGTGTGTTTCACCATAACACCCCCTCCTATAACTTTAATCCGTAGGAGTAAAACAGTTTTCTTTATTTTTTTATTTTTACCGGAAATATGAAGAAAAAAACAAACAAAAAGACTTCATTTTTTAGCAACATCGTAGCGTATCTCCTACGTTTTGGATCCACATTTAAATGGTCAGTTGCCTTTCTTTTTCTGCTGGATCACCGTACCTCAGGTAAAATCGTTGCTGACGTTGTTAGATCAAACGTATCGAAAATCACCTCCATAGGCGTTTCTTCCGCGGGATCGCTGTCAACCACGTCTGAAGTGCGTCGTCTGATCTGGTTAATGTGCCGTCTTCTCGTGAATTTTTCGCCTTTCACCAAGTACATCATGTTGCCAATCCGCTTTTCTCGAGTTTAAATTCCAAATCATGTATTCTTGAAACTACTGCATTTACATGTTCCACGTGTTCTGCTATACTTGTACTTCTCATGAGGATGTCGTCCAGATACGCTACGGCAAAATCTAGACCACCCAACATCGAATCCATTACTTGTTGTAAAATGGCGGGCGCGACCTTAATCCCAAAAGGTAGTCTGTTAAATTTATACAGACCCCGATGTGTGTTTATACACAAAAGTTTTGACGTTTCTTTTTCTACCGGTATTTGCAGATATGCGTCGCTGAGGTCTATCTTCGAAAATATTGTGCCTCCATTAAGCTTCGCAAATATTTCTTCCGCTGTTGGTAGAGGATAATTAGTCTTTTGAGTGCCACGTTTAAACCCATCAAGAAATCAGCACAAACACGAATTTCTTTAGACTTTTTTTTCACGTATACCGTCGGTGTTGCCCATTCACTATATTCAACTTTTTTAAGTACACCTGTTTTCTCTAATCTGTCCAATTCTTTATCTATCTGTTCAATTGAAGCAAACAGCACATTCCTTTTCTTTTTGAATACCACCTGAGCGTTTTCTTTTAGCTAGAATTTTCCTCCATCTTGGTACAAGTTCCCAACCCTGAAAAAAAACAGTAGGAAATGTTTCCTTAAGTTTCTTTATTAATTTTTGGGCTTCGGTGTTTGTTTAAACTTTCTACCTTGTAACAGAAAGAATTCATCGGTAGATCCCATAACTGGAATTCTGTTATCCAATTCGTACCCAGTAAGTTCGTGGTATTTTCTATGACAAATAGTTTAGCTTTTCGCGTTTTTTTATTTAACGTGACCTTTGTAACAAATTCTCCAATAAATTGTATTTTTTTGCTCCCGTCACTGACCTCGCAATTTTCTTTCTCTTCATTAAAGTTGGTTTCCCCAATTTCTTCCACGTATGCAAATTTATGATAGATAGATCCGAACAAGTGTCAAGTTGCATTTTTATATTTTTATTACTTATTTCGACGGTAACAAATTTTCTGGTTATTCCATCTTTTACCTCGTTGGACTTTAATTTTCTTGTTTTATTGTCTTTATTTTTTGACCCGCAATGCGTGCTTTTATGTCCCACTCTTTTACAGTTGGAACATTTTTTATTCCTAAAATCGCAATATCTGTACCAGTGTAGTTCACCGCAAGCAAAACATGGCTTCGGAAGTTTTTGTTTATTTTTCTCTGGTATTTCACTTTTTGCTTGATAATCCGCAATTTTAGAATTCTTTTTGGTAGACTAACTTTCTTCTTTGTAGCGTATTTTCCTTACATGCGAAACGCCAGACTTTTTTAAATTTTTTTAAAATCTTTCTTTACGCTAACATATCTTGTGCAGTCTTCTGCCAATTTTTGTACCGTAATACTTGGATCGCTTTCCAATTTTGCCAGTACTAATTTTCTCAACTCTGCGTCTCTTTCCGATACCAGTCCTGAACAAACACCAAGCGCTTAAAATTATCTGCGCTTAACTCTGCCAGCTTGAATTCTTCACAATGCTTATTCACATTGGCTGCGTACATTATATAGTCTTGTTCATCATCTTTCATCAGATTCAAACATTTCCACCTCTTGTGGAACAGAGATGTCTTTTTACTAAATAATTCACTTAATATATTTACCGCGTCGGTAAATGTCAACTCGCTAGTTTTTTTCGGTAGAATGTAGTTTACCAATTTGTTATGCTCAGCAGTTCTTAATTTGCTTAACAGAAGCCTAACCTTATTTCCTTCAGACCACGAGTGGCAGACCTCGTTTCCGTATATTTTTTTATAATACTCCGAAAAAGTTATCTCTTCATCTGGACTGTACGTGAATATTTCAATTGAATTCCATATTGTATTCTCTGGGAAAGAATCATTTTGTAGATTTTTCTCTTTCCTCTTCTCAGTTATTTCCAGAACTTTGTTTTGAAACTCCCTATGCATCTGTTCCATATTTTGTTGGAATTGCATTTGTCTATTGAAAGTTTCCTCCTGTAGCTGCATCTGGAATGTTGTCTGTTGCTCTAATATTTTCGTCTGTTGTTCCGACTAGAACTTAAATAATTCGCGGAATAGACTTTTGCATTCCTCCATCTTCGCAAACAGTCTAAATACTGTAGAGTGGGGTGTCCTACGAATTTGCAATTCGTGACCTATTTGAGCAAACTGTATTATCGAGAAAAATATTTCTTTTCTCGACAGATTTTTTCGTCACTAAGTTGACGTCTTGGCTTGCGACAAACTTTGCAAGTTTTTTTTTAAAGCGTGAATCCGAGACAAAGTTGTTGTGTAGCTATTTCGCAGTGGAGGCTTGTATTTGTACTAAAATCGGTCCTAAATAAGTTCGACGTACCAAACGTTAGGAAGTTGATATAATAGGTATAACGCAGAGTAATTTTGTTGTAGTAGCTGACTACTTTCGTATTCGACTACTGTCGTCCGACATCGACTGACCCTCGTTCCTCTTACTATTCCTACTTATATTAGGTGGGAGAGTCTAATAACTATAGAATAGGTGTGTTTCACCATAACATTAATAAACTGCGATAGATAATTAATAAGCTATGATAGATAGATAGATAGATAGATAGATAGATAGATAGATAGATAGATAATAAACTGATGTAGATAGATAATAAACTGTGGCAGATAGATAACTTGAAATAGATAATTAATAAACTCAGATAGATAGATAATTAATAAGCTGTGATAGATAGATAGATAGATAGATAATTAATAAGCTGTGATAGATAGATAGATAAATAGATAGATAGATAATTAATAAGCTGTGATAGATAAATAGATAGATAGATAATTAATAAGCTGTGATAGATAGATAGATAATTAATAAGCTGTGATAGATAGATAGATAAATAGATAGATAGATAATTAATAAGCTGTGATAGATAGATAGATAGATAGAAGACTCAACAGTCACTATTGGGTTTAGATCATTCTTGCGATAAACGTACTCAAAGCTTAGCAGCCAATTCCCCTAATTAATAAATATAATTATTTTCTAAGCGTAGCTTAGATGTGGCACAAGGCCGAAAGTATGGGGCACCTAGTGAGGATCGAACTCACTTTTCAGTTGTAACTGATCTAGCGAGACAAGCTTGCTAACGATTACACCACGCCGAGAATGAAATGCAGATGATGAAAATAAAGCGTGTTTTGCTTTATGTGGCGAGAAATACAGTAATTGGACAGTATCAACTGTAAATATTTTATATTATAGACAAAAAGAAATAAGCGTTACTATAATTTCAGAAAAAAAAACTTACCTAGGTAGGATCCAGGCACTTTAAGATGTGAATTGTGATTTAGCGACGAAAAAAACGTCTCGTCAGGAACGTCAACTTTTTTCACCCATCGAAGAAAATCTATGGCAACGGATGAATGAAGAATATAATCTACAAATCCTCTTTGTACAATCACGTGGACGGCACCTTTAGTTGGTCGGATATTATGCGGGGCACGGCCGGCTGCTTCCCATCGTCCAGTATTAGCTCTAGAATTAATTAATTAATTAAAGAATCGTTTATTCATCTTCAAAAAAGAAATACACACAAATACTACTCAAGTTAAAAGACCAAATAAAAAATAATTCATATCATAGAATAGATAGATAAATAATAAACTGTGATAGATAGATAGATAGATAGATAGATAGATAGATAGCAAAACTGTGATAGATAATTAATAAACTGAGATAGATAGATAGATAGATAGATAGATAGATAGATAGATAGATAGATAGATAGCAAAACTGTGATAGATAATTAATAAACTGAGATAGATAGATAGATAGATAGATAGATAGATAGATAGATAGATATTCGATTTCCGTAGCGTTACTATTAAACATTTCGTAAACCGAAATTATTATTATCAATGGCTGGCAACTCGTATTCTTGGATACCCACCAACCCGTCTACTAGGGCGGCTCGCTAATCCTTATTGCAAACTCTTGCTCAGGCGCAGTTTGCGTTTGTTCAACACTCACAGAGCCCATTTTATACTGCAACTATGCTGAGCAGACCTTAGTTACAGTTTGTGAGAGAGTAGCGTGTTATCTAGCATGATCAACAATGTGAAGAAGACCAGCACGCTGAAAACCATCGGTCACGATGACTTGTGACTTCGTGCTAGCACAGTCATAGACGGCATCCAAGGGTTCCATCTACCCAATTTCACTCACAAGGCTTTGGTCAGATTCCAAAGTTGCCGCACGCTGACATTGCCCCCTTCAGACTAATAACATCAAAAACTCAATTTCGTGACAAATCGACCAATCAGAAAGCGAACCGCTCAGCCGAAATAGCGTAAACAATCACGATGAAATTATATGAGAATTTATAATTTTCATAAATGACCTTTCGGGTGTCATCAGTTGCCAATCCTACATCTATGATGATAACATAACTATTTACTCTTGTCTTTATGGTAAGTCTGATCGGTCAGTTACGGTCAAATTGGCAGCTCATCCCAACAATGACTTACATTCTGTTGTTAACTTCGGCAAGAAATTAAATGCAGCGTCAATCACAATCCTTTGTCTTCTTGAATATTGTTCTTACTGGACTTCTTATCGCCTTGATTGTGGGTAAACTGATTTTAAAAAATATGAGAAATCACTGAGTGCATCCTGAAACCCTAAAAATATTGTTGGATGAGATTTTCGCCACGTCTAACAGTGCTGCTATGGTTTCAATTGGAGACGAACCTTAAAATTCGATATCGAAGCAGGTTAACACAGAATAAGGTTAATTTTCAGAAACTGGGGACGGTCGGAAAATTTTCTTTGATAAATTAATCGTAATTGTTTTTCAATTTACACTATTTTGCATAGCGGGGAAAACCTGCACTTTCCTAGTTATTTCGTAGAAAATGAAAATGGAGTAAGGCGAATTAATGATTATCATTAATTTATAAGGTATTTATATGATTATCATTATAAATATATAATTATAAAGAAATATAGTTTTAAGGTGTGCTATATTTATGGGATAAAGTGCTCAATATCAAAGATAGAGCGTATGTAAATATAAAAGTGAAAATTGAAGTCAACACTCAGAGGCGACAAGCTGTTTCATACTGGATGCAATCGTCAGGCGGCCTGACGATTGTGTCCAGCATGAAACAAATATTTAAATATATAATTATATATATAATTAATGTATATTTGAGCAGCAATCCTTCTTTTAAACATATTTTAGTAAATAAGATGGACAAGAAAAATTTTATTAATTTTTTATTTAGTTTTTCCAGCGTTCTGTCCATAGTGTCGATTGTCCCAAGTGCTTTCAGCCACTTCTTTAGGCATTTTCAAGGGGGTTAGTTTATTTTCATGTTTTAGTCTGTGTGAGATGTAATATTTGTGTATTATTTGAAAATTATAGTAAGTGCTTTATCTGAGCCCTCGTGTGTTGGGCATGGCTGGAATTCGAGTGAGCGGCTTTCACCTTTTAAAAGATTTTCAGCACTCCGTTACCATTTTTAAACAAGGTAAGGTTGATGGTAGGGGAGAGCTGTTTGATGTACATGGCTTCACATATAACGAGATGTTTCCGGAAATTTGATTTACAAAGGACTCTAGTGTTTTGGACCAGAGTCTTTCTTAAGGAAACTTGCAGATTATGTGTTGATGAGTGTCTTCTTGTGGTGATTTGCCCTGGCACGTGACATGGGAGGCGTCTATTTCTTAAGCATTAATGACAGTAAATTCAAACACAGTCTGATCCGAAATTATTAGTAGATAGATAGATAGATAGATAGATAGATAGATAGATAGATAGATAGATATGAACTAATACAATTCTCGTGTTTCGTTTTTAGTTAATATTAAAAACGCTTATCTCTTAAACATTAATGACACTAAATTCAAACAAAGCCTACTCAAGAAACTGGTTGTACGTCCTATATAAGTACTTGTTTTATGATAAGGGACAATCTTGTCCTGGCAGTGGAATCTATTCACTCTGTTGGTCATCGCCAGTTTATATTTGATAAGTTTTTTTTTATTTATTATTAACTACGAGGTTTTTTAGTTTTTATTTTCTGTAATATATTTTAAGTGTTAACACGTATTCCAGGAATTTCAGTAGAAATATGGTGTTTAATGACTTTCTTTTCCCATATAGCGAATTCGTCTTGCTTATTATTATTGTGCATCTGGTTGCAGTAACATATGTTGATGTTTTGTTGTGTCGTATTTTTTGTTACAGTTCTCTTGTATTTTTGTAACGATAATTGTATTTTTGTAACGATAATATTTTTAACGATAATGCCTTGAGGAGATAGTGCCGCTCTGGGCCATGTGGTTGACTGCTGAAAGGCCCTATATCTGGCAATAGGACTCTGCACCATGCCACACAAGGAAGAGAACCCAGTCATGGGTGTCAGACAATTTCTCCACAATATATCACCCCTTACATCTGGCCACCTAAATTCCAGACTGCAACTCCCTTGATTATCAGTGATGTCTGGGAAAATTAATATTGACTAAAGCTTGTTTTATGTGTCTTACATCACTCAAAAATATTCTTTGGAAAGAAGAATTTAGGTGAGCTCTGTTTAGGAAGTTTTTTATCGCTACTATTTGATATCTTCCCGGGCATTAGCTAGCATAGATTAGAAGACAAAAGTTCGTACTGGTGTTTTTTTTTCTTTTTATTTATACGGGAAACTGGGAAGTACAATGGATTTTTAGTTCCATATCAACGTTGACAAATAGGATTTTGTTATTAAACATGAGTCCGTATGTAAATTTTAGCGTTGAGTTTTTTTTTTACAAAAGTTGATTTAAGATATACAGTGCTATTCGATAAAAGTGACTCACCTGATTTTTTTTTTTACTAAACGTTCTCGTCACCGATGAAACGGAAGTTGAGCTAAATTCAAAGGATAACCGATCTAAAATCCGAGGAAGAAGCTTTGAAAGCTCTTTGAATTTCGCAGTAAGTACTGTCAAGCATCCGTTCAGTATAATGTTCTGGGGATGCTTTTCTTTTCATGGAACTGGTTTCTTAAAACCTATTGAAAAGACCCTCAGGAGCGAGCAGTACAAGAGAATTTTAGAGTCTTGTCTGCTCCCTTCTACTGAAAGGGTGCAAATCGACCTCACCAAGCTCATTTTTATGCAGGATAATGCTCCCTGTCACAAATCAAAATTGAAGAAGGAATACTTTGATGAGAATCAGGTGAGTATTATGACATGGCCGCTCCAATCTCATGACCTCCACCCCATAGAAAACTTATTATAAAGTACAGGCTCTCGAGAAAGCAGTTGAGCAACAAAGAGGATTTGATTGTGAATTTCATATCCGAATGGAATTCAATGCTTGGAGATGAGATTTGCCAGACCCTAATCAAGTCAATGCCAAAAAGGGTTGAAAAGGTTATTCAAAATAAAGGAGGACCCATAGATTATTAAATATTTCGAACTATATTACCTATTATAAATAAATTATATATCTATTATTTTTTATTTAAAGCTGTTCGGTTATGTTTCTATTGATTACTAGTTGCAGGAAATAAGTGAGTCACTTTTTTGCACAGAGTTTGTCCCTAAATCACATTTATATCAAAAACTATAATTATCAATAGAATACCTTAGGGCGAGTAAACTTTTTTACTAGGTGGTTGGGAAGGGGGTCTTTATATTAGTAAGATTAAAAATTAGTTTGACCCCAAAAACAATAGGCGAAAAAATTTTTAAGTAAAAAAATCCGGTGAGTCACTTTTATCGAACAGCACCTTATTTCTTATCAAGACAAAAATGCCGTCAACGCATAGATTTGTGATTTGTCAGTTGCGTTTCTAGTCATAAATCAATTACTTATATCGGACATACGACTATTTCAGTGCGGACTTTTCTTAATGAGAATGTACAAAGAAGAGAGATCGGTAGTGCCAGTGATAACGACACTACCACGTTCACCTGATTTGACACCATGTGATATTTTTTATATGGTGCTATGTGAAATGATAGGTCTATATCCGCCCCTCTTCCTACAAGCCTAGAAGAACTTAAACAGAGAATCACTGAGGCTAGAGAATGTTACGCGAGACATGCTACAACGTGTTTGGCAGTAGCTGGACTACTGTCTTGACGTGCGTCGTGCCTCGCGTGGTGTGCATATTGAATATTTGTGAATCTTTGTCAAATCGGTTATAAATTCTACATCCTTTTGAATATCTAGTTTGAATTTAAATATTTTATTGTTCAACATAAAGCTTATTTTAACTTCGTTCACCTGTGATATGTAGTTACTAAGATATTCATATTTTAAATTATGTCAATTTTTGGGGGGATACCGTGTATAATACAAATAATAAACAACAGTCAAGGATAAATGTTCCCGTTGTTAAGCATAACAAATTTAAATTCTGACTCAGCAGTGGTAGACATTTTTTGGTCAGATACATGCTCTTTATAAATTAATAAAGTAAGATCAGGCTGTGTTTAAATTTACTGTCATTAATGTTTAAGAGATAAGTGTTTTTAATATTAACTTAAAACGAAAGACGTAAATTGTATTTGTTCTTTATCTATCTATCTATCTATGTTCGTCTTCCTATCTATCTATCTATCTATCTATCTATGTTTGTCTTCCTATCTATCTATCTATCTATCTATCTATCGATCGATCTATCTATGTTTGTCTTCCTATCTATCTATCTATCGATCGATCGATCGATCTATCTATCTATGTTTGTCTTCCTATCTATCTATCTATCTATCTATCTATCTATGTTTGTCTGCCTGTCTATCTATCTATATATGTTTGTCTACCTGTCTATCTATCTATATCAGTCTGTTTCTTTCTTTCCCGACCTATTATGATATTTCTCAGTTCATATCGATCTATCTACAGGGTGTGATGGGTAAATTGTCGCCATTTTATATTTTAATTTCGCAAATGCGCGTCGTTTGTTTTTGATGTTGTCGACTGCACAGTATAGTAGGGTCAGCTGGGCACCATCTGTGAGTAAAAGAGCACCATGAAATTTTAGAAACGGCATGTTGTACTGCTTGGCATTCGGAAGCTCCAATACGAACTTTTCAGAGCGTTTGGGTGTCAATCTGAGGACAGTGCAGAGGAGACGGAAAGCGTTGGATGAGTCTAATGGTGATTACGAAGGTATAGCAGCGGGGAAAACTCACTCTGATTGTTCTGATAAGAAAAGAAAACCCGAATCTGTTGGTGACGGCCTCAAATATAACACGGCGGCTTACATCAAGTGCCTTGAGGATGTAGTGGCTGATGGAAGGCCCTATGTCTAGTAATAGGACTCTGCACCATGCCATACAAATAGGAGAACCCTGTCATGGCTGTCAGGCAATTTCTCCGACTACATCACCCCTTTACATCTGGCCACCTAACCTCCCAGACAGCAACCCCCTTGATTATTATGTGTGGGGTACAGTTCAGCGAGAAACCAACAAATCTCCTTGTAACATCAAAGATGAACTGAAGGCAAGGATTATAGCAGAATTCACCAACTTAGACAAGCAGACCGTCCAGAACAGAAGTGCAGATTCCGAATTTGTCTGGGGATTGTGGTTGAAGCCAATTGTGATTTTATTGAATATATTTACTCTTTAGTATTTCAAAATATGTTTGTGTAATTTTGGTAAATATGTCTGCTAAAATGAGATGTCTGTTATTTTTTTTTCCTAATTTAGACGACAATTTATCCAACTACTATCTATCTATCTATCTATCTATCTATCTATCTATCTATCTATCTATCTATGTTTGTGTGTGTGTTTGTCTATATCATCGCAAATATCTATCTATGTTTCTTTCTCGGGTTTTATGGCATCTCTGTTCCTATCTATCTATCTATCTATGTTTGTGTGTGTGTGTGTTTGTCTATATCATCACAAATATCTATCTATCTATCTATCTATCTATCTATGTTTCTTTCTCGTTTTTTTTTGTATCTCTGTTTCTATCTATCTATCTATCTATCTTTCTCGGGTTTTATGGTATCTCTGTTCCTATCTATCTATCTATCTATCTATGTTTGTGTGTGTGTTTGTCTATATCATCGCAAATATCTATCTATCTATGTTTCTTTCTCCGTTTTTTTTTGTATCTCTGTTTATATCTATCTATCTATCGATCTATCTATCTATCTATCTTTCTCGGGTTTTATGGCATCTCTGTTCCTATCTATCTATCTATCTATGTTTGTGTGTGTGTGTGTTTGTCTATATCATCGCAAATATCTATCTATCTATCTATGTTTCTTTCTCGGTTTTTTTTTGTATCTCTGTTTCTATCTATCTATCTATCTATCTATCTTTCTCGGGTTTTATGGTATCTCTGTTCCTATCTATCTATCTATGTTTGTGTGTGTGTGTGTTTGTCTATATCATCGCAAATATCTATCTATCTATCTATGTTTCTTTCTCGTTTTTTTTGTATCTCTGTTTATATCTATCTATCTATCTATCTATCTATCTATCTATCTATCTATCTATCTATCTATCTCAGTCTGCCCATATTCTATTTATCTGTCTGTCTTCTTCGGTCTGACTGAAAACGACGGTTTCTACTAAGTTAGGCAGCGAGAAATTAGTAATTAGATGGTTGATAACCTCGGAACAACGGGGACACTCAGATGTAAGACAAAACTAAACTTAGTAACTTAGTTAATCCCGCCTCCTTTTACAACTTACCTCTTTGCTGTTTCAAAGCAAACATTATATTTCATCACTGAACAATATCAGCCATTTCTCAAATACATCGTGCCCTTTTTCTACAATGAGAAGATATAGACTCTTGCAATTCTTAAGTAATTTTCGTCTTTTAATTACTGCCTCCACCTGAAATATATAATTAAAAATGCGCTTGCCAGAAAGCATTGGTAAGATGGTTGCTATGCTGAACTATCGCCAATGGAGTGGATTCCATCCTCTTGCATGCACTTTGTGGTGGCTCTGCGCTAAATTAAAAGTAACTTCAATATTACTACAGTAAATATTATATGTATATATATCACACACACATATATATATATATATATATATATATATATATATATATATATATATATATATATATATATATATATATATATATAGTTTAGGAAAAACTAGGTAATCCGTATGGGAAGACCCAATGAGGATAGAATCCAGAGAGCTCAATGTAAATCAGAGCTAATAATTTAAATAAAAACAGATTACATTAAGGTTCCATATAATAAATTATTTCACCACAGCCCTTTTAAAGGACAGTGGATCATCAGATTTTATTTCCAAATGTTGAAATAAAAAAATGAAAATATATTTACACATTTATGACGGGCAATAATAAGGAAACTCACGAAGTGGGGCAGTGTAGGCAGGTAGAGAGACAGCGTTGAGTTAGATGTAACATTTCTATTGTTTCAAATTTAAATATTCGCTGAAATCTAGACATTGACACTTTAAATCTGTTAACGGAAGTTATATCTTGATTAGGAAGTGGGATGGAGAGAAATCTATATTGAAAAAAGAGAAAAAGAAAAAGAGAGAAAAAAAGAGAAAGAGGTTGTAAACACGTGTCATTAACTTCTATTGGAATATGCGTTTTTTTTTGTTTTTTTTTTTACTTTGAGATTTCGTAAATTTTTCAGTTTAAACAGTCTAAGCCATTTAATTATATGTTAAAGTTTTTTTAAAAACCTTATTTCGGACATTTTGGTGATTTAATGTGAAATAGTCGATTAAGAGGTATATAGAGTTTACATTAAAACACTAGAAATTTTTTCTCAAATATAAGTTTACATCTAGTAGTAAGTGATTATTAAGGTGATATCTTTATCAGTTTGAATTTTATTTATAAACTTTGGCCTGTAGATAAAAATTAATTCTAAATTCTTAGCTCCTTAAACCACCTAACGTCAACGGCCGAAACTAGCCGTTTCCATAGCAACTAATGTTCCAATGATACCGCACTTATAAACACTTGCTAACCAAAAGATAGCTTATTCCCAAATTCTCGCTTGACAAGGAAGCGGGTCCAGACACCTTAACTCTACATAACTTAAAAAATTATGTTAGGGGTCTCGGCTCTCGCTTTTGAAACATGAGAACTCTTATGTAGCGAAGGAATCATATTTTTAAAAACTAAAAATATTATTATAATATATATATATATATTGACAATATTAGTGATGAATTTACACATACATATGCAATTATATATACACATACATATATGTATAAAAATAATTCCAAGAGGATATGATCCAGGTAGAACTCGATGTCCAGGACAGAGTAAGGATATAATAAAAAGACTTAAACACTAATATTCCATGGTCATAATTTATTCCATTGGAATCGTAAGAACGATCCAATTCATCAGACCTACAGATTCAAAAAGAAAACAGAACAACAACTTGTGTATATTTCGGCAGCAATTGTTCATTCATGCATGTTAGATTAAACAAAATAAACTATGAAATCTTCACAAATATTCTTAAATGCCTATAATTTATAACAGAAGCCATTGGTTTATACCAACGGCTTCCCATGCTTAATACTTCTCGTTTTCACTCTCGTTGATCAGAGGCCTTGCTGTTGGATGTAGTTAATCGTCTTACCGAGGACACCTGATACATGAGGAACGTCAAAAAGAATACAGAGACTGAGAAATTACCCTCAGGTATGCGTGGATGCCGCGCATTTAATCGGGTTAAATTTTCCCGCATATGGATGTTGATGTATAAAAAAAAGCCGCATTTTTATGTATGTTTACTATTATTAACTTCAGCTTCAGCGTCTGGAGGATCATGCCTCACCGGATAGCACATTTAACAAAGAGCTAAAATGTTTGAGAGGGTGAGAGAGAATCTCTAATCTCTGAGCTTTCCTAATACTTTAAACAGGCCTTTGTCCCAGATTCTTTTCTACATACTGTGTGCAGCAAATTAAAGTGCAATTTTATTTAACTTTTATTGGACCAAAATAAATTTCAGTCGTTTAAGAAAAGTCATTGGTATTAACAAACTATTTAACAGGTTCAAAATGATCCTCTTCATATTCAATACAATGCTGAACGCTATAAGCAACATATCTACAAACGATTTAACAACTTCCTACATTAATTTAACAAAAAAAAATTATCAGGTTACGGGCCTGCCTGAAAACAATATCTTTCAGTACACCCTACAAGAAAGCCTCAGGTAGTATTAGGTCTGGTGATCGTGATGGCCACACAATTTTTCAATGTCGACCCACCCACATCATCTTGAATAAGGCGGCGTTACCTTTATATATATATATATATATATATATATATATATATATATATATATATATATATATATATATATATATATATATGTATAACAGTGAACATTGACGTAAACACTCAGAGGCGACGGGCTGTTTCATGCTGGACGCAATCATCAGGCTACGTGTGTTGGATTTTTCTCGACTATTTATATACACGGGTCAGTCGTGCATTGTGCGTAGTCCATTCTGGCGGTTATTTTGGCGGGAGTTGTTTATCTATTTATTTGAGTTAATTTATTTTACTTGTTTTTTTATAGATTTTTATTTTATATATTTATTTATTCTTTTCGTTGTTCGATGTTTTATTAACGTAGTAAAAATTTCCTTAGATCGTTTATTTAATAGTTTGTTTGGGTCTGGGACGTTAAAGCTATTTTTTCGTCTAATTTTTGGATTGATTGTTGTAGTCTATTCTAACTGTTAATTTAGCGGGGAAGTTTTTTAATTTATTTATTTATTTATTTGTATTGATTATTTTTATTTATTTTTGCTTATTTATTTTTATTTTTATTTAATCTAACGGTTATTTTAAGGGGAGCGGTTTGTTAATTTATTTATTTGGATTAATTTATTCTACTTGCTTTTTTCTTATTTATTTATTTTTTATTTTGTATATTTTTATTTACTTTTTCAGTTTTCGATTTTTAAGGAGCGTAGTAATTTTTCGAGCGTTTATATAGCAGACATAGCTATTTTTTCGACCAATTTTTGGATTGATTGTTGTTTAATCCAACGATTATTTTGGCGGGATTGGTTTGTTAGTTTGTTTATTATTTACTTTATTTATTTATTTAGATTGATTATTTTTACGTGTTTTTCTTATTTATTTTTTATTTTTATTTATTCTGTTTTGTCTATTCTAACGGGTGTGGTTTGTTAATTTGTTTAATATTTGCTTGGGTTAATTTATTTTACTTGTTTTTTATTATTTTGTTTATTTTTATTTATTCTTGTCAGTTTTCGATTTTTAAGTAACGTAATAAAGATTTGTTTTCATGTCTGCATTTTGAGATGAGTTCAGATCGTTTATTTAGTAATTTAATTTGATCTGGCAAAGTAATAATAGCTTTTTTTTCCTCCAAGCAAAGTTTGCAGGTTTTGGATTGATTGTTGTCGGCTGATGAACTTTTTGTTATTTTCCATGATATTTTTGGTGTGATTTGCGTTTTGTTTTTAATTTCCCAGATATACTTGGAAATCATTGTGCTGTTCGCGTATTTACTATTTGTGAAAGATGTTTTGTGTGCATAGTTTCTTTGTTACCAGGGTACTTCAGTCACTCCTACGCATATTTTTCTTCATTATATTTTTTCTTCATTTATCGTAGTTTGGTATATTACGTTGTTTTGTAAGCAATTACCGTTTAAGGGACATTCATCCTTTATTCTGCAGTTTAGGGCTGTTTCGTAGTCTTTCTTAGCTTCGGTAAATATGCTTTCCTTGGAAGAATTGTTGGAAAGCCTGCGGTTAATCATTTTTGGTATCTGTTTGGTTATAGAAGGCGGGTGATTGGAAACCACCCGAACAAATTAAACCTACGTGTAACTGCAGAATAAAGAATGAATGTCCCTTAAACGTAGCGCTGGTGTCGATACTCTTTGGTGCAATGAAGGAGATACTGCTGCACGATTGGAGTCCTCAGGTCCAGGCAAATCTCATTTATTTGTTGTGTTCTGTCCGAAGAGAGAAACCCAATTGAGAGAGAAAATGTGGTCCGCCCGAAGGTAGATACTACATTTTGATCGCAGTCAGAAGGCCGAGGAGTGTGAATTTTGGCTTACAGCCATATCTCCTTAGAACACCGGTTCCCTTACGATCACCGAAGTTATGTGCGGGTGATGTAATGGATAACGGTTCAGAATTGGAAGTCGGAGAGACAAGTTCAAATTTCAATCAGGTTTGTTATATTTGCTCAGTGCAAATACCATTGAGAAAGGCATGGACACATTTCTTCGTCCTACCCACCCACAGCAATGGGGTCAATTAATAGGAATTGTGTCAGTAAAATGATTATTATCGAAAAAAAGTCTTACAATCTAAAAATAATTTCTGGCTTTAAATTAACTCACAAACAGTTAATAAACCATAAAAAAACAATCAGTCATAAAAAACTAAACGTTGCTTATATGTGGTACAAAATCGAAACTAAAGAGCACATAGTGAGAATAGAATTTACTACTCAGTAGTAACTAGTCTGTCTGTATATTAAATCACATCGAAGTGCCTTTGGTAGTTTTTGTACGTTAATAATCTTTCATTTCGAACGGATAATATAATACTAATAAAATACTCTTAAATACTAACTAATACTAATAAAAAATATACTAATAAATACTGATTAATACTAATTAATACTAATAATACTATTAATAAATACTAATAAAAATATGAATAAATACTAATTAATTCTAATAGAAATACTAATTAATCCTAACAAAAATACTAATAATATTAATTGATACTAATAAAATTACTAATAAATACTAAGTAATACTAATTAGTAAAATAAAAAATACTAACTAATAATAATTAATACTAATAAAAAAGTCTAATTAATACTAATTATTACTAATGAAAATACTAATAAATACTAATTAATACTAATAAAAATACTAATCAATACTAATTAATACTAATAAAATATTTATAAATACTAATTAATACTAATAATAATACTAATAAATACAAAATAATACTAATAAAAATACTAATTAATACTAATAAATATTCGGAAATCTATAAAATAGGAAAATTAATTTGTAAATTCAGGAGAGGTAAAAATCTTTAAGTATAAATCAACCAATATTTATTCAAAGTTATTCATGACTTTAAGACTTAAGATGATATCAGTAGACCGGCATTGGACACATCGTGAATATTCAGATGTGCTTACACGAATGAAACTGCTCGCAGCTCGTAACAGATGTGTGACTAAATTTGAGTTTATATTATTTGATGTTGCAAATTTATATAATCAATGAATTCAAATTGCGCTCTTTCAGACAATAACAATGTCGTTAGGAATTGGACGGGGGGATCATACATACTGCTGAGTTATGTTGTCAAATATAGAGTTATCGTCAACGTCTGTATAAAGTTTTTGTCCGAATAATATCACCCTTTCAACCTGATAGAGCGGCCTCTTTGTGAAAGAGCATATACCCGCGAGGCCGGTATACTGCCCAGCGTCATAGACAATAACTAGGGTGGGGGCAGCAGGAGTCCAGGATGTGAGATCCGTGCTCATCAGGGGGTCAGGGCGTGACCACCGATAGACAAGGCCTGTTTCATTTGGTTGTTGACAAATGTGACGTCATCATATTGAGTCCGACTTTCAAGAAGCGTGTCTGTTTTGTGTAGCAGATATTTTACGGCGGCATTTTTAAATTACTTATTAATATTTTCTTTTAAATATTGAATTAATTTGAAACAAAAAACAATGCCTTATAGATGCATTGTACCAAATTGCAAAGGGAATTATAAAAACGGCCTTAAAATACATGTATTTTCTTTAACTAAAGATAAAGAATTATCTGATGTTTGGATTCGTACAATCAGAAGAGATCATTTTTATCTACTAAATTCAGCAGAGTGAGTATTTTTTGTATTAAAAAATAAGCAAATTTTATTGAAACTTTAATGATAAAATTAATACCATGTCTTTGTAATTCATAACAAAGTTAATAAGACAAATCTAGCGAGAAAGTTTAGAGAGAGAGACATTCATTCTCGTACGTGTTGTTTTTAAAATCTAAAATCTCATTTTTTTAAGAAATAAACTTTAAAGAAATTTTCGACATAAATTCATTCATGAATTTTTAAAGGAATATTTTATATACATAAAAAATAATTTTAACGATTTTTTAGAATTGTTTTATTCGTGACTAAATGAAACTTTAATTGAATTGAATTTTATGTCTGTAATTCACAACACATTTTAAAACAGCTTTGTTTTAAAAAGTTATTAAACTCAATTGAAACTTTGAGGATTAAAATAATTTTATATCTTTATAAATTCCATAATAATAATGATCTAGAAGGGAAATTAAATTTCCTTGATAGAAATTACTGGAGTTTTGTTAGGCAGCAAGAGACACTTATTATATTCAGCATCATCAAATCCCCATATCCAAAAATCTATCTGTCTCTTGTAATTGAATCTGATTTTGCAGTACATGTTTTTTTGTAGAAATGTGGAAATACATTCATTAGGGGATTATAAGATTTCTAAACACGTAACTGATCAAAATACTCTTGAAATTCTGATAGAAAACATGAAAAAAATGTACACAGAACAACAGCAACCTGAACCTCAAAATATGAGTTTTATATTAAAATTGGTAATGTCATTTCTACTATTGGTGCAAGAAGAATCAAACATATTAATGCACTCAAATTTATATATGAGCAGCTAAATTTAATGACACAAAATAAGCTTGATTATTCAACAGAAATGATGATATTTTCTTCATTGTTATATAACTGCTCCCCTAAAGGGGACAGATTGTTAAGAGACAGCAAAAATATAATTTTACCTAGCTATTCAACCATTAAAAGATTAACCTTATCAACATATATGAATCCATTGATTGAGCAACATGATAACAATTTTCTTATGTATATTAAAAATAAATTTAAGCTCCTAGTGCAGGACATCACAGTATCTTTACTTGTTGATGAAATTCATCTAAAACCTTATTTAGATTATAAGGGTGGTAATATTGTTGGCTTATCTGATAACAGCAATGAAGCTGCAACAAGTGCTTTGGCTTTTAGGATTAGCAGTGTATTCTCACAATATAAAATGTTGTGCATGTTATGCCAACTAAATGTCTTAAAGCTGAGAAGTTATTTGACATAGTTAAACATAATAATTGGTTTAGAGGAGATAGGCTTTCAAGTATTATCAATCATAACAGATAATAATGCTATAAATAAAAAAGCTATATCTTTCTTTTGCAGTTCTCCAAAGCTTTCCATTGTATATCCACCCCCAGTTATAAAGTCTCGACCTCTTTTCTTCCTTTTTGACTCAGTCCATATATTAAAATACATTAGAAACAATTGGCTTAGTCAAAAAGATGCAAATAAATGCATGCTGTTCCCCAAATTTTGTCATGATGGAAATCATGAATTAGATAGTATCCAAAGTGCCACATTTTCTACCTTACAGAAACTTCATGCCTTAGAATTTCAGTCAATTTTAAAATATTGTTATAAATTAACCTCAAAGGCACTTTCTTCTACTAATCTTGAAAGGCAAAATGCTAATTTAGTTCTGCAAATTTTTAATGAATACACTATTCAAGGATTATTGATCTTAGGAAAACAGAAATATTTGCCTAATTTTGCAGAATATATAAACATATTTTATATTTGGTGGACAATAATAAATCTTAAAATGCCATATAAAGGTTGTCGGCTTAGAAATAAATACTGCAATCCACTTAGAATGAATGAAGAAAATTTTAGATTTCTCTCTGTATTCTGTGACTGGTTAGAATCTTGGAATAGCATTTCTGGAAGAAATGGCAAATTAACAAAGGAAAACTTCAATGCTTTGCATCATACAACCTATGCATTTCTAGAATTGACCAAGTATTGCATAGAAGAACTGAAAATGCTATACATATTACCAGGCAAATTTCAAACTGATCACCTTGAAGCAAGGTTTGGTCAATATCAACAACTTACTGGGGATCAGTATAATATCTCGATACGGCAAGTGTTTGAGTGTGAAAAAATTATTAGAATGCAATCAGTTTTAAAATTAAACTTACCATTTAATCAGCAATGCATTAAAATTGATTTAAAGAGTTTACAAGAACCAAACTGGGATGAAGTGACAGAGGAGGAAAAGTTATATATATATATAAATATAGAATTGATGTTAAAGAGGATGATGTAAATAATTGTAGAGAAGTTCTGCCTGTAATACTATACTTAGCAAGTTATTGGTGTAATGCAGTTTTTAAGAAAATTAAATACAATAGCTGCAAAGATTTAATATCTGGAAGTGTAAGAGATAATGTGGAAGAAATACCTGAAATAAGCAGCTATTTTCAGGGGATTAATAGAGGTTCTCTCTTATATCCTAATGATAAAACTATAAATTTTGTTCTGAATAATTATGTAGTCATTGATAAGCTGATAAAAAATCATTCTTTTCTTCTTTCAGTAAATCAAAGAAAAATAAAATAAGGCATGCATATAACATTGAATGTTTTTTGCAGGTTATGAGGTTCTTTTTTATGTTGACACTTGTGATGAGGGTCACAATATAGAAAAAATACAAAGAATGTTTGTCTGGAGCTCTACAAATGCTCTTTTAAATAATTTTTGTTCTAGGGAAAATAATATTATTACAAGTAACAAGTTAAGCAGAAAAAGAAAACTTCATTCAGCTAAATTTGGTATCAGTAATCTATTTTTCTGAAAGTATTATTTGATTTTTAAATCTATTTATTGTTTGTATCTAATGTATTTTCTTGTTTGTGTTTTTGTTTCTTGTTTATGTTTAATTGTTTTATTTATTTATCATAATTATTTTATCTATTCATCATTTAATTATAATTTGCTTATTTAATTATTGTTTGTTCCCTAATTCATAATTCAGTTGTTACTGTAATAATCTCTT
>OZ038491.1:36478654-36528654 GCA_964036315.1 Acanthosepion esculentum
TTGTGGAACTAAGTGGTTTGGAATAGGTTGGGTGGCTATTTTTGGCTATAATTTCAGATAATGGTTCTGTTAGACTAATTAAACGGATTCCTAGCAAGTCATGTCTGGAGGAAACCAACAATTCCTACTTACGAAGGATTTTACACATATAAAATGGGTTTGCGGCAGTAGCAGAGTAGTTAGCTTAGTTTTTACAGAAATGGACCGCAGAAAATGCCATGATATCATTTCTGACCTTAGGTCCCTGGTTTATACCCAGGAGAAAACAAGCGTACAACAGGTATCAAACGTCCTACGAGGCTGGCATCCCGTTCCCACCCCTTCACCGTTGAAACTGTTACATGTAGACGTCTCTTCTACTCCAACAGCTTCATGTCTCGCACATCTCGCCTGTGGAACTCCCTTCCTTATTCCTGTTTCCCTGACAAATATAATCTCCAACTATTTAAGTGTAACGCCAATCGACATCTCCACTTGCTTTGATCTATCCACTTCCCTTCTCCACATCCTTTCACCTTTCATTCCTATCTGCTCTCGCTCCAAATCTTCTGTAACCCTCTTGCCTTGATCGATCCACTATCTTTCTCCACATCCTCTCCTTTACCACTCCTATCTGCTCTTCCTCCAAACCTTCTGTAACCCCTTGCGTGCTAGTGGCTTCCAGCCTTGCTTGGGGTAATAAGCTTAAAAAAAGAACAAAAAAGAAAAAATAACTAATTAATCACTTAACAATAATAATAATAATAATAATAATAATAATAATAATAATAGTGGCTACGTAGTGCTGGGTTAAAAGCTGAAATTATCCTTGCTGCACAGGACCAGTGCTTGTTAACTAGAAATTATCAAGCACACATACAAAAAATTGTGTTAGCCCAAAGTGAAGATTCTGTGATAAATGTCCAGTTACAACTGACCATCTTGTATCAGGCTGCATGATATTGGCACCCACTGAATATAAAACACGGCATGGCAGAGTGAGCCAATATCTTCACTGGAATGTCTGCAACTTCTTCAAAGGAAAGGAAACTGAAAGAAATTGGTATGAACACCACCCAAATCCGGTTACGGTGATAGGACCTGTAACAATTGTATGGGACTACACAATACACACAGACAGAAAAAGCTAATCGCCCAGACATCGTTATTAGAGACCGCAAACAAAAAACTACCCATTTATTGACATGGCAATCGCTGCAGACTTCCATGTACCTTTGAAGATCTTCAAAAAGCTATCAAAATACAAGGACCTTGAAATCGAAATCTCAAAAATGTAGTAAATGAGAAAATAAACAATCCCTGTTGTAGTTCGAACCTTCGGATTAATTGGAAAATATTCCAATAGAATCATTGAAGGGATTCCTGGTAGGCCACGCCTTAAAGAAATACAAATAATTCTTCACACGGTTACACCCCACACTTTACGAAGGACTTTATCTATGTAAAATATGAATGTTTTTTTGTTTTTGTTTTAGTTTTTTTTATAAATTGCTCAGTGGAAAATATCAAGATGCCATTTCTGACCTTAGGTACCTGGTTAGTACCCGGAAAGAAATGAGTATACACCAGAAATCAAAGGAAATAAAACAATAATAATAATAATAATAATAATAATAATAATAATAATAATAATAATAATAATAATTCTAGGGCACATTGAAAGGATCTCTGGTAGTCTATGTCTTAAATAAATACAAAGCAATTGTTATCACAAGTACAGCTCACAGTTTACAAAGGGCTTTGTCGATGTAACGTGTGTGATGTTAGATTGTTTTATTTATTTATTTTTTTGCAAATAAAGTTCAGTGAAAATATTATGATGCCATCTCTGGTTGGGACCCGGAAGGAAATGAGTATAAAAGGAAATAATAATAATAATAATAATAATAATAATATATATATATATATATATATATATATATATTTGCAGTGGAAATTGTCATGATGCCATTTCTAACCTTAGGTCCCTGGTTATCAAAGGAAATAATAATAATAATAATAATAATAATAATAATAATAATAATTCACCCACTGAATATAAAACCCGGCATGACAGAGTGGGCCAATATCTGCACTGGAAAATATGCAACTTCTACGGGAAGGAAACTGAAAGAAATTGGTATGAACACCACCCAGATCCCGTTACGGACATAGGACCTGTTACAATTCTATGGGACTACACAATACACACTGACAGAACAATCAAAGCCAACCGCCCAGACATTGTTATTAAAGACCACAAACAAAATAAGTGCCTCCTTATTGATATGGCAGTCCCTGCAGACTGCAATGTATCTTTGAAGATATTCGAAAAGCTGTCAAAATACAAGGACCTTGAATCGAAATCTCAAAAATGTGGCACATGGGAACATCAACAATCCCTGTTGTAGTTGGAGCCCTTGGACTAGTTGGAAAAGATTCCAGTAGACTAATTGAAGGGATCCCTGGAAGTCCATGCCTCAAAGAGATACAAAAAATTGTTCTGACAAGTACAGCCCACACTTTACGAAGGGCTTTATCTATGTAATTATTTTTTTTTTTTGCAGTGGAAAGTGTCATGATGCCATTTCTAACCTTAGGTCCCTGGGCGGGACCCGGAAAGAAATGTGTAAACGCCAGATATCAAAGAAAATAAAAATAATAATAATAGTAATAATAATAATAATAATAATAATAATAATAATAATAATGGTGCAATACAGCCATAACATCCTTAATTGGACCATAGCTGACATTAAGCGAATGGACCCCAAAACGAGAAAGCTTCTCACTTGCTACCTCATGCATCATCCCAAAGCTGATGTTGAGCGTCTGTATGTGCCCAGATCCGAAGGAGGCAAAGGATTAGTTCAACTATAACTGTCCTAAAAAACTACAACAATTGGCCTCCAAAAAATACCTGGAAACCACAGAAGACTGAAGGATGATATGTGTCAAAGAACATGAAAGTAGTAAGTGCCTTTATTCTGTAATAAAAGAAGCCGACAAGTTCATAATGGAGTTTCAAATAGATTCAGCAATACAAGTAAAGCACAATACACCGATTGAAGCTGCAAAATACATAAAAAAGAAAGCAAAAACAAATGCAACCGACCAGATACAGAAACAATGGCAAGATAAACCGCTTCATGGCCAGTACTCTGCAGCTACCAAACAAGCTGATGTAGACAAGCCCCGTACCCATCAGAGGCTGCGTAGTGCAAGGAAAAATGATGAAACGGGAGGTTTCATCCTTGCTGCACAAGGTCAGTGCTTGTTAACCCGAAATTATCAAGCACACCTACTAAAATATAGTGTTAGCCCAAAATGCTTGTTCTGAATGCTAATTACCCAGAAACAATCGATCAGGTTGCACGGTATTGGCACCCACTGAATATAAAACCCGGCATGACAGAGTTGGCCAATAACCGCACTGGAAAATCTGTAACCTCTACGGAAACTGAAATGAAGTCGTATGAACACCACCCAAATCCGTTTACGGAGATAGGACCTGTTACAAATTTATGGGACTATACAATACACACAGACAGAACAATTAAAGCTAACTGCCCAGACACTGTTATTAGAGATCGCACACAAAAAAGGTGCCTCTTTATTGATATGGTAGTCCCTGAAGACTGCAATGCATTTTTGAAGATCTTCAAAAAGCTATCAAACTACAAGGACCTTGAAATCGAAATCTCAAAAATATGGCACATGGAAATATCAACAATCTCCGTTGTAGTTGGAGACCTCAGATTGGTTGGAAAAGATTCCAGTAGACTAATTGACTAATAGACTTACGAAGGGCTTGTCTATGTAAAAAATGTTGTTTTTTTCTTGCAGTGGATAACGTCATGATACCATTTCTGACCTTAGGCCCCTGGGCAGGATCCGGAAAGAAATAAGTACACATCAGAAGTCAAAGGAATTAAAATAATAATAATAATAATATCTTACCGTTTAATTGTTCCCTCGAGATCATTTGCTCCATTGTAAGCTGTCAGTATTTGCACAAGTTCATAATTAGTTTTCAGAGGGAATTCCTGACCAGTCAGATTTATAAAATACTTCCATTTTTTGTGCTGCCATAGTTCTTGCATGCATATCAACTCCGGTTCCAGCACAGAGAACTCCCCCCATCGGACGTCCACCGAGCGAGATGTGATGAAAATGTTCGGAAAACATTTTACAATATTTTTCATACTGTTTCGAATGGCCGGTTTGGTTTTGGCGTCTATATGAATACAATAAGAATTCTGCGGACGGTAAATGGTCCGTAGCAGTCGTTCCACTTGCTCCACGTCTTTGTACATCAAAATGCTATAGGCTAGAGGGAAATCGCGTTCTTCCTCCGTTAGAGGACTTGTTATATAACCAAAACGCCGTTGAAATATTTCACAGTTTTGCGTCTGGATGTCATAGTACCGTGTCGATAATGGCTGTTCCTTTATCTTTGTTTGCGTTTTGGCTTTGTTAATTTCCTTCAAATCACCGTTGATTAGTTTGCGACAGTCAATGGAGAGAACTGGATGCCCACGGACCAAGAGTTTTCGTATATATGACTGGTGTTCTAAGTTGTAAAATAACGGTAAATCTGATTGGTTTACGGAGTTTGTTATGTTCGTGTGAAGTAAATTCTGGTAATGAATAATATCAGGACCTATTTGTCTTCTATTTGAAATAAAATTCTTGGAATGGTTTCGAATAATTTGCGGATGTTTATTGATGTTATTCATTTTTTGAATTTCGTTTATTAAAAGTGGGACAATTTTGTTTTTTTCAGTGGATTTGGTAATCTCATACCTTGTATGCGGTAGTTTTTCTTTTCTTATGCCAGCCACGGTAGTTATCCTAAAGGCAATATCCAAAGTCTCAGGACGTTGTTTGCTTGCTGGTCTTTGTGGTAAGAAACTGTGTTTTGCGTGCCATGCTTTTCCTGGTATGTACAGAGTTCGGTTTGATCGTGGAAACAAGTTTAAAATTCCGTAAAGGTTTTCATTAGTCCGGTCGATCAGGATACCGTTGAGTGTGTAGAAAGTGATTGCCATAGCGCAAAATAACAGCAAAACAACAAATGATTTTTGCAGACAATACCGCTTGCCAAAATTCACTTTTCGCATCATACGATAAATTCTTGCTCTACGCCAGAAAAATGTAACTGAAAATATAAGAAATTAAATTAGAAATGCTTATTTTAAAACTGTGGTGATGCATGCTTGAAATAAAACTAAATCACTTTCGAAAACAAATAAAAACAGAAGCTGTAGGAACATTTAAATGCTGTTATACCTATTTTCAACCTTGACGAAAACGAGTTATATAAACCACTTAAATGAAACATCATTGGATCAACTCAGGAATTGGGTTGTAACGAATTAGCACCAAAACCATACATATGCCAGCACTATGGATGTTAATTTTTAGGACAGATAGAATAGTCTAACACTCCTTTCACCTTTCCCGTTACAATTACACTCAAGTTATTTATGTTTTTAAATATGTAACCAAGTAACCATCACTGCGTGGAATCACCCTACCCGTCTGCCAGGGAACTTCTGATAACGACTATTGGACGGCGTTTCCAAAAACCTGTATAAAAGAAAAAGGCGCAGTCTCTCTCTCTCTCTCTCTCTCTTGTTTCTGTTTATTTACAGGATACCGTAAATATAAGACATGTTTCGTTTCCCTTTAGGGGGGGTGGGGCTCTTCAGTCCCCATTGAATCAAGTGTTGCACTGAACACAATATAGTACACAAATGACCTATAGTTGATAATTCTACCAAAACCAGAAGATAGAGAAAAGAAAAAACTTTTCTCACGTGACTCCCAACGTTGTTAACAGTATTTTACAGGCTCGTCCGGGCGAATAAAGACAGATTTATTCACAAACATTCATTCGCTTCCTTTAAATAATTTCTATTTAGTTTATTATGACAATTAAAATACTATTAATTCTATAATAATTGTCTTTAATTGTATTCTTATTTCCTGTTAGGGAAAACTCACGGGAACACCAATATGACTCTTACACTTACTTCTGATTTAGTTTACTCACTCAATAGAAAATAGAGGATTGCTAACCAAGCCACACTTGACAACATTCAAAAGCGATTTACGCGGCCTTGTGGTCGATTGAATATTTTCAACCCTACAGCCCCCCTCCTATAGACGGAAAGTCACAAGCCTGTCACGGCTATATCGCTATTTCCATCGCAAATATTCAGACGAGCTGGCACATGTCAGAGGGTATCCTCCAGATGTCGAAGGGCAGAGTCTCGTCTCGGAAAACTGACTCCATATTTACGAGGTCTACAGGGAATTTTTGCCCGAGCCTACGGGCGAGGACACCCCACGATAAAACTCGGCCTTGTGCCACATCTTGCTTCGTGGGGCAATGGGTAAATACCTACTTGTTCGCGTCCAAACATCTAGGAACCGCCATGCCACATACACGGGTTCGAATGCTCCTTACTCTCTTCGTATTCAACTGGTGAGAAGGGAGTTCCACTCAGACAGATTCTTCACGAGGATCGCTGCTTTGTGCAACATATTCAGCAGAGGATGCTTCAGTGATCACTACGATCTTAAGCTCTAAGGTCAACCGTTTCCTCGTGATCTGCACTTCTCCTCTCGCGTCCTTACAACAACCTTATTTAGTAATTCTCAACCACGAGTGGCTCTTGAGTCTTTAGTAGATGAACATTCTTTTTTTAAAAGTTTATTATAATGAGTTATATTATCAATGGGTTCTACATGCTTGTGATATTGTACCAGACAAGTTTATGTTTAAACTGATATATAAACATCGAAGTTTGTGCGTGTGTCCCGCTTGAACACACACACACACGCACACACACACACACACACACACACACACACACACACACATATATATATATATATATACCTCGCCAATAACAAAGCGCAATCTTCATCTGCATCGAACACTATTTATTAACACCATCGCTTAATATACGATATTATATTTATATATATATATATATATATATATATATATATATATATATATATAGAGAGAGAGAGAGAGAGAGAGAGAGAGATTGATAGATAGAGAGATCTTAGTGGTCAATAAACATATACAGTATTTGCGATAGAAATAATTTGTAAAATGATTAGAAAGAAGTAAATCTACATTTTTATGGTTTTATTGAAATTTTATTTAATTTTCCACATGTCCTCCATCATTAGCAATACAAAGGGTAATACGATTTTGCAGTTCACAGAAAACATTTGCCAAGTGATTTCCAATAATGCCTGAAATCACATTAGTTATTTTAGCTATACTTAAAACTAGGTACATTAAATTTTATAACATTTTTTACAGATTATTTCTATCGCAAATACAAATAAAGTTATAAATTTTTCAAAGTACAGACGAACTTTATGGACACCCTGTATTTGTGTATTATTTGTGAATTATAGTAAGTGCTTTATTTCGAGACATCGTGTGTTGGGCATGGCTGGAATCGAGTGAGCGGCTTTCACTTTTTAAAAGTCTTTCAGCACTCCGTTGCCATTTTTAAACAAGGTAAGGTTGATGGTGGGAGAGAGCTGTTTGATGTACAGGGCTTTGTATATAACGAGATGCTCCAGAGAACTTGATTTACAAAGGACTCTAGTGTTTTGGACCAGCGTCTTTCTTAAGGGGTCTTAAAGATTATGGGATGATAAGTGTCTTCTTTTGAACCTTTTAAATTTGTAGGTCTGATGAATTACGATTCCAATGTAATAAATTGTAATCATGGAATATTATGAGCCTTTTTTATTATATATATATATATATATATGTATATATATATATATATATATATATATATATATATATATATATATATATATGGGGTGTGTGGGATAATGTTTAGAACGTTCGCTTCATGAAACCATGAGACCCGGGTTCGATTCTCACCATAGACGACTTGTCAGAGTGTAGACGATGCCAGCGTAAGGCACCTTTGCAAAATGCCTGAAAACCATACCCAAGACTTGTCAGTGAAATTGTGTAGAGTCACCACTTAGGGCCGTCGATAGCTGTGCTAGCAAGAAGTCACAAGTAATCGTGACCCTGTTGATCATTCTAGATAACATGCTCTCTCCCAGAAGCTGTATCTAACTGCTTAGCCTAGTTGCAATATAAACCACGGGTTTTCTAGTAGACGGATATCCTAGAATACGAGTTGCCAGCTATTATACATACATACATATATATATATATATATATATATATATATGTATATATATATATATATATATATATATATATATATATATATATATATATATGGTTGACTCTCCCGTCGTATTCGACGTATGAAGGTCAAACAGCTCAGTTCCTAGGAACCGACAGCCCAGGCACCAGCAAATATGATGACAGTGGTGAAGGCTTTGTGCAGAACCAACCACACTTTTTGATGGGCCGAATACAGAGACCACATGCCACAAGCCCCCCAAACGACCCTCCGCAATATATATATAGTATATATATATATATATATGAAATCTAATATATATGAAATCTAACAAATATGAAATCTATATCAATCTAACATATTTCCCTTTTATTAAAGTTGTCTGATTAGTATGCCGGGTGTGTGTTTTTGGTTGTTTTTGGAAAGCCACACCCACACTATACGGCTTACCCTAGACACACAACCCCGACATACCCGTCAGATCGATTGTGTCCTGTATCAACAGTGCACCCCATCAATTACCGAGAGCCAACTCCCTTCCTATCAACCATTAATACAATACATATCAATTACTCTGGTGACTTCATCCTGATATTAGCTTGGTGCAAAAATAATGTCGTTTTCTCACATGAAGTTGAACGTCAAAAAACGACATTATTTTTGCACCAACCTAATAATACGAAACAGAAATATACAAAAGATGGTCATGGCGATCTTAGATGTTGTGGTAGGATCCACCTAATCTGCATAGGTGACTACCAACTATATAAATAGTGGTTGGTACTGGAAGACGAAGGAGGAGGAATCACGAGATCCAACTAGAGACTCTGATCGACTGCGACTAGTCAACACATTCCCCAGGAACGTCTTCCCAGAAATATACAGAAATACTATATGTACTTATTGTGTACACTTTCTTGTTATAATACATTCTTGTTCTAAGTACATTTTGTGTTGCATTATTATTCCATGCATTAGGCGAGATTCAACAATGAGTCAAGACTCAACATTAGACATGAAATCATTATGCACCATCATACACTTCACGAAATGCATATTGAGAAACCACCTCAAAAAGTACAAAGAAGTTTCCTCTACCCCTCCATAAAATTATAAAAACATGCAAACTAATCACTAACCACTGCTTCTTCTCTTTCAACAATATTCCCTACGAGCAAAAATTCGGCTTACCTATGGGGTCACCTCTCGGCGGTGTTCTCGCTTGCCTTTTTCCAAAATTCATAGAATCCAGTCCATTTAGACACATTATATCAAACAGCTCTACTTACCTAATATATATAGATGACGTCTGTTTATTATATCTCTAAGGTACAAATCTATTAGATATAATAATGAAACTCAATAAGGTTGAATCTACCAGTGAATTCACACTCAAATTTGTAATAAACAATTCTCTACCTTCGCTCAGCATGTTATTAAATGCGCAACAACGAGAAATTAGTTAAGGTATATCGTAAACCAACAAACAAAAATGATCTAATCAACTTCTACTCCCACCACAAACAAAAAAATAAAATCTGAACTAGTCATAGAATTTTACCTTAGATCCCTTAGGATATGTAGCCCAAAATATCTAAATGAAGGAGAGAGATATATTGAGAAAATTTTCAAACTTCCCCACTCCCCACATCATTTCATGCTCTCTATATATATAATTAGCAAGAAGAAGAAAAAAACCAACACCGATTCAAATGCCGGGATTTATCAAATAAATTGTGTATGATGCAAAATGTTTATGTGGGGGAGACATCACGTGATCTAAAATCCCGCATCTTCGAACACAAGGGAGACTTGCGTTTGGACAATCGATCTAACTCTGGTGTTTTGCATTAAATGATGCTGGAGATAACACTGATTTCACTAATGCCACACTAATTTAAAAAAATAAGAACATAATACTTTAATGAGAAAATACATTGAAAACTTAATAATAACATTATTACTAAATATAAACACACGACTAAAAAATTACATCACCGTCTTTCTTTGAATCCAGTCTTAAAGAATCTTACTTATATCTATTTAATACAAAGAATATATTCCTAAAGAAGTGAGCCATAAAATTAGAACCCTGGGACTCCCCGCTGCGAGGGTTGCCCGCATAAAGAGGAAGGTAAAGAATTCCAACTAGACAGACAAACACACACAATTACAAATACACATTACCATTCGTTGCCCACTTAAACATACAAGAATCTTCACAAACCTACATACAGAGAATTATTCCACGGTTTTAATAAACGTAACACGTGTCTAACGAATGAGAACTGACCCAAACACTTGAAAACACCAAAGTTCTGTCATTTGTTTCCTGTTTAATTTCTCTCAATCTTTAAGGAAGATTTGATAAAAGTGAAACATGTTAGATTGATTTACGTTTCCTCTTTGGTCTTTTATTTTATCATATATATATATATATATATATATATATATATATATATATATATATATATATATACATGTGTGTGTGTGTGTGTGTGTGTGCGCGCGCGCGTGTGTGTGTGGGTGTGACTTTAGTTGTGTTTGTGTCAGTGTTCAAATATTACATTAAAACTGAAATATCAAATAAATATGGTCTGGCATTTATCCGCATGTATACACAAACGCAATATGGCACAAGGCAGGGTTTACAGTAAGACTCCCATGCACACATTGGATTATAGACTGAAACATCCCAACTCCATCGTCACTTATTAAGACATCTCAGGCATGATTAACGGGAGCAGCAAGTCAGTATCGATCTCACTACTCAGGTAAGGCCTTTGATCTGGAGTTTGTGGGTTTTGAGGAGCGTGAGAACACCAGTGCATAGCCGTTTTTTTTCCAGGTTTACCCAGGCATGCGTTGGTAGCACCTGCGCAAACAGTTAACACACAAAACAAAAATCAACACTAAATTTTTAGAGTAAAATTACCAATAATACATTTAATGAACTATAAAATGAATATCGAAAAATAAAATACCTATACTCTGAAAGTATAAAATTATGTGCAAAATATCTCTAGCTGAAAGCATAAAATTACCTAAAAGTATCTAGATTTCGGCATTAAGTAACTCATAGATGTGTTGATATGCCTCCCATCTGCATAATATCCTACAATTTCTTTATTCCAATATACAGTGCTGTTCGATAAAAGTGACTCACCTGATTTTTTTTTTTACTAAATGTTCTCTTCTCCGATGAAACGAAAGTTGAGCTAAATTCAAAGGATAAGCGATCTAAAATCCGAAGAAGAAGAAGCTTTGAAAGCTCTTTGAATTTAGCAGTAAGTACTGTCAAGCATCCGTTCAGTATAATGTTCTGGGGATGCTTTTTTTTTTTTCATGGAACTGCTTTCTTAAAACCTATTGAAAAGACGCCCAGGAGCGAGCAGTACAAAAGAATTTTAGAGTCTTGTCTGCTCCCTTCTGCTGAAAGGGTGCAAATCGACCCCACCAAGTTCATTTTTATACAGGATAATGCTCCCTGTCACAAATCAAAATTGATGAAGGAATACTTTGATGAGAAGCAGGTGAGTGTTATGACATAGCCTCCCCAATCTCCTGACCTCAACCCCATAGAAAACTTATGGAGCATTATAAAGTACAGGCTCTCGAGAAAGCAGTTGAGCAACAAAGAGGATTTGATTGTGAATTTCATATCCGAATGGAATTCAATGCTTGGAGATGAGACTTGCCAGAACCTAATCAAGTCAATTCTAAAAAGTGTTGAAAAGTTTATTCAAAATAAAGGAGGACCCATAGATTATTAAATATTTCGAACTATAGTACCTATTATAAATAAATTATACCTCTATTATTCTTTATTTAAAGCTGTTCGGTTAAGTTTCTATTGATTACTAGTTGCAGGAAATAAGTGAGTCACTTTTTTTGCACAGAGTTTTCCCCTAAATTTCATTTATATCCAAAATTATAATTATCAATAGAATACCTTAGGGTGAGTAAACTTTTTTACTCGGTGGTCGGGAAGGGGTAATATTAGTATTATTTATGTTAGTAAGATTAAAAATTAGTTTGACCCCAAAAACAATAGGCGAAAAAAATTTTAAGTAAAAAAAATCAGGTGAGTCACTTTTATCGAACAGCACTGCATAACTTCAAACCAAACTACGACATAGGACAAGCATATCACCTCCTCTAAATATCATGACCACACAAACATGTACATGAACAAAAGCTGAGTATCATTTACCATGTACTCAACTGTGAAAGCAGAATAACATATACCATATTTTTATTACTTCTAAGCTCACAAGAAAATAAAATTTCGCATTAAATGACCCATCATATATATGCCGGTTAAACAAACAAACCAATTAATCAGTCCCTGCTAAGTCGTAATTGTGAAGTAATGAGACAAGCTTGTTAACCATTACACCACATCAATGCATCCAGAGTTAAGTTTAATAATAGTGATTTACTAAGCGCAATTTAAATGTGACATAAACCTGCAAGTATGTAGTTCACACCTGAGGATGGGACTCACTACACCGTGGTAATTGAAATAGGGAGACAATCTGGTTAAACATTGCATCATACCAACGTGTCCAGAGCTGAGTTTAATAATAGACAGGCTTGTTAACCATTACACCACATCAATGTATCCAGAGTTAAGTTTAATAATAGTAATTTACTAAGAATAGCTAACATGTGGCACACGGTTTAGAGTTTGGAGCAGCCAGGAAGGATCGATCTCACTTCTATTCAGTAACTAGTGAGACAAGCTCGCTAACCATTGCGCCAGAGCTAAGTTAATAACGATTTGCTTAGAAGTGGCACAAGGCAGTAAGTATGGAGCACACAATTAGGACAGAACTTGCTACTTATACGTAATTGACCTAGTGAGACAATCTTGCTAAACATTAAATCACTTCGAAGTGTCCCCAGCCGAGTTTAATAATAGCGAGTTATTTAGTGTAGCTAAGGCAGAGGGATGCAAGAATGGAGTCCTCAGTAAGGTCAAATTCACTACTCAGTCTAATTTTGCTGGTGAGATAAACTCGCTAGACAATAAACTACATCGACGTTTCAGGGTTCGGTTTAATAATAGCGATTTAGATCTGGCACAAGGCAAAAATATGGAGTACTCAATAAAGATCTGACTCACTACTCGTTCATAGTTGAGCTCGTGAAACAATCTTGCTAAACATTTCATCATATCAAGTTGAGTTTAATTTGCTAAGCATAGCTTAGATATGGCATAAGGCCTAAAGTAAGGAGGGCCCAGTGAGAATCGAACTCACTATTCAGTTTTATCTGATCTAGTGAGACAAGCTTGCATCACATCGCTGTGTCTAGAGCTGAGTTTAATAATAGCGATTTGCTAAGTGTAGTTTAGACGTGGCACAAGGTTTGAAGTTTGGAACTCAGAGTCAACATCAAGCTCATTATTCAGTCGTAACCGAACCAGTGAGACAAGCTTGTTAACTATTACGCCACATCGAAGTGGCTAGAGGTGAGTTTAACTTAACTGTGATACATGGCCGTAAGTCGGTACACGCAGTTCGGATCGAACTCACTAATCTATTGTCTAGTAACAGCAGCTTGTTAACCATTACACCACATTGAATGTCACAGAGATTAGATTAATAATAGCAGTTTACTAAGTTTAGCTTGGATGCGGCACTCGTTAAAGATCGAACTCACTACAAATTCTTCTTATTTATTAGTGGAGGTACCTCCTTAAAAGATTTTTCAGTAATGAAAAAAAAGTTGACACAAAAGATTAAAATATTGCATTTATGAGAATTTTATTTTTATTCCTTTTTTATAACCACTAATCTTTTAAATGTTTAACCTAAATGCATTTTATCATCATAATTAATAACTTGGGCATTTCTTTTTGGGTCATCGCTATACTGGCAGATTTTAATTAAACCAAGTAGATCAGAATACACTGTCACTAATATACAGGGTGTCCATAAAGTTCGTGTGAACTTTTAAAAATTTATAACTTTATTTGTATTTGCGATAGAAATAATCTGTAAAAAATATTAAGTCTAATGTACCTTGTTTTAAGTATAGATAAAATAACTAATGTGATTTCACAATTACTTATATCGGACGTACAACCAGCTTCTTGAGTAGGCTGTGTTTGAATTTACTGTCATTAATCTTTAAGAAATAGACGCCTCCCATGTCACGTGCCAGAGCAAAGCACCATAAGACGGCACATATCAACCCATAATCTGCAAATCCCTTAAGAAAGACGCAGGCCCAAAAAAGAATTCTTTGTAAATCAAATTTCCGGAAACATCTCGTTATATACGAAGCCTTGTACATCCAACAGCTCTCCCCCACCACCAACCTTACCTTGTTTAAAAATGGCAACGGAGTGCTGAATGTCTTTTAAGAAGCGAAAGCCGCTCACTCGATTCCAGCCATGCCCAACACACAATGTCTCGGAATAAAGCACTTACTATAATTCACTAATAATACACAAATACAGGGTGTCCATAAATTTCGTGTGAATTAAAAAAAAATATAACTTTATTTGTATTTGTCTCAGTCGAATGATTACGACTGATTTGTGAGTTCGATTCTCACTGGGTACCCCCATACTTTCGGCCTTGTGCCATATCTAAGCTACGCTTATAAAATCATTAAGGCACCTCGACTTGTTGTAATGGTTAACAAGCTTGTCTCAGACGAATGATTACGACTGAGTTGTGAGTTCGATTCTCACTGGGTGCCCCATACTTTCGGCCTTGTGCTATATGAAAGCTACATTTAGAGTAAGACTGATCTAAGCTAAGTATTAGAGAAATATATTATTCTAATCTCATTTTGAACTCAGTGAAATTGTGTATATCTGTGCGTGTTTGTGCGTGTGCAATATAGCTTAACCTTCACAGGGCATATATTCATTACATACGCGAACGCAGTATCATAAGCATGGTATGACGGACAGAGAATCCACCCTTCTTTTATGATATAGATTTTACTATTTTCACAAGCAGATCTTATGCCATAATCAAACGATCAGGAACCGGTTATAATAATGGACATATCTCCTCTCCTTTCTTCGCCTCGCGATATCAAGAAAACCTGTCTCAACGTTAGAAACCAAGAAAAAACTGATGGATTGTTATATGATATCTATCCTCTTATAAGGAAGTGAGTGCTGGACAATCTCCCCCACGGACGAGGGGAAAAAACGAGTGGCAGCATAAGTGTGATTACACAGAAGGATACTGAGAATTAGTAGCGAGTAATCAACGAGGAAGTCATAAGAAAAAGGTAATAAAGAAGACTTATACTAAAATCAGGAAAAGACAGCTGAAATTCTTTGGACAAATAATGAGGAAAGAGGGCTTGGAAAATTTAACCCTCACAGGGCATATTGAAGGAAAGAGAGATAGGGAAGGCAACAATTCATTTACTTGAGCCACTTAACTTATAAACAGTAAAAATCACAAAACGTAGGAACACGTAAGTAGAAATGAAAATAAAGACATAATCAAGACGTTTAGTTTCCAAACTACCAACACAAAAGGACCGGAGGGAAAATCCCATCAATATTTGAAATAAATATAATTGTTGATTTGTGAATTAAAGCATTCCAAATGATATGCGATGTGCTGAGAACCGGGAAAACTTCCTTACAAACAATGAAAAGAGTGCTGGCTTTTATATGACAGTGAATGATAGACAATTTCTCCTACAGATGAGGAAAAACTAGAGAAAGCACAAATTTGATTCTACAGAAGAATACTGAGAATTCCTTGGACAGAGCGTGTAAACAACAGGGAAGTCTTAAGGATAATAGTAACAGAAGAAATTACTTATACTGAAAATCAAGAAAAAACAGCTAAAATTTCTTGGATATGTAATGAGGAAGGAGTGCTTGGAAAATATGATCCTCACGAGGCATATTGAGGGCATGAAAAAAACGAGTAGCAGCACAAATGGGATTATACAGAAGGATACTGAGAATTAGTAGCGAGTAAGCAACGAGGAAGCCATAAGAAAACGGTAACAAAGAATTATACTAAAATCAAGAAAAACAGTTCTTTGGACAAATAATGAGGAAAGAGGTCTTGGAAAACTTAACCCTCACAGGGCGTATTAAAGGAAAGGGAGATGGGGAAGGCAACGATCCATTTACCTGAGCCACTTAACTTATAAACAGCAAAAACCACAAAACTTGAGGAAGTCTCAAGGATAATAGTAACAGAAAAAATTACTTATACTCAAAATCAAGAAAACACAGCTGAAATTTCTTGGATATGTAATGAGGAAGGAGTGCTTGGAAAATATGATGCACACGAGGCATATTGAGAGCAACAGCGAGCAACTTAGCTGTTTAGCTTCCGTTAATACATAACGGAACGGGCAGCTTTAACAAAGAGAGAAAATGCTAACAGCCAGAAGAGATAAGAAGTTGTGGAGAGGCATGATCGCCTATGCCCGCATATGGATTATTGTTGTTGTTATTATTATTATTATTTGCAAGAATTTATTTATTTGGTTTGGTGATAGGTAGATGGCAACTTTATATATTTGAATTTGTATGGATATAAGTGATATTCCAGCTATTAATATAAATGAGAAAATAGCCTACCTCGGGCAATGGCGGATTACTTTCTTTCAAAGAACTCCCCTTGTGATCTCGCATAGCGACTCTTCCACTATGACAAAACATTCTATAAAGTTCTCTTTCGGAAGTACTATCAGGTACGTTCTCTGTATTATTTTTTTAATTATCTGTTATAATAGCGATAGCTAGAAGTCACTCTGAAACAAGAGCTGCAGAGTAGATGATAATGTAATGTTTGATACAAAAATAGTTGATATTTTTGCAAATCATTTCACCCCAAGGAAGACAATAAATCCACTAAAACACGAGGGGTTAATGGGATTGAAACAGAACAGCCAATAAAAGAACAGGATTCATCGAGACAGATAGTGATGATAGATATTCCATTTACTTTTTTGAAGATGTTATTGGCAGGAAAAAAAAGTGGGAAATGAGTTCAATGAGTGAAAGTTTATTTTGTTTTGTTTTGTTTTACCGTATATCAACCTCAAATATTACCAGCAATAAAAATCTTGTCGGCATTTATTTAACGCCGACAAGATTTTTATTGCTGGTAATATTTTTTTTTCAAAAATGTATTGCTGATAATATTTTTTCCCGAAAATGTATTGCTGGTAATATTTTATTTTCAAAAATGTATTGCTGGTAATATTTTATTTTCAAAAATGTATTGCTGGAAATATTTTATTTTCAAAAATGTATTGCCGGTAATATTTTATTTTCAAAAATGTATTGCTGGTAATATTTTATTTTCAAAAATGTATTGCTGATAATATTTTTTCCTAAAAATGTCTTGCTGATAATATTTTTTCCAAAAATATATTGCTGGTAATATTTTATTTCCAAAAATCTATTGCGAGTAATATTTTTTTTTAAAATTACTGCTAGTAATAATGTATTGCAGGGAATAATTTTTTCTTCAAAAAAGTATTGCTGGTAATAATTTTTCAAAAAAAGTATTGCTACTATTAAAAGGTATTTTATACTTTCATAGCGTTTTGGCCCCTTTTGGGAGGTTAACTATTTGCCCATAGCTGGGACTCTGACAGGTGCTACCACCTCCAGTGGGGATGGACCAGGGAACACCAGCATTAAGAGTTGGTTCTATGCTCCTCAAAACCTTCTGATCAAAGGCTTTGTTGTTGGATGTAGTTTATCTTCATACCCGGGACGAGAGTGAGAAGTGCAGCGAATAAATTATCAACATAGAACTTACGGTAACATCTAGCAATTTCAACAGGGAAATTATGAGACCTAGATTCCAATTAATTACTGCGATTAAATTCGGTAACAAAGAGGAAAGTTCATCAAAACAATTACCATGAAAATATTTATAAAAACAGTACAGGAAAATTACGTTAATGACTGAAGCCGAGATGCTAGGTCAACATTGATAATGTTGTAGATTTTGCGAAAAATCTCTAAATATATAGCAGAAGCACCAAAACAGATGTGGCAGCAATATTCGATGCACAAAGTAATCGTAGATTTATAAATGTGCAGTGTAATGTCTGTTGAGAAAAATGTTTATCACGATATAGTGTACGAAACTTTCCTAGCAGTAGACCAAACAATTGATTCAATATAATGTTAGTAATGCATGCCAGTAGAAATCGTGTAACTGAGCAGATGCAATGGGTTGTTCTTCCGGGGGTTAACATCAGCCATTATGAATGAAGGCAAAAAGAGTGGTAATACGAAATAAATCGAGAGGATAAATAGGAGAAAGGGAAGAGACAAGGAAGAAAGAGAGTAAGAGTAAAAGCTAAAAGAGAAATAGAATGACAAACGGAGAGTTACTTGAATAGAGAGAGATGTGTAGGAATGGAGAAAGAGTGAAAAACAAAGAGAAATATAGAGGGGATATGAAGAGAGGAAGAAAGAAATACATGGAAGGAGATAGGGGGAGAGAAAGGTGATAAGTAACTCAGAGAGCAGAGAGAAGAGGAAAGAAGACTAAAGAAGAAAGAGAGAAAAAAGAGAGGCAGAGACTGATGTTATAAAGAGAGAAAGGAATTGAAAGTTTGAAAGTGTGAGACAGAGTGAAGATATCCAGCAAATGGGTAAAGAGGGAGAAATAATTGAACAAACAGGGCAGCTGATGAGAGAAAGAGAAAAGTAGAGAAGAAATGAACTGGGTATAAAACACATACAGGTATACACGAAAAAAAAAGAGAAAAAAATGAAAAGGCTGAGGAAATATACGGAGGAAGAATGGAAAAAAAAATACAGAGAGAATGATGGCAAAATGCTTTCATACTAAAGAAGAAGAAGAAGAAGAAGAAGAATGAGAAGAAGAGGAAGAACAAGAGGAGGAAGAAGAGGAGGAAGAAGAAGAAGAGGAAGACGAAGAGGAAGAAGAAGAAGATGAAGAAGAAGAGGAGGAAGAGGAAAAGAAGAAGAAGAAGAAGAGGAAGAAGAAGAAGAAGAGGAAGAAGAAGAATGAGAAAAAGAAGAGGAAGAAGAAGAGGAAGAAGAAGAGGAAGAAGAAGAAGAGTAATAATAATAATAATAATAATAATGATAATAATCGTTCTTAATTTTCATTAAAATAGCGTTTTTTTTTTGTGCAACGTGAAATGAAAACAGTGTAAGATGTATACCTTGCTTTTCTTACTCGATTAAAAATGTCGTCTGCTTTCGCTATCGTCCAATGATCAACATCTTTCATTTAACAAGCGAAGAATTCATATGTTAAACTCCTTTCTTCAGATACAAGCCGAAACAAAAGCAACGACAATAGTTTATTGTCACTGATTGACACGCAAACTCTGAAAAATGAAAAGTTTACCAGTCCGGCACTGCGGAGATAAGAGCTGTTACTTCCTTGAGTTTAAAATGTAGCATATGTTTGTGCGTTCGCATGAACCTTGACCTTGTTTCTCATTATATATATATATATATATATATATATATATGTGTGTGTGTGTGTGTGTATGTGTGTGTGCGTGCGTGCGTGCGTGCGTGCGTGCGTGCGTGCGCGTGTGTGTGTTTGTGTATAACAGAGAGAGGGGAGAAATAAGCACTATGACAATTGTATCCAATTACCACACATGCTTATCAACAAACACGTTTATTTTTATTAGTCCACGCGTAAAGATATTTAATGGACATATTACTACGTACGGTTTCGTCTTTTGTTTTATACGCACAAAACAAAGTGCTGTATGTTGTCATATGATTGCCTTCACAACAACCTTCAAGTAAAACCCGTGAGAAGTGTTTTTGCATTGGTTATAACTTTTTTTTTTGTCTAATGAAATTCTAACATAGAATAATAATTACGTTTGGCCCAAGGGTCCGAGAGAAGTGACTGCAGGAGAAGAGGTTCATTATTTTTTAAAAAAATATTTTCTTCCAATACAGGTCTTGTTATCAAATCTTAGAACAGAGACAAGTGATAACGACCTGAGCATTTAAATCACAACTTCGGAGTAAAGGGGAGTAAGCGATATATAAATGAATGTCAGCGTGCACATGAAATCTGTGCATAGTGGTTGTCGACACAGAAAGTTAAAATTCCAGTCGAATCCGTTGCGATCCCTCTCACAAATTCCATGGGAAAAGTAGGAACAGGGCTCTTTCGCTTAGGTTAGCAACTAGAGGGCAACTCTAAATTCAAAACCTCCCCCGATTCTTAGTAGGAAATACATACCAGAAACATATAACATGGTGAGGTGGTGGCCCTACACTCCATAGGGAGTCTACAGGGTTAACATACACTGTATATATGAAATAAATACTTAAAACTTTCGAACTTCTTTAATTACAACAATTTCACGGTTTTTAAAACTTTTTTCTTGCAAGATTTGTGTGTTTTAATAGGAAACATTGTTAACATGAAAACTGAAACCTCTTGAAAATGACGACAGAAATATATATGCATTTGTTGGACATCTCAGCCGGGTGTAATGTTTAGCAAGCAAGTCTCGCTAAAACAGTTACGACTGAGTAGTGAGTTCGTTCCTCACTGGGTGCTCCATACATTCGGCCTTGTGCCATTTCATTAGGCCATCTCGATGTGGTGTAACGGTTAGCAAACTTCTCGCGCTAAAACAATTACGACTGAGTAGTGAGTTAGTTACTCACTGGGTGCTCCATACATTCGGCCTTGTGCCACATCATTAGTGCATCTCGGCGTGGTGTAATGGTTAGCAAGCTTGTCTCGCTAAAACAATTACGAAGGAGTATGAACCCGAAATGCGAATCTCAGGTCGGGGAGACTAAAATCCAGCAGCTGCAGAAATTTAAATATATGGGAAGTGTTTTGACAGAGGACGGCGAGTTTGACACTGAGATCCGAAAACGTATTGGGAAGGTCAAAGATACATTCCAAAAGCTAAGCAGAGTATTAAGAGACAGAAAAATTTCATTAGAAATAAAGAAGAGAGTACTGAACTGCTATGTGATACCTGTCCTCATTTACAGCAGCAAATGTTAGACGATCTCCTCAAAGATGAAGAAGAGACTCGAGGCAACGGAGGTATGGTTCTACAGAAGGATGCTAAGGATATCATGGACCGAGCGTGTGAGCAACGATGAGGTTTTGGAGAGGATGCAAACAAAGAGGAAGCTTATAGTTAACACCAGGAAAAGGCAGCTGAAATTTCTGGGACACGTAATGAGAAATGAGGGCTTGGAGAATCTGATACTCACACGTCGAATAGAAGAAAAGAGAGACAAGGGAAAGCAACGCATGGCATACCAAGCGGGCTTGAGGAAGTGGCTTACGGAACATGGCCTTGGAGAAGTAACAAAGGAGCAAAACTTATTGAGAGCTACAAGGGAGAGGGGGTAGTGAGAAATATATATAAAAAGCTTAATCGTAGTACCTTGTCTTTCGTTTTTAATGAAACATGCATAAATGAAGGACTGCTGCCTAAATACACAATATATATATACACGCACACACGCACAATATATATATATACACGCACACACACACACACACACACACACACACACATATATATAATAGCATCATCCACTTGCAAAAAAAGGCTAAAAATAATGGAAGCCTTACTTATAAAATTAAACAAACCAACCCTTAATAATATTAACTTTGAACATGGACATAATATCTTGACCGTGTTTTGAAACAAAAAAAATGAATCACTTTATAAAACACACACAAACTATTTCTAATTCTAACAGTTGAAATATAATCCTTGATAATGGCTAAAAGTATAGCCGAAAGCGCTCGGAAAAGAACATTCGGACAATTTTTGTATAATTTATCCTCTGAAAAGAAAACCTTTATTAGATCGCACGAGAAATTATATAAAAAACTAAATAAAAGCACCTTGTCAGTCGTTTTTAATGAAATGTGTTTGAAAGAAGGATTGCTGCCTAAATACACAAATATATATATATATATATATATATATATATATATATATATATATATATATATATATATATATATATATATATATATATATATATATATATATATATATATATAGTTGCCCTTCTTTGTTATTTATGAACATCCTGTCATTCCTTTTCCTCTTTGCTACGAAAAATGATAAGATATTGTAAATATAAAAAGCTAGGTCATTGCTATGAATCAAGACTGCTGGATAGTTAATCAGTCAATAGCCAATCAAGAGCCATCCTCAGGAGCTAGCTTAAATGCCGCCCGATAGGGTGGCTTTTAAGATAGCTCGATTTCCTTTTTTAATATTCTGATGGATCTTAATTCTTAAGTTAACGATTGAGTAAGCTCATGGCACGTTCTAGGACAATAGAATATTTACAATAGAAATATTTAAGCAAATGCTCTGTTTTATAATAAACAGTATTAATAACATTTACCGGCCTGAATGCCCGAGAAATATTCATAGAAAATATTCGTCCTCCAACAGGAATCGAACCTATATCCTGTATCGAACCTTTTATTTATAGTAATAATAATGATTTAATGGTACAAGTCTTACGAATTAACCCATAGCTTATGAGGAATAGGTAGATTCATACTTTTACCAAGAGTATTTTTATAGATACAAATATTTAAGTAAATGCTCTGTTTTATAATAAACAGTATTAATAACATTTACCGGTCTGAATGCCCGAGAAATATTCATAGAAAATATTCGTCCTCCAACAGGAATCGAACCTATATCCTATACGGAATCGTCATATAGCCCGACGTGCCTTAACCGATTGAGCCACAGAGGATCGTTCGGTTAGCAAGGTCGATTCTACTGCGTTTAAACTACAATCCTCTATGAATCTCACACGTACATTCATATCTGGTCACAGCGTATCCAAATGTAAACAAATGACGTCACACATTATGAAATAGACCAAGTCTGACAAGATATTTTTTATGTTTAGACATTCTTTTTATAGATACAGATTGAGCCACAGAGGATCGTTCGGTTAGCCAGGTCGATTTTACTGCTTTTAAACTATATGGAATTTGTCGGACATTCAGGCCGGTAAATGTCATTTAATACTGTTTTTATAAACAGAGCATTTACTTAAATATTTGTATCTATAAAAAGGAGGTAAAACATAAAAATGTCTTCAAATAATTGTCGGATTTTGTCCATTTCATAATATGTATGTATATATGCATGTGAATATGCGCGCGTGTGTGTGTTACTGGCAACACTGTACTACCTAACACATAGCCTTGTTACGAACGACTAAGCCGGCTCCTCCATGATTTTCGGGTGAGTGGGATGGTTATATACCCAGCAAGATTCAAAACAAGAGCTGTGAAAATGGGGATAAATCCTTTTATGGGGTCAGCGGCCATCCAACACAGGCGTAGGGGTGTAGAAAAATCTGTGCGCCCATTGGAGCCCTTAGATTTCATTAGGATATTTCACGAGAAGAAAAATTCTGACGTAACACCTGCGGCTTGACAGTGTCCAACGAAGCTAACTATTAGGTTGGTGCAAAAATAATGTCGTTTTTTGACGTTCAACTTCATGTGAGAGAACGACATTATTTTTGCACCAACCTAATAGTTCTTCTTTTTGGGTACATGATATTCTTATTCGGAGAATGGGATTAGCACAGTAAAACGATTTGATATCGTAAGTCACAATGAGGTTTGGAATGACATCTTACAATGGTTATACTTGACAACGAAGTGACAGTCATCATCTCTGTCTGTTTGTCTGTCCCCCCCTCTCTCTCGTAGCTAGAACGTTCGCTTACTGACCATGAGACCTGGGTTCGAATCTCAGCATAGTCGATTTCTCACGAGGAAGGAAACTAATTTCTTGATGTTATCGTTCTGGAGGTGGGGCGATCCCAGCGTGCTGCACCTTTGGAAAGTCCCCAAAAAACATACAATGGGTTGACCCAAGTCTACTGAGTGAATGTGGATAGACGGTACCATAGTGTCGTCATGGCTGTGCTTGCACGAAGTCACAAGTAATTGTTACTGAGAGTTTGAGCGTGCTGGCTTTGATCAGATTATTGATCACGCTAGATAACACGCTGTTTCCCAGAAACGGTAATTAATGCCTGCTCAACATAGCCACCCTAATAGACAGGTATACTCGAATACGTGTGGCCAGCTATCTCTCTCTCTCTCTCTTTCTATATATATATATATATAAGATTTTTAAAAAGCCTTAATAATAAAAAAGAAAAAGTAAACACTTAATAATATTAACTACGAACATGGCCAGAATGTGCTAACTGTGTTCGGAAAATAAAACATCTCTATAACACTTAAAACATACACACAACGCACACACTCAATTAAATTGAAAAAAAAATGAAATCATCCTTGATAATGGCTAAAAGTATAGCCAAAAGCGCTCTGAATTATAGAACATTTGGGCAGTTTCTATACATTCTGTGTCCGGAAAAGTAAACATTTGTTCGATCATAAATATATATAAAAAGCTTAATCGTAGTACGTTGTCTTTCGTTTTTAATGAAACATGCATAAATGAAGGATTGCTGCCTAAATATACAATATATATATATATATATATATATATATATATATATATATATATATATATATGAAGAAATATAGTCTTAAAGTGTGCTATATTTATGAGATAAAGTGCACAATATCAGAGATAGAGCGTGTGTAAATATAAAAGTGAATATAGAAGTCAACACTTAGAGGCGACAGTCTGTTTCAAGCTTGTGCAATCGTCATATATATATATATATATATATATATGTGTGTGTGTGTGTGTGTGTGTATATATATATATATATATATATATATATATATATATATATATATACACCTACACACACAAACACACACATATATATATATATATATATATATATATATATATGTATGTATATATTTGCTCTTCTTTGGTATTTTAAGAACATCCTGTCATTCCTTTTCCTCTTTGCTACAAAACATGATAATATATTTTAAATACAAAAACCTAGGTCATTGCTATGAATGAAGACTGCTGGATAGTTCATCAAGATCCATCCTTAGGAGCTAGCTTAAAAGCCGCCTTATCAGGCGGCTTTTTAGCTAGTTTATATTACACGAATTTCCTTTTTTAATATTCTGATGGATCTTAATTCTGATGTTAATGATTGACTAAAATCATGGTACATTCTAGGACAATAGAATACCGGTAGAAATTCCTCTATCGCATAGTTAAATTATTTTAGCTTTTTAACTTTAACAAAATATTGCAATAACAATCATACATATGAAACCTGGTCGTTATTTTAAGAAGTAAGGGGATACAAATGAAAAAAAATTGAAATTGACAACTTTTCCCATTTCACTGAAACGGGCATTAAACACTTCTAACTTCCTTTCTTTCTTTCTTTCTTTCTTTTTGCTTTCTTTCTTTAATTTTGTCACTGAAACCGAGTAGTCTCTTTTCCCCTCTTTCCACGCGATCAAAACGAAATAGTCAATTATTTATTAGGTACTGGCAGTACATAATGGTCGTGCGAACTAATAAAGTGTGAAACAAGCACAGGTATAATAGGATATTTTTCATAACAGTTAAATAATACATTTTAGATGCATCAAGGGTGGTCTTCAGTGATGCACTGTTCTCATCGCCGATTTCGGGTTTCGCATCATATCGGCTTCAACAGCAACCCCGATTTGATTCTAGACGAGTCAGGCCACCTCCTTGAAAGCGTCGTGCTACGCACCGCGACATTGCAAAAAACAGTAATTATGATAAACTAGCCAGGCCGAACTTCGACCGTTCTTATTGACATATGTCAGTCAGCGTCAGCCAATGAAAACAGGGCTTTTCACACTTCTCTTCTATATAGTGGTGTCTTTTTACTACATCCGGTTTAGGTTTAATACTTCCGGAATTCATACCGAGGTGAGCTGGTGTCTTTATTGCATTGTTTAAGTCTATGTTTTCCATATTAAATATTAATTCCATAGCGATACTAAATCTTTAACTAAACCTACACTCATATCCAACTCAAAACTATCCTATATTAGCACTTTCTCAAAAGAAATTTGCTGTCAGGTAAAATAAATAAATAAATAAATAAAAAACCTGTATACATGTTTTGTCATTTACCGACTAAAATAATTCGATGGCCTAATAACAATAAATAAATAAATACATAATTATGCTATCTACTCAATTAAGTAACCTGTACACATATTTACAATCTGATACATATTTCTCAAAATAAATCTACTTAGTTAGTACTAGCATCAACTCCCTAAATTTCCAGACTATTATTACTATGAAACTATATCTTTCTCCCCCATTCCATTCATAATAAATATGCAATTAGGCTTAAATATTGAAATAAAACAAATGGTGAAATTATTCATGGAGAAATTTGCAATAGAAAAAAGAAGAAAAATCGTGGAAATTTATTTTGGAGTTAAGCAATTTCATCATTTGCAATAAGTTCTGATTTAACGTCTCCCGGTTATTTTTCTTTGGGAATAAGTCAAGGAGTGCGTATAAATCATTAAACGATAGACAATTCAGCAAGTTGAGGGTAACATCTGTGTATAAATTCGAGGTCTGCAGCAAGAGTTATTAATCACTGTGAGGTAGAAAGAGCGATTCTGAAAATGGAGGATCTTTACGTTGTATAATTTTTCGTAATTAAATGGGAATATATTTCCAATCGTTATTATTGGGGATACTTCGTATTTAAAAAAAAAAAAAAAGACGTGCCATTTTTATTTATTAAACAGCGTATATTACGGCTATCAGCTTGCGCATTCGAGAAGTCTTCATGAAGAAAATGTGTTCTCTGGACGAGATCGAAATCATGTGTCACTTTGTAGGACAACAACCGTTTGTGTCAGTGTAGTTTACCGCAAGCGCAGGAAGAAGAGACTCTATTGTCCCTTTTTAAATAAAGGACATCCCCTTCACTCAGATTATTTTGCAAGCACGCGCGCGCATGAGCATACGCAGACGTGCAAACATGTGGATTATTTTCGAAACATATTTTCGATTTTAAGAATCTTTTTTTTATGAGTGACTATTGAATTAACAATAGATAGATATCCTACTATTTAACCCATAGTTTGGTCCATACCTTTCCCATAAGTGAGTGAAACGAACTCGACCGGAATTCGAATACGACCCTTGGATTTCTCATACCAAAATTTTATCGATTACGCCACCCGCTCACTAGCAAACGTGTTTATTTTTTTTTATACATGCGCGCGTAGTGATATTTAAGGAAAAATTACCTCATGCGATATAGTCTATCATTATAGCTAGGACCGATCAAATTCAGCTACAAATGCGGTCATCCTCAGGTTTAGTATTAATTATCCCAGAGCAATATTAAAAATGGCTACCACAATGAACGCAAACAGCGTTATCAAAATTTAAAAACAGAAAATTAAAAAAAGCGCTAAAGATTTCTTTTAACTGGAACAGCGGTATACTAAATATATTTAAAAATTAATTGACTCCTGTAGCTTCCTGCAGCTTTCTTGAATATGCACTTACAACAACATAATGTTTAGTGCTAAAAAGATTGTGTATATATACGGATAGATGCAATATAATATAATATAGGATATCGAACGATCCTCCGTGACTCGATCGGTTAAGGCACGTCAGGCTAAATGACGGTTCCATATAGGATACAGGTTCGATTCCTGTCGGAGGACGAATATTTTCTATGAAAATTTCTTGGACATTCAGGCCGGTAAATGTTGTTTAATACTGTTTTTTTTTTTAAACAAAGCATTTACTTAAATATTTGTATCTATAAAAATACTCTTGGTAAAAGTATGAATCTACCTATTCCACACAAGCTATGGGTTAATTAGTAAGACTTGTACCATTAAATCATTATTATTACTATAAATAAAAGGTTCGATACAGGATACAGGTTCGATTCCTGTCGAAGGATGAATATTTTCTATGAAAATTTCTCGGACATTCAGGCCGGTAAATGTTGTTTAATATTGTTTTTTATAAACAAAGCATTTACTTAAATATTTGTATCTATAAAAATACTCTTGGTAAAAGTATGAATCTACCTATTCCTCACAAGCTATGGGTTAATTAGTAAGACTTGTACCATTAAATCATTATTATTACTATAAATAAAAGGTTCGATACAGGATACAGGTTCGATTCCTGTTAGAGTACGAATATTTTCTATGAAAATTTCTCGGACATTCAGGCCGGTAAATGTTATTGATACTGTTTATTATAAAACAGAGCATTTACTTAAATAAGAATGTATAAACATAAAAATGTCTTAAAATAATATAATATATATAATACTATAATAATATAAATAATAAATATAATAATAATAAATAAATTATAATAAATCATAAGATAAATAAGATAATAATATTAACATCATCATAATTTGATAAATAATATAAGAAGATAATAATATAATAATATAATGTATATAATATAATAATAATAATATAAATAATAAATATAATAATAATGAATAAATTAAAATAAATCATAAGATAAATAAGATAATATGATAAATAATAATATAATAATATAATGATAAAAAGATAGAATGTATGTTTTTTCGTAAAAGGGACAACTCAAAATACGAGGTACAAATTGGAGATGTCAGAATTAAATACAGAAACTTGATTATCTGGCAAGAGTTTCAATAGACAACAGAAACAAATATAGTACCGTAATCCGAAGGCGCATTGAATAGAGAAAGATAAACAAAATATGTAAGAAAGAGGAACTGTTTAAAAATAGCTGAATTAGTGTGTAGGTATGCCGTAGAGCAATGATTAACCCATTAAGGTTGTAATCCACTATCCCTCCTGCATAGCAGTTAATACGGAACAATTACCTCACAGATTAAGAGAAGACTTGAAGTAACAGAAAAGTCGTTATACAGAACAAAGCCGAACAGACGTAGCATGTGCTAAACGTGGAAGTTTTAAGCAAAATAAAACAAAAAGGGATATTCATACTTAGAATCCGAAAGAGACAGTTAGAATTCATGATACACATAATGACGAAATAAAATTTGAAGAATTTGACATGCACAGGACATACTGACGGGAAAAGCTGAAGAGGTAAACAGGAAGTAACCTACTTAAGAAGACTGCAAAAACTGACGCCAACACAAGGACTGGAATATATGACAAACATTGTTAAGAGCTACAACGGATCGGAAGTTGTGGAGAGACATGTACACCGACGGCCTGAAGTGACATGACAAATAAGTAGAATGTGACCAACATCAGATCTTTCCGAACCTGAAGATGGTCCGACTCTCAGCAGAAAGTCTTCATTCAGTCACTGGGGTTGCAGAGGTGCGCGTGTTAGGTGGGCAGTATTTAGTATAGCTTAAAGAAACATCTTATTCAGAAACACACGAGGGGTGCACTGTAATCACTAGTGAGCTAATAGGTAATCCTTCCCATAAATCTCGAAAACTACCGTTAATAGTGTAGGTTGTTCGATCCTTAATACGTGTCAGTTGCATGCGTTACCGTTAAGTAATAGTTACAATCAACGAAGAAATTATTCGTACACCCATCAATTTTGAATAGTTTTTTTATCTATATCTCAGAACCTAATGCGGTTTGAAATAGTGATGTAACTATTTCCCGACTTGTGGAAGTTACAAATTCTCTGTCTAAAGTCAACGCTAAGCTCCTTTGTCTTCCAAATCGTTTTGTTAACATGAGAATAAGAATGGTGACACTCTATTCAACACGTGATCTTCTTTGCTGAAATTATCACAAATATTCTACGGAATAAATTGTCTACAAGGCTTCACTTGATAAAATAATTATGTAAATTACTTGCGCGGCTGTTTGGATGTTTTCTCGTGGCCGTTTGGACACCAAACATATCTTGGCACCCACAGATAGACATATATGGAATAAAGAAAACTAGCTTGACCAGTTATAGTCAACGAAGAAATTTTTCGTACATCTATCAATTTTGAATAGTTTTATCCATTTCTCAGAATCTAATACCCGTATAATGCCAAATATTATGCTGAATAAATATTCTAAAAAAAGGTTCCCCGATAAAATAATTATGTAAATTACACTTACACAAATCAATCAATTTAAAACGATATTTTCTAATGTACGAATAATTTTGTCTTTTCCTATTTTGCATAATACGCCTGTCATATTTATTGTATTTAACCTACTGTACACTATTTACATTATTCGGACTATTGTCCTCATCTTTGTCGCCATATTTATTACAATATTTCGGCCGTTGTACGCTCCGGCCTTCTTCAGGTGGTTGGAATGTCGAACTGAACCCTTTATTTCGCTCACTGGTGTAGACTGTTCTAGTTCCATGTGCCATGTTTAATGGATGTCAGTTATCAGTTATCTCCTGTTAATTCCCCTCTGCAGGTTCTCCACTGCCTTAACCGGGTATTGAACTCACACTCTTTCGGTCCTGTCACTGGATCTAACCAACGCCTTTATCCACTGTGTCATATGTCCTTGAGTGACCCAAAGAGTGTGAATTCAATAACCCGGTTATGGCTGTGGAGAACTTGGAGAGGGGAATGAACAGGAGATAACTGATAACTGACATCCATTAAACATGGCACGTGGAACTAGAACAGTCTATCCCAGTGAGCGAAATAAAGGGTTCAGTTCGACATTTCAACCACCTGAAGAAGGCCGGAGCGTACAACGGCCGAAACGCTGTAATAAATATGGCGACAAAGATGAGAACAATAGTCCGAATAATGTAAATACATAATGCCTCATCTCAGAAATATAGACAGTTAACCTATTGTTCTGAAAATTTAGGTTTTATTCATTTTTTGTGCATATTAAAATATAAAAAAACCTGGCATCATCCGGGCATTAGAATCTGAGAAATGGATAAAAATATTCAAAATTGATGGGTGTACGAATAATTTCGTCGTTAACTGTAGCAACTTGGTTCGTTTACAGACCTCACAGGGTTACAAAAATTGTTTAATCTAAAAGTGTAAAAATTAAATTTAAAAAAAAAATTAAGACTACTAGCTTAGTAAATAGTATTTTTTTCACTAATGTTCACCCGATATAAGGCCCGAGAGCCTCCCAAGTTAGAGGATTGCTGTATTGACATATATTAGCTTGTAGTGATCCATGAAGCATCCTCTTGGGAGTCTGTTCAGTAGGTCAGAGGTTCGTAAGGAAAAAGCTATTTGAGTGGGACTTACTTCTCGCCAATGGCATACGGGGGATGTGACTGGTTTGCTACAATGTAAGAGGCATGGCGGGTCCTATCTGTGAAGGCCAAGCATGGCAGAACCAAGAAATGCATTTTGTCCAAGTACTTTTCATGCTAGTAGCAATAGAGCAGTGAGAGACTCGCCACACCCCGCCTGTGAGAGAGAAGCTGGAAGCGGGAAAGTAAATAATTCTTCTCTGACACGGGCTCAGAGACGCTTTTGAACTCTATCAAGACTGGAAAGTGAGGTATGGGCAGCTCCTGATCAATTTTGGCAACAGTACTCCATTTTCCATTTTCGGTCTGACCTGGTTCTTATGAAGGTAGAGGATAGCATAAAAAAAGGAATATAAAACTCAATGTTTTGTGCTTATTAACATATAAAAAACCTGGCAGAATACAAGGCCTCGGAGACCTTTATCAAGACTGGAAAGTGAGGTATGGGCAGCTCCTGATCAATTTTGGCAACAGTACTCCATTTTCCATTTTCGGTCTGACCTGGTTCTTATGAAGGTAGAGGATAGCATGAAAAAAGGAAAAAACTCAATGTTTTCTGCTTATTAACATATAAAAAACCTGGCATCATCCGGGCATTAGATTCTGACAAAATGGATAAAAATATTCAAAATTGATGGGTGTGCAAATAATTTCGTCTTTGACTGTAGCAACTTGGTTCGTTTAAAGATGTAACAGGGTTACAAAAATTGTTTAATCTAAAAGTGTAAAAATTAAATTTTAAAAAAAGTAACGCTACTAGCTTAGTATATAGTAATTTTTTTCAATAATGTTCACCCGATATTTAGGCCCAAGAGCCTCCCAAGTTAGATGGTTGCTGTGTGGATTTATATTAGTGTAGGAAAGAACAATATTAGGAGTATAAAGCTGAAGCAGACTTTAGAAGGAATCGTAAACCCAGTCTTAAACAGGAAACAAGGGATAAACCTCTACCCCTGTTCCAAACCCAGGAGGAGTGTGAACCGGACGATAGGCGAACCTATCTACTCCTATTAGTAAATAAGAGAAAAATAAATAGTTCATGCATAAAATTACAGAGTTTAGGCGCAGACGTTAGAAATACAGAGCTGAAGTAATAGTAAAAGAACATTCGTCGTGCAGACCATTACTTCTGTGGTACGGTCGATTACCCCTGGTGATTTGACATATGTAGCCAGACTATGCAAGGCTTTTATGAATATTATTGTGTAGGTAGGCAGTAGAGCAATGATTAACACACTCATAGATATAGATTAGATAAAGGCGATTTTCTAAGCGTAGCTTAGATATGGTTCAAGGCCGTAAATATAAGGCACCCATTGACAATAGGGAACAGGTAATGATATTTGATAGTTCCATTATCGATTAATATATGTTTTTATTGGCTGTCACCAAAGTTTGTCTCCAACAAGCCAATTTTTAACCATATATCAGATTTTCTCGTTATTCTTCGGCTAAAATCGGGTCATCAACAAATCCAAGTCTCTCTTTTCATTCGAATCAATCTCGAATTGTCGAACAGGTGTGCTGAACTTGTGAACAGATGGACATTTTGTCGACAGCAGATTATTTTCGAGCAGAGTTGTGACATGATAATGTTTGCGTTGCATATCCATGACAAATAAGCAAAGAGTTCGGCATTCAGGCTGTGTTGATGAACAGAAATTAACTTCGTGTTAACGCAATGAAGACAGCACTTACACACATATAAATATTTTAACTTGTATCAACAAATGACTGCATTCAAACTAGAGTAGAATTGGTAGTCAAATATAGACACCCATTCGTTTGTTCCTCAGTTTGTCATCATGACACACCAGACAAAAGACCATAGCTAACTTTAAACTCCTGCAACACTTTCTGGCCTTTTTTTTTTTTAAGTAAAGCGAGTTGCTTGGTGAAGTAGTCTAAAAAATCGGATACCCTGTTTCAATTAAATAGATAAGCAATATCACAAAGGCAATTAACTGATACGAGTTATCTCCCCTGAAGAGCTGAATAAGAATTTTATGTTAATTTGTCTTCCATATCATTCTTTAGATTTTCTTAGCGCCAGAAATGCTAAAGGCTTTTATTGTCAATAGCCAATTAGATGCTTGCTTCCAGATATGGACTCTTATTATTATAATTTTTAAATCTTTTTTTTCTAAAACAAATAGGCTTCTCGAATATGTTCTTATATCTTTCCATGTGATGTAATGGAATAACCCGGCACCACCCACCATGAATGATTACACAATAGGTAGTAAGTACCTATAAAGTCAACTGTCTACGAGAGACGGAAGGACGACTGAGAGAGGCACGTCCTTCTTTCAAATTAGTGGCACTCACTACGAGATTGACCTGTGTGTATAACTCTACCGTATTTCATAAAGTACTTGCTGTGTACAATAAACCTTTCTTCTAGGATCCACCTGGTGTTATGTGTTTATTCCCTTAGCACGGAATATAACAGTGGCGACGAGGATTGTCGGAACATAACACCATGATACGATGATAGGCTGAAGAAGTTAATAGGCGGATTAAGAAGGAATGATGCAAGATCTTGCATGCATTAATGTTAACTCTTCTTATTAATTAATAACTGTTTCTTTCCAGATACATTGATATCTAGTTGTTCAAAATAGGATGGTCATCCTGTTTTCTTTTTTCGAATGAAAATCTTCTGTTTTTTAATATTTTGTTTATCGTTTGAAAGACACTTTTCTTTATTCAATGACAATTCGGATTTCGGTGTCACATTTTCTGTTGTCTGTTCAAATTCTTTTCCAGGTAATCATGTTTCTGTATGAGGTTCGGCTAAAAAATTCGTAGGCCTACCAAGATACACTCATGGATCGTGACCAAATATGGATTATTATTCAACATAGTCCCCTTTGCGGTCCACAGATTTCAGTGCTTGGATCCAATTTCGTCCTTTTAGACAAAAAAAGTAATCAACAGTAGATATGACATCATCATCAATGCGATATTGGGTTCCAGCCAAGTTTATTTTCATGTTGAGGAACTGATGATAGACAAATCAGCAGAATAGGGAGAGTAATCAACCAGTTCAAAACCATAGTCATGCATAGCAGCCATTGAAACCAATGACTTGTGTGCTGGAAAATTGGCCTAATGAAACAAGACCGCGTTCGTCAGTTTTCCTGGACGTTTGCTCTTGATAGCCTTTCGTAACTGCCTTGTTTGAAGCAGACCAAGCTGGTTTCCTTCAACGTTCCTTATCCCAGGGTGAGTGCTGGGTTCATGACTTTGAGCCAGAGAAAATCAATGCAGTGGAAACAAACCCTATCACCTGCTCTAAAGAAGATCAGTATTGCAGGGAAGGTGATGACCTCAGTTTTGGGGCTGCCAAAGGCATTGTCTATTAACTTCAAAAGGGCCACATCATCAATACAGCGTACTGTACCAACTTTCTCACTCGGTCACAATAACATGTGACTTAGTGTTAGCACGACCATCGATGGCTCTCAAATAATTCTGTCTCCACAATTTCAAACACAATACGTCGTGTAGTTTTCAGGCACTTTCCGGTGTCCGATAACAATAACCACTGGACCACGTGTCCACTTAATAATAATAATAATAATAATAATAATAATGATAATAATAATAATAATAATAACAACAAAACCATCACCACCACCACCACCAATATATTGCTCGAGTATCGAAAACACTCTCTCGCCTATTTTTAAGTAAAGCGAGTCGTTTGGTGAAGTAGTCTAAAAAATCAAATATCTTGTTTCAATTGAATAGATAAGCGATATCGCAAAGGCAATTAACTGATAGGAGTTATCTCCCCTGTTATGAAGAGCTGAATAAGAACAATCTACCCACCACTCTCACCCTCGATTAAACACACTCACACACACGCACACAAACACACATACTACACACACACACACACAACATATATATATATATATATATATATATATATAGAGAGAGAGAGAGAGAGAGAGAGAGAGAGAGAGAGAGGTTGCAGCAAAATACCTCCGACATATATGTGCCACATAATGGTAAAATATTAACTAGTTGAAGACATCATTGCCACTAATGTCTTAGCATCATGTAGGTGATGTTTCTGTCGCACAAGATAGATAGATAGATAGATAGATAGATAGATAGATAGATAGATAGATAGATGCGAACAGAATTATATAGATAGATAGATGAGATAAGATAGATACATAGATGTGAACAGAATGAGATAGATAGATAGATAGATAGATAGATAGATAGATAGATAGATGAGAACAGAATTATATAGATAGATAGATGAGATAAGATAGATACATAGATGTGAACAGAATGAGATAGATAGATAGATAGATAGATAGATAGATGCGAACAGAATTATATAGATAGATAGATGAGATAAGATAGATACATAGATGTGAACAGAATGAGATAGATAGATAGATAGATAGATAGATAGATAGATAGATAGATAGATAGATAGATAGATGCGAACAGAATTATATAGATAGATAGATGAGATAAGATAGATACATAGATGTGAACAGAATGAGATAGATAGATAGATAGATAGATAGATAGATAGATAGATAGATAGATGCGAACAGAATTATATAGATAGATAGATGAGATAAGATAGATACATAGATGTGAACAGAATGAGATAGATAGATAGATAGATAGATAGATAGATAGATAGATGAGAACAGAATGAGATAGATAGATAGATAGATAGATAGATAGATAGATAGATAGATAGATAGATAATCTTCAGATAAAAATGTGAGAAATATATCGGATGTTGGCCTGAAAATTAGTTGAGTTCGAATTCTGATGTAGTTTGTTGCTTCCAGTGGTTTAGATTTTACCATTATTAAGAATTATAAATACAGTCTGGAAATTAGTTCACTGATTCAGACTATATAAGCTTAGTGAAAATGAAATGCGGTGTCATCGAATGACGGAAACTAGAGAATATATGATCTGAAAAGACTGCGGAGTTACAAAAATTGTATGTATATATTAATATAAAGTACAATATCGCGACACTTTGTCCTTAGCAAAAATTAGCGGATTGACGTTGTGCTTAAATTTTGTTGATGTTCGATGGCAGCTAAGTAAAAAGAAAAGGAAGTGCGGTTTTCCCTGTCCGGCAAATTGACAAAACCACCTTCCAGGTGTCTCCGGTTGAATCCGGGTGATTCTGGTTTTAACCCAAGCCGAGTAATAAAACTTTGGTTGCCAAACACAAGATTGAATATATAAATCGATACAATTTTTTCGCAACCGACAAATGGCCGTAGTAAACGTCACTTACATGGGCGTCTATATATTTAAGCATAGCTTAGTATGACACAAGTCTGTACAGGATATAACAGAAGAGGAAAGTTTAGTTTTTTTTTTGTTTGTTTTAAAGCTTTTAACCCTAGGCAAGGCTGGAAGCCACTAGCATGCAAGGGGTTACAGAGGATTTGAAGCGAGAGCAGATAGGAGTGATAGAGGAAAGGATGTGGAGAAGGATAGAGGATAGATCAAGGTAACTGGAGATGTCGATTGACGTTACACTTGAATAGTTGGAGATCATAGTCATCAGGGAAACAGGAATGAGGAAGGGAGTTCCATAGGCGTGAGGTGCGAGATATGAAGCTATTGGAGTAGAAGAGACATCTACATTTAACAGTTTCAACAATGAAAGGGTGGGAATGGGATGCCAGCCTCGTAGGACGCTTGAATTCATGGAGCCTGGGAACCAGCGATAGCAGCTCATCGGAGCAATTACTATGGAAGTATTTATAAAAGAGACAGAGAGAGGCGATGGTGCGTCTGTGAGAGAGAGACTGTAGACGAGAAGCCAGATCAGGGCCAATTACATTGCATACCCGTCTCTGGATCTTATCAAGAACCTTGAGGCAAACAGAAGGGGCTCCAGACCATATATGGCAGCAATACTCCATGCAAGGGCGGATGGTTGCTTTGTAAATTTGGAGGATCGATTCAGGGGAGAAGAATTTCCTGGCCCGGTACAGGGACCCAACTTTCCTTGCGGTGGATGAAGCAATCGACTCAATGTAGTTGGTCCATCTCAGGTCAGCAGAGAGCGTGAGACCGAGCAGCCGCAGAGAGTAGCTCTCGAGAAGTTGAGCTTCAGACATTCGTATGGGATGCAGGGAAGGATCCCTGTGGTGATTAATGGAGAGCAGTTTTGACTTGGAGGCGCTAAAGTTAACCAGCCAATTCCTGTCCCAGTGTCTTTAAAATTAACATTTGCAATCCAAGCGTTTACTAGAGATGCATCCTTCAAAACAACAATTTAAATAACACATTTAGCGAACTTAACTTAAAATATATTACGAAATAATAAAATTATTAACTACAAAATATTAAGAAAGAGGAAAGGTTCACTAAAAACAAAAAAAAAATGCCGACTTGATATGATATATCAATCTTCCTTTATGGCAGTAAATACTGAAAAAAATTCTTCAACGCTGAACTATTATTTTTTTTTACGGTTTATTAACCTTTTCGGGTTATTTAAAGTGAGAAAATATTTTTAAATTTTAAATCATTTTGGGAGATAATAATGTTTTACTGATAAAAACCTACTAATTAACCCATAGCTGGAGAGAGAGAAAAGGCGGATTCATACCTTTCCCAAGAGTATTTGTTAGTAATTAAATATCACAAACCCGACTAGAATAGGAACTCAGGTCTCCGATATTCAAATCCGAGCAGCTATCCATTTCACCACCCGCACACCCAAGCTTACAGCACCTGGTATCCCAAACGGTCATCTATCTAGATATTGACCAAGGTCGACGTTACTTAAATTCGGTGATCGTACGTGAACCAGACTTTCAACGTGATACGGTTGTAAGTCCCAAAGATGGAGAGAAAATTTGCGGCAACAGAAATGTGGTTCTATAGGAGAATACAATGGACGGGGCATGTGAATAACGAGGAAGATTTAAGGAAAATTGAAACAGAAAGAAGGCTACTACCTAGAATCAGAAAGAGAGATTTCAGATTTATGAATCATATAACGAGGAAAGACGGCTTGGCGAATTTGACACTCACAGGATTTGGTGAAGTAAAAGGGACAGAAAAAAAACGGGTTTGTGTAAATTGATGTCTAGGAATTCAAAGGATAGATAAAAAAAAATCAAATTCACCCCAAACAAGGCTGGAGTGTCACTAGTACGCAACTGGCTGCAGAGAGTGTAAGTAAGGGAAAAGACTGCGTATGGAGGGTGAGGAAAGGATAAAAAGTCGAAGAGAGGAGGATGAAAAAAAAGAACGGGGATCGAGACAACAGAAAAGGAACATTTACAGTATTTAGATTAGTCGGACTATTGTTCTCATCTTTGTCGCCATATTTGTCACAACGTTTCGGCCGTTGTACGCTCCGGCCTTCTTCAGGTGGTTGAAATTCCAACCACCTGAAGAAGGCCGGAGCGTACAACGCGTTTCATCCCTGAGGATTTCATCGGACTAAATTGTGGTGCGTGGAGGCAATCAGGACGTCTGCTGTGCTCTTTTTTCTACAAGCGACGCCCTCATACTGTCCATTTCACGTCCTATTGTTTCCACCACCGTGTTCAAAGAGCATTGAGAATAAACAATTGCGGCATATTGATGCCCGACACGGATTATCATGATACAGGTTACCATTTTCCCATATCCAAATAGCTTTCACTCGTCCGTACCAGATAACTTTAACGCTTCTAAAACAGTAGTGACTAGGTGTCACAATACCTTTCAAAGTTTAAAGATATCCCAAAACAATCGGAAAAAATTAGACTCTGTCAAATTTAGCCCGGACACCGTTGTAATGACAAAAATTACGCAGGTGTAGGCTTTAAGAAAGATTTATTCAACTGAGAATACAAGGCTTACGTATAGTGTCCTTTTATAGTCCCAGTAAAGAGAAATAGCTCTCTCAAAGAGGAGTATAGCAAAACAAGGGGAGACCACTCTTGAATATTCATAAAATCCCTGTAAATACAAGTGAAACACGCAAAAAAATATTGAATCAGGACTTTTTAAATCTTAGTATCTGATTTCTCCCAAATTCACCTTTCGGATCCGATTTGTGTTATGCGTATTATGCCCCTTGATTCGTTGGGGGATATAGGGTCACAACAACACCTCTCCAACCGTCACGGTTTCGGGCGGTCTTCTTCAGCTTGGCCCATGTCTTGCCGGCTGCCTTTACCTCTACGTCATCACTTATGCCCCATGTCTGTTTTGGTCGACCCACTTTTCGCTTCCCTTGAGGATTCCAATCAAGAGCCTGCCTGGTGAAACTGGAAGTAGGCTTGCGGAGTGTGTGGTCGATCCAAACCCATTTCCATTTCTTGATGTCAATCTCCATTGGGGGTTGCCTGGTCTTGTACCACAGTTGGAGACGACTTCCGGTCACATGATTTTAAGGATCTTCCTGAGACACCGGTTGGTAAATGTCTCAAGTTTGTGGGTGTTGGTTTGGTTACCCGCCAGATTTCTGAGCCGTAAACTAGGACCGACTTGACGTTGGTGTTGAAGATCCGGATCTTGTTGTAAAGTGAGAGGTCTGTTGGTCTCCAGATTGGCCGAAGTGTGTTGAAAGTGTACCGGGATTTGTTGATTCGGCACTTGATGTCGTCATCTATCCCCGCCATCACTACTGACGACGCTCCCCAGCTACAAAAACTTTTCGACTTCCTTGATGTCTTCTTGATGTAGTCGTATTGGGTCTTGTCTGATTTACCCTCCCCACAATGTTTTATTCCATGTATATAGCATAAAAAATTAACAGCAAGAATTGATTTGTGTGGTTTTGGTAAGAGGCAATATGTTACGAACATAAAAGTCGGTTTTAAAAGTTTACAACTTTTTAGTGCTTACGGTCTGATGTGGTGAATACGTATCGGCGATGGTCCAATGATAAAAGAAATACCAGATGTCGACCAAGTTTTATGCAGCCAAGATGCATTGACGCGAGAAGGGAACAGAGGCTTTCGCGCCGAGTGGAAATCCATATAAGAACTACTTTGATACAAACCGAAGAAAGTATTGTTAACCCACCTCACGATGTCCAAGTTGTAGAACATTATTTTTTATACCAGATCAGCATCACTTTTCATTATTTTATTGATGATATACACGGAAAAGATTAAAAATATGTGCTTAGTGATCATATTAAAAAAGAATTTATAACTTGATAATTTATACAGATTTCTCGGTTGAAACTTAATAATTGCAATTATCTTTGCAAGTAAAATAGCAAATCACCTAACATTGTTGAATAGATCGATATGTTTTGTATATAGAGCTGCTTAGATCAAAAGCAAGTTAAAATATATTTCTTAATCGCTGAATGTGTTTTCACTGTCTAGGTTCGAATCGTAACTGAAGCTTGTTTCGATGAAAAGTTATCTGGTCTTATAACAATGGTAAAGTTTGGTTTGATAGAAAAGTTAAAGTTACTGTCGGTTGAAATTTATAAACGTACTTTTCTTAAAACAGTTTGTATATTGTTAGGTCGTATTGATAGTAATTTCCCGGCTCAAGTCCATTGTTATAATGTATTGATAGTAATTGTCCGACTCAAGTGCATTGTTATATCGTATTGATAGTAACTGCTCGGCTCAAGTTCATTATTATGTCGTATTGATAGTAATTACCCGGCACAAGTCCATTGTTATGTCGTATTGATAGTAATTGCCCGGCTCAAGTCCATTGTTATAATGTATTGATAGTAATTGCCCGACTCAAGTTCATTATTATGTCGTATTGATAGTAACTGCTCGGCTCAAGTTCATTATTATGTCGTATTGATAGTAATTGCCCGGCTCAAGTGCATTGTTATATCGTATTGATAGTAATTGCCCGGCTCAAGTCCATTGTTATGTCGTATTGATAGTAATTGCCCGGCTCAAGTGCATTGTTATATCGTATTGATAGTAATTGCCCGGCTCAAGTCCATTGTTATGTCGTATTGATAGTAATTGCCCGGCTCAAGTGCATTGTTATATCGTATTGATAGTAATTGCCCGGCTCAAGTCCATTGTTATGTCGTATTGATAGTAATTGCCCGGCTCAAGTCCATTGTTATAATGTATTGATAGTAATTGCCCGACTCAAGTTCATTGTTATAATGTATTGATAGTAATTGCCCGACTCAAGTGCATTGTTATATCGTATTGATAGTAATTGCCCGGCTCAAGTCCATTGTTATAATGTATTGATAGTAATTGCCCGACTCAAGTTCATTGTTATATCGTATTGATAGTAATTGCCCGGCTCAAGTCCATTGTTATAACGTATTGATAGTAACTGCCCGGCTCAAGTCCATTGTTATATCGTATTGATAGTAATTGCCTGACTCAAGTTCATTGTTATAACGTATTGATAGTAATTGCCCGGCTCAAGTCCATTGTTATAATGTATTGATAGTAATTGCCCGGCTCAAGTCCATTGTTATAACGTATTGATAGTAATTGCCCGGCTCAAGTCCATTGTTATAATGTATTGATAGTAATTGCCCGACTCAAGTTCATTGTTATATCGTATTGATAGTAATTGCCCGGCTCAAGTCCATTGTTATAATGTATTGATCGTAATTGCCCGACTCAAGTTCATTGTTATATCGTATTGATAGTAATTGCCCGGCTCAAGTCCATTGTTATAACGTATTGATAGTAACTGCCCGGCTCAAGTCCATTGTTATATCGTATTGATAGTAATTGCCTGACTCAAGTTCATTCTTATAACGTATTGATAGTAACTGCCCGGCTCAAGTCCATTGTTATATCGTATTGATAGTAATTGCCTGGCTCAAGTTCATTGTTATGTCGTATTGCCCCATGTCTGTTTTGGTCGACCCACTTTTCGCTTCCCTTGAGGATTCCAATCAAGAGCCTGCCTGGTGAAACTGGAAGTAGGCTTGCGGAGTGTGTGGTCGATCCAAACCCATTTCCATTTCTTGATGTCAATCTCCATTGGGGGTTGTCTGGTCTTGTACCACAGTTGGAGACGACTTACGGTCACCTGATTTTAAGGATCTTCCTGAGACACCGGTTGGTAAATGTCTCAAGTTTGTGGGTGTTGGTTTGGTTACCCGCCAGATTTCTGAGCCGTAAACTAGGACCGACTTGACGTTGGTGTTGAAGATCCGGATCTTGTTGTAAAGTGAGAGGTCTGTTGGTCTCCAGATTGGCCGAAGTGTGTTGAAAGTGTACCGGGATTTGTTGATTCGGCACTTGATGTCGTCATCTATCCCCGCCATCACTACTGACGACGCTCCCCAGCTACAAAAACTTTTCGACTTCCTTGATGTCTTCTTGATGTAGTCGTATTGGGTCTTGTCTGATTTACCCTCCCCACAATGTTTTATTCCATGTATATAGCATAAAAAATTAACAGCAAGAATTGATTTGTGTGGTTTTGGTTTGAGGCAATATGTTACGAACATAAAAGTCGGTTTTAAAAGTTTACACCTTTTTAGTGCTTACGGTCTGATGTGGTGAATACGTATCGGCGATGGTCCAATGATAAAAGAAATACCAGATGTCGACCAAGTTTTATGCAGCCAAGATGCATTGACGCGAGAAGGGAACAGAGGCTTTCGCGCCGAGTGGAAATCCATATAAGAACTACTTTGATACAAACCGAAGAAAGTATTGTTAACCCACCTCACGATGTCCAAGTTGTAGAACATTATTTTTTATACCAGATCAGCATCACTTTTCATTATTTTATTGATGATATACACGGAAAAGATTAAAAATATGTGCTTAGTGATCATATTAAAAAAGAATTTATAACTTGATAATGTATACAGATTTCTCGGTTGAAACTTAATAATTGCAATTATCTTTGCAAGTAAAATAGCAAATCACCTAACATTGTTGAATAGATCGATATGTTTTGTATATAGAGCTGCTTAGATCAAAAGCAAGTTAAAATATATTTCTTAATCGCTGAATGTGTTTTCACTGTCTAGGTTCGAATCGTAACTGAAGCTTGTTTCGATGAAAAGTTATCTGGTCTTATAACAATGGTAAAGTTTGGTTTGATAGAAAAGTTAAAGTTACTGTCGGTTGAAATTTATAAACGTACTTTTCTTAAAACAGTTTGTATATTGTTAGGTCGTATTGATAGTAATTTCCCGGCTCAAGTCCATTGTTATAATGTATTGATAGTAATTGTCCGACTCAAGTTCATTGTTATATCGTATTGATAGTAACTGCTCGGCTCAAGTTCATTATTATGTCGTATTGATAGTAATTGCCCGGCACAAGTCCATTGTTATATCGTATTGATAGTAATTGCCCGGCTCAAGTCCATTGTTATGTCGTATTGATAGTAATTGCCCGGCTCAAGTCCATTGTTATAATGTATTGATAGTAATTGCCCGGCTCAAGTGCATTGTTATATCGTATTGATAGTAATTGCCCGGCTCAAGTCCATTCTTATAACGTATTGATAGTAATTGCCCGGCTCAAGTCCATTGTTATAATGTATTGATAGTAATTGCCCGGCTCAAGTTCATTATTATGTCGTATTGATAGTAATTGCCCGGCTCAAGTCCATTGTTATAATGTATTGATAGTAATTGCCCGGCTCAAGTCCATTGTTATGTCGTATTGATAGTAATTGCCCGGCTCAAGTCCATTGTTATAATGTATTGATAGTAATTGCCCGGCTCAAGTGCATTGTTATATCGTATTGATAGTAATTGCCCGGCTCAAGTCCATTCTTATAACGTATTGATAGTAATTGCCCGGCTCAAGTCCATTGTTATAATATATTGATAGTAATTGCCCGGCTCAAGTCCATTGTTATGTCGTATTGATAGTAATTGCCCGGCTCAAGTCCATTGTTATAATATATTGATAGTAATTGCCCGGCTCAAGTCCATTGTTATAATATATTGATAGTAATTGCCCGGCTCAAGTCCATTGTTATAATATATTGATAGTAATTGCCCGGCTCAAGTCCATTGTTATGTCGTATTGATAGTAATTGCCCGGCTCAAGTCCATTGTTATAATATATTGATAGTAATTGCCCGGCTCAAGTCCATTGTTATAATATATTGATAGTAATTGCCCGGCTCAAGTCCATTGTTATGTCGTATTGATAGTAATTGCCCGGCTCAAGTCCATTGTTATAATATATTGATAGTAATTGCCCGGCTCAAGTCCATTGTTATAATATATTGATAGTAATTGCCCGGCTCAAGTCCATTGTTATATCGTATTGATAGTAATTGCCCGGCTCAAGTCCATTGTTATAATGTATTGATAGTAATTGCCCGGCTCAAGTCCATTGTTATAATGTATTGATAGTAATTGCCCGGCTCAAGTGCATTGTTATATCGTATTGATAGTAATTGCCCGGCTCAAGTCCATTGTTATAATGTATTGATAGTAATTGCCCGGCTCAAGTCCATTCTTATAACGTATTGATAGTAATTGCCCGGCTCAAGTCCATTGTTATATCGTATTGATAGTAATTGCCCGGCTCAAGTCCATTGTTATGTCGTATTGATAGTAATTGCCCGGCTCAAGTCCATTGTTATAATGTATTGATAGTAATTGCCCGGCTCAAGTGCATTGTTATATCGTATTGATAGTAATTGCCCGGCTCAAGTCCATTGTTATAACGTATTGATAGTAATTGCCCGGCTCAAGTCCATTGTTATAATGTATTGATAGTAATTGCCCGGCTCAAGTCCATTGTTATAATGTATTGATAGTAATTGCCCGGCTCAAGTGCATTGTTATATCGTATTGATAGTAATTGCCCGGCTCAAGTCCATTGTTATAATGTATTGATAGTAATTGCCCGGCTCAAGTCCATTCTTATAACGTATTGATAGTAATTGCCCGGCTCAAGTCCATTGTTATATCGTATTGATAGTAATTGCCCGGCTCAAGTCCATTGTTATAATGTATTGATAGTAATTGCCCGGCTCAAGTCCATTGTTATAATGTATTGATAGTAATTGCCCGGCTCAAGTGCATTGTTATATCGTATTGATAGTAATTGCCCGGCTCAAGTCCATTGTTATAATGTATTGATAGTAATTGCCCGGCTCAAGTCCATTGTTATAATGTATTGATAGTAATTGCCCGGCTCAAGTCCATTGTTATGTCGTATTGATAGTAATTGCCCGGCTCAAGTCCATTGTTATAATGTATTGATAGTAATTGCCCGGCTCAAGTCCATTGTTATAATGTATTGATAGTAATTGCCCGGCTCAAGTGCATTGTTATATCGTATTGATAGTAATTGCCCGGCTCAAGTCCATTGTTATAATGTATTGATAGTAATTGCCCGGCTCAAGTCCATTCTTATAACGTATTGATAGTAATTGCCCGGCTCAAGTCCATTGTTATAATGTATTGATAGTAATTGCCCGTCTCAAGTGCATTGTTATATCGTATTGATAGTAATTGCCCGGCTCAAGTCCATTGTTATAATGTATTGATAGTAATTGCCCGGCTCAAGTCCATTCTTATAACGTATTGATAGTAATTGCCCGGCTCAAGTCCATTGTTATAACGTATTGATAGTAATTGCCCGACTCAAGTGCATTGTTATAACGTATTGATAGTAATTGCCCGGCTCAAGTCCATTGTTATAATGTATTGATAGTAATTGCCCGGCTCAAGTCCATTGTTATAACGTATTGATAGTAATTGCCCGGCTCAAGTCCATTGTTATAATGTATTGATAGTAATTGCCCGGCTCAAGTGCATTGTTATATCGTATTGATAGTAATTGCCCGGCTCAAGTCCATTGTTATAACGTATTGATAGTAATTGCCCGGCTCAAGTCCATTGTTATAATGTATTGATAGTAATTGCCCGACTCAAGTTCATTGTTATATCGTATTGATAGTAACTGCTCGGCTCAAGTTCATTATTATGTCGTATTGATAGTAATTGCCCGGCTCAAGTCCATTGTTATGTCGTATTGATAGTAACTGCCCGGCTCAAGTTCATTGTTATATCGTATTGTTAGTAATAAATAATGTAAATAATGCAAGTAATTATAATACTTCATCTCAGAGATATAGAGTCCGAAATGTTGTGAATATGGCAATGAAGATGAGGATAACAGTCCGAATAAAGTAAATAATGCAAGTAACCTCTCCTGAGGTTATTTGTTCGTAAATGAATGCAAAAAAAATACGACTGGAATTTGAACTCGGATCTCCCATCGTGACAACTGCGCACGCCGTTATGTTTTAATATCTTAATGCTGTAGACCAAATAAGGCATGTTCAGTATATTCTTTCGGTAACAACACCAGGTAAGATGCGAAATCCGAATTGGAGATGTCAACCTCAAACAAGTGCAGAAGTTTAAATATCGAGGAAAAGGATTGAAAAAGGGAACCGAAATCCGAAGAAACATTGTGATAACAAAAAATGCATTACGAAAGCTAGTCAGGGTACTGAAACGAAAAATAACGTAAGAAACAAACAAAAAAAAAGACTGTTCATATCAATCCCCTTATATGGCAGTGAATGCTGGTCAATTTCAACACAGATAAAGAGAACATTGAAAGAAAAATGAAATATGCTTCTACATGAGCATCCTAAGAATAGCACAGAAAAAGACTGGAGGAAAATGAAAATGAAAAGGATACATTTTCAGTCGCCTGTAACTACACTTCCAATATAATTAAATCTCTGTACTTGCTTAATTTAGATGACATCCAAGCATGATTCAAATCCTGGGCTGATATGTTTTTCGACGATTCTATTATCTTACGGATTTCGAGCAAATAAACACACTAACATTTCGCTTTATAGCTATTTACACCGAGTGAGGAACGAATTCACTATTCAGTTGTAATTGATCTAGCGAGAGAAGATTGCTAACCAGTACACCATGTTGAGATGCCCTAAATATGTGTCACAAGGCTTAAGGTATGGAGCACACAGTGAGGAACGAACTCACTACTCAGTTGTAATTGATCTAGCGAGAGGAGCTTGCTAAAATTACGCCATGTTGAGATGTCCTAATAATGTATCACAAGGTTTCAGGTATAGAGCACCCAGTGAGGAGCGAACTCTCTATTCAGTTGTAATGGATCTGGCGAGAGAAGCTTGCTAAACATTACACCATGTTGAGATGCCCTAATGATGTGTCACATGGCTTAAGGTATAGAGCACCCAGTGAGGAACGAACTCACTACTCAGTTCTAATTGATCTAGCGAGAGATGCTTGCTAAACATTACACTATGTTTAGATGCCCTAATGATGCGTTAGAAGACCTAATGTATAGAGCACACAGTGAGGAACGAACTCACTACTCAGTTGTAATTGATGTAGCGCGAGAAGCTTGCTAACCATTACACTATGTTGAGATGCCCTAATGATGTGTCACAAGGCTTATGGCATAGAGCACTCAGTGAGGAACGAACTCACTACTCAGTTGTAATTGATCTAGCGAGAGAATCTTGCTAACCATTACACCATGTTGAGATGCCCTAATGATGGTGTTAGAAGGCCTATTGTTTAGAGCACTCAGTGAGGAACGATGTTAGGATTTTTTGTGTACCTAGATACTAGTGAACCAACCAAAATGAGTTGACTCATTTTATAGTTCGCCAATAGAAGGTTAACCAATCAGAAGACTTAAAATATTCAATCCGACGTGTATAAAGGCGGCCATTTTGTTTTCTCTCCGAATATCCACTGCCGACCTCTCATATCGATGACCAGAAGAACTACTGAACTACGCTCTGCTACTTTCTCCGAATATTCACTGCCAACCTTTGATATGGAAGACCTTAAGAATTACTGAACAGCTGCTACTAGATATTGGTGTTGTTTCATTGTACAAATTACTTACTGCGTTGGATTCTACATTCAGACTACGGTGAACATGTATAGCAAACGAACTCACAACTCAGTTGTAATTGATCTAGCGAGAGAAGCTTGCTATACATTACACCATGTTGAGATGCCCTAATGATGTGTCACAAGGCCTAATGTATAGAGCACCCAATGAGAAAGGAGCTCACTACTCAGTTGTAATTGTTTTAGCGAGGCAAGCTTGCTAAACATTACACCACGTCGAAGTTCCCAAATATTTCGCTTTATATCACATGCATTTCTGTATTGCACAACTAGCAGTGTATTTGACTTTGTATATTAAACAATGTCATTCTATCTGTAAAGATTGATTTCATTCTTGACAACTGAAAATGACACGTTTCATATGTACATCATACGAACAAAAGGAATTAGTCAATAAATTTTTTAATAACATTTTTTTTATATGAGAAATTACATATGTCGATTTTTTCATCTACAACCAGAAATATTGAATTTGTTAATGCACAAATGATTAAAAGTAAACGGCTTTTCAAAAGCAACTGATTTCGAGTCGACTTTAACATATGATAAAGAATATATTTTTTTTTAACAGATATATATATATTTTTTATTTTAATTTAATTTAATTTTTATTTTTATTTAATTTAATTTTTATTTTTTAGTATATATATATATATATATAGATATATATATATTTAAATTTCATTTTTTCAATATACATATATATATATATATGTGTAGATATATATATATATATATATATATATATTAAAAAAATGATAAAAACAAATGAAAACTAGAGACAAATGTTTATTTTCTCCATCAAGACATTCATTTCTGTAGTTAACTGCTACCAGCAAGCAGAAAATTATTTTCCTCCTGATGATGGCCATGTTGGCCGAAACTAGTCGAGAAATCTAAATGAAATAATATTAAAAACGAAGAAATACTAATATACAACCCAGCATGTCTGAATATTTTAATTTTTTAATATTTTTTATTATTCAATACATATATATATATATATATATATATATTATGAAACGGACAAAGTCCGACAATTATTTTAATACATTTTTTGTTTATACATTCTTTTTATAGATACAAATATTTAAGTAAATGTTCTGTTTATAATAGACAATATTAAAGAACATTTAACGGCCTGAATGTCCGAGAAATTGTCATAGAAAATATGCGTCCTCTGACAGAAATCGAGCCTGTATCCTATACGAAACTGTCATATAGCCTGACGTGCTTTTACTTATAAACATATATTATATTATAATATATATCTATATAAATATAATACATATATATATATATTATAATATATATATATATATAATATAAATATATATATATATATATATTATAATATATATATATATATATATATATATATATATATATATATATATATTATATTTTACTTACAAACATATATTATAAACAGAGCATTTACTTAAATATTTGTATCTATAAATAGAATGCTAAACATAAAAATCTCTTAAAATATTTGTCGGACTTTGTCCATTTCATAATGTGTGACGTCTTTTGTTTACATTTGGATACGCATCGAGCAGATATGAATGTACGTAAGAAAATCATGGAAGATTGTATTTTAAAAAACAGTAAAATCGACCATGCTAACGGAAACGCTCCTCTGTTGCGAAATCGGTAAAAGCACGTCAGGCTATATGACGTTTCCGTATAGGATACAGGTTCGATTCCTGTCGGAGAACGCACATTTTCTATGACAATTTCTCAGACATTCAATACGGTCAATGTTATTAATACTGTTTATTATAAACGGA
>OZ038491.1:36533654-36606154 GCA_964036315.1 Acanthosepion esculentum
TATATATATATTAAAAAATTCAATTTATTTGTATATGAAACTTAACATTTTTATCAAATATATTTGGATAGAACATATCTCTAATTTTCATATATATATATATATATATATATATATATCGGTTTTGTAGTGCGTATTCAATTTATGTAACGTAAATCATTCAAACGAAAAACAAATACTGAAGCTAGTTATATGGCGAGAATCACTCTCACAAACAATATTTGATAATAAATTACAACCAACTTAGAATCTGTTAATGAATGGTGTGATCCTTGTTCATAAATTCCGGGTTTATCTGGTCTTATTTTTTTGTACGAGCCGGCTTTCAGTCGTTTCGAACGACCATCCTCAGGTAGACATATTAGTGTGTTTTTGTTAAACTCCGAATAGTAATGCACTCTTTCGGACCACAATATCTTTCGATGTCGCATTACTATTTCAGTATTTGTTTTTCGTTTGAATGATTTACGTTATATATATATATATATATATATATATATATATATATATATATATATATATATATATATATATATATCCAATGTACATACAAATATATTTATATATAATATAATTTTTATAAAATTTTTATATATAATATAATTTTTAATGCGTACAATGCACACATTCATACATACAAAATCTGTTTTGGGTTTAAATAACCCACAAAAGATTTGATAAAACGTCATAAAAACCAATAAAAAAAATTGGCATTCATGGTGCAGTTATGCAGATAAATTCAAACAGTGTTTAAACTGAAATGAACGCTACTTGCTGGTTATCAAGTTTTGCGGATGTAAACATGTCAATCAAGAGGCAATGTTTATGTCCATACCAACATTATTTATATTTATGATCATACTAACATTATTCTCATCCCTTCACCCATAAATATGACAAATTCTAAACAATATGCCTCACCCTCTCCTCTCCTCGACGTACGAGTGTCAAGCAACTCAGTTCCTAGAAACCGACAGCCAGACACCTGCACATATGTTTTGATGATTTCTGCAGAGCCAAAAGAAGAAGAGCCGAATAAAGAGACCTGGTCCCTAATAAACCCACCGCATGTTTTGAATTTCTCCTAGACCAGTTGTCACCCAAGTATATAAAACCCAGTCTGTGCTGCTCTTTATCCATAGCTGGTAAGACGAGGATTCATACCTTTCACAAGGGGATTAGCACGTAAGTGAATGTAATGGATTTAACTGGAATTCGAACTCGGCTTTCCGATTCCGCAAATCCGAGCCGCTATCCATTACTCCACCGTACCTCCTCAACACCGAGTGGTTATAATGTTCGAATTCTGACCATGAGACCCGGGTTGAATCTCACCATGGTCGATTTGTTAGGAAGGAGACTTCCTGATGTTATCGGACGGGAGAGCTGAGGCATCTTTAGAAAGTGTCTGAAAACCATACCACGGGTTGACCCAAGCCTTGTTATTGAAATTGGATAGACGGAAACCTTGGGGCCGTCGATAGCTGTGCTAGCACGAATTCACATGTTATCGTGGCCGAGGGCTTGAGCGTGCTGACCTTGTTCAAATTGCTGATAACGCTAGATAACACGCTCTTTCCATGAAACTGTAACTAAGGTCTACGCGGCATAGTTGCAATATAAACCACAGGTGAGCTGTGTGGGAGTTGAATGTTGCGGCTGTATTAAGGATTGGCTAGCCGCCCCAATGGGCAGGTATCATCGAATACCAGTGGCCAGCTATACAATATATATATATATATATATATATATATATATATATATATATATATATATATATATATATATATATATATAATAAAGGTAATAATCTGTTGGTATATAATCCAAATGAGTCCTAGTAATATAAAATATTAAAACTGATCCACAAAAAGAGCTCAATTTATTTATTATAACAGAGCCAATAAATGTTATTACACAACAAAATACAAATTGTCTCATATGGTAAATGGATCTATTCAATGGACGAAAACCTCGTCAGTTTTATTCAACCCCAGTGCATAGACTGAGTTCGTGTCAGAATTAGAAATTTAACTGTGATAGCCATCGAAAAGATTATTACAGAATTTATCCATTTCAATGCTTTGTTTCTATCAGACGAAATGCACGAGAAAGTGGTGGTCAGCGGAGGGTGGAATGTATTAGTTTTAAATGGCAGTATATATATATATATATATATATATATATATATATATATATATATATATATATATATATATTATAAATTAACTGATTTAAAATGTTTTTTATATATATTAATATGGTTTATATATATATATTATAAATATATTTTATATATATATATATATATAATGTTTTTTTATATATAATGGTTTTTATATATATATATTATAAATATGTTTTTTATATATATATTATAAAGATTGGTTTTTCATATATATATATATATATATATATATATATTATAAATTAACTGATTTAAAATGTGTTTTTTTTTGCGAAAAATAAACACATTTTAAATCAATTAATTTATAATATAAATGCTCTGTAAATTTACATTAAGCACTATTTTGTAAAAATAAAAATATCAATAAGAACACCGGATTACATATCTTACTGTTCTTTCTTTATATATATATATATATATATATATATATATATATATATATATATATATATATATATATATATATATATATATATATATATATATATTGTGTATAGCAATTTTTTATTAATGCATGTTTCATTAAATAATATAGACAAGTTTTGTCTATTTATTTTAATTAAGTTCCTTTCATATTGTCTGATAAGCTTAATCACTTTATCGCTGAAAGACGAAAGGAAAACACCATATTGATACATGTTTAAATCCAATCTAAGCTTTCGGCTTACATAAGCCCTTATCAAAGATGACAATTTCAATAAATCAAACAACACACAGACAAATATTCTTAAATGCCTATAATTTATAACAAAAGCCATTGGTTTATAGCAACGGCTTCCCATACTTAATACTTTTCGATTTTCACTCTCGCGTAGTTATGTGTGACGTCACGAGCTGCTACACGATTTTCACTTCCGCGTCTCGTATATACGAGTTTGTCGTTACTTTGAACTTATTCAAGCAGCAAGGGCGGACTATCATTGTGGTTTCATTTGCGTGTTGTTTGATTTAATGAAATATATATATATGTATGTATGTATGTATGTATATGCTTAACATTCTCGCCGGAAGCTCCTAAACGAACGTTTCAGAGTGTTCGAATGTCAATATGAGGACATTGCAAAGCGTTCGGAAAGAGTTGGATGAGTCTGATAGTGATTCCGAATCTGTTTGGAATGATCAATTGTGATGGCGACGTTATGCCTCCATTTATCTTTTCACGGGGTATCAGACACCTACATCAAGTGCCTTGAGGAGGTAGTTATGCCTTGGGTCATGGTGGCTGCTGGAAGAATCTATGTCCGGCAACAGGACTCTGCAACAAGCAGCAGAACATAGTCATGGCTGTCAGAAAATTTATGTGGCCACATTCTCCCTTAGATCTGGCCACCTAACTCCCAGAGTGCAACTCCCTTGATTATTATGTATGAGGCGCAGTTGCGCGAGAGACCAAAAAAATCCTTGTAAAACCAAAGATGCATAGGCTGTGTAGATCGTTTCCTTTCAAGCTGGAGACTTACTTAATAGGCAATGTATTTCTTGCTTTAATTTTATAAGTAAAATTTTCTAATAACTTGTATGCCCTTTTTGAAAAAACAAATTTTTATTTCAGCTTATTTTTTTAAAATGTTCATTTTAAATAATCTATTCCATCCAGTATAAGCTTTTTATCGAAATGTATCAACTAAAAATGGGCAAATTAAATTTAACCCTACTTTTCAGCGAAAATCAAAAGAATTGGCAGGTTTAACTCGTCGACTGAAGTTTGATTGATGTAGTGTTGAGGAGATATGGTAATAGTCAGAAGTACTGATCATAAACGTACAATAAATTAAACTAAAAATTCACAGGCAGAGAGGTAAATTACCACACAAACGCATCGATATATATATATATATATACAAACACACACGTACGGGATAGATACACGCGTTTTGCATGGACTTTTTTAAAAAAATGAATATTTATTTTTATAGATTAAAAATAATTTAATTAAAATAACAAAATGTATTTATTATTTCATGCACAGAGTTTTAAAAAATATGTATTTTAGAGTAAAGGAATCAATTTAACAACAGTATACCAATAGTATATTTGTTAAAGACTGTAAACATGACCTAGAATAGCCACTGGTATATATACATATATATATATATATAGTCAAACCTAATGAGCCAGACAAACCTACCAAGGTTTCACTTAAGCAGATCGCCTAAGTGAAACCATGGAAGGTTTCTCTGGCTCATTAGGTTTGACTAGGTCTGCTCTACGTTTGTATCGAGCTCGTTAGTTAGTTGTTTACTCGTATCGGGTTTTTTTCTTTGGGCTTTGAACCTGTATCTGTGCGATTATTTTTGACAGACTTTCATGTTCCTGGCTCTTTCTTTTTTAAAACCGTTTTTTCCCTTCGAGATTGATTTGGTTATTGTTAACTCAAGAATTCGAAAGTTTTTCGACACGAGTATAGTTACCTATATATATATATATATATATATATATATATATATATAATATATATATATATATATATATATATATATTGTTGAAACTTGACTAATGCATGGAATAATAATGCAACACAAAATGTACTTAGAACAAAATGTATTGAAACAAGAAAGTGTGCACAATATTTAAATATAGTCTTTTGTATATTCCTGGGAAGACCGTTCCTGGAGAATGTGTTGACGGAGTCGCAGTCGGGCAGAGTCTCTGGTTGAATCTCTTGATTCGTCCCCTCTCTTCCCGGTACCAACCATATTTATATGGTCGGTACTCCACTATGCAAATTAGGTGGATCCTACCACAACATATATATACCACCTCACATAAAGCAACTCAGATGATGTGTTTTAAGAGAGAAAAATGCCTGTAATGAAAATGTATTATATAATGTTGATTTCAAGAATTTAATGCACATTGTTAATATTTTGTGTGGCTTCCTGTAGCTTGAATATTTTTTCGATGCGCTTAAGACGAGTTGTGTACAAATCTTCCCGGGTACTAGATATCATTCCCTGTGGTTGGGATCCCACAACCCAAGAGTGCAGAAGTTCTTATGATGAATACTACTCATTCATTGTCAACATGTAATCCGCGATTTAAGACAGGGTTCTAATCTGGCCGAACTTTCAATACGGTGATATATTCATCAATTAGTGTTTGTTGTGTTGCAAGCAATCTGTGATACCGAGATCAATAATACTTAAAAAAATCTCACATTCATCGAAGTCGAGTAACAAATTTTCCTTCAGGAACAGGACATATTTGGTAATATTCAAACTATCGTCAATTTAACCAATTTTCTTGAACTATCGCTTTTTAGGCAGCACTAAGGAATTAGATTCTTGCCCGAAAAACTTCAGTCTTTCCGTTGTGTAACGCGAGTCATTTCGCTTTTCTGGTGGTTTTCTGTCAAATTCGCACATATTAAAATGCAGCTACATCTTTTTCATCGATGAATGTGATCTTATTCCAGGTATATTCATCCCACATTTCCTACCTAATTAACCAGCTTAATATTGCCTTCAAATGCTTTTTGTTTAAAGCTACTTTCTTCGATGGAATGAACCTAATCAGCCTATGTTCTTGAAGGGTGCTCTTCGTGCTATTCTCGTGCTAATGTCAAATTAAACAGGTCGCACTCATCCATCACTTGTCTATCATTTTTCTTTCACTGAGCAGTTTTGCTGTGTTGATCAACCCCCTTATTATCCTATGCTACAGCTTTTGAAACTGATCTGTTCAAAACACTTCCAGTGCTTTGAGACTTCAAGACGGTTTCTGAAATGCCGCTTCCATGTTTCCCAGCAATTGTTCCCTGCTTCATATTCTTGGCCATCTTCACTATTTTATTTTCATTTTGGTTTCTTTGGAGATCTTGGCAATGATCTTATGTGATGAAAGGAATTCGATGTCAGAATTTCTCCTGTATGTAGGAAAAATCGATAAAACAGAAAAGAGAAAACAAGACAGGTCAGGTGGCCGAAGTATTCTGCACGGATATTTTTAGATGTCCTCTCGAATCTTATCCACTGATTCAGAAACTGTCTATATGATGATGACGTATTAGGTACACTATTTACATTATTCGGACTATCGTCCTCATCTTTGTCGCCATATTTATTACAACGTTTCGGCCCTTGTACACTCCGGCCTTCTTCAGGTGGTTGGAACGCCGAACTGAACCCTTTATTTCGCTCACTGGGGTAGACTGTTCCAGTTCCAAGTGGTATGTTTAATGGATGCCAGTTATTAGTCATCTCTTGTTAATTTCCCTCTAAAATTTCTCCACTGTCTTAGCCGGGTACTGAACTCACACTCTTTGGGTCCTGACACCACAACCAAGGTCATGAAAACTTTTGATCAAATTTTGAGTTCGATACACTATTTACATTATTCGGACTATTGTCCTCATCTTTGTTGCCATATTTATTACAACGTTTGGGCCGTTGTACACTCCGGCCTTCTTCAGGTGGTTGGAATGAACCCTTTATTTCGCTCACTGGGGTAAGCTGTTCTAGTTCCACGATAATACCTCTTCTCAGAGATATGGACAGATGTCTAGATATTAGTTTTGTTTTGGTAAATCTATGTTGAAATCATGTCATGATTTTGCAGGCATGGGTTCTAGTTTGACTATAAGCAGTTGCAAAAATATTTTGCACATGTAAATATAGCAGGTGTAAGGTAAGACGATATTTAATATTTTTGTTTGCATAATGCTGAGTAATAAGAGAAAAAATATACAAGTATACAAGTAAAATTGAAAGTTAGGAATTCTGTAGGGGATACACATGTGTGTGAGAGTACAGTTACTAAGGGGGAGGAAATCTCCATGTCCAGGTGCACTACCCTGTTGGTGTTGTCACTAGAACATGCAAGAAGCATGCTGGAAGGAAAAGTAAGAAAAAGAATAAGAACAGGAATAGCTGCTTGATAGCACCCTCTAACGACATCTTGTCAAAACTTGCAAGGCCATTATTCGGACTATTGTCTTCATCTTTGTCGCCATATTTATTACAACGTTTCGGCCGTTGTATGCTCCGACCTTCTTCAGGTGGTTGGAATGTCGAGCTGAACCCTTTATTTCGCTCACTGGGGTAAGCTGTTCTAGTTCCACGTGCCATGTTTAATGGATGTCAGTTATCAGTTATCTCCTGTTAATTCCCTCTCCAAGTTCTCCTCAAGGACACATGGCACAGTGGATAAAGGCGTTGGTTAGATCCAGTAACAGGACCCAAAGTGTGTTAGTTCAATACCCGGTTAAGGCAGTGGAGAACTTGAAGAGGGGAATTATCAGGAGATAACTGATAACTGACATCCATTATACATGGCACGTGGAACTAGAACAGTCTGTGTAGGCAAACAGTATTTGATTCGTTTTCTACGGTTTATCGACCCTTTGCAGGTTATTTAAAGTTAGTAAATATTTTTAAGTTGTAATATTTATTTGGCAAATAATAATGATTCAGTGATACAAATCTTACTAATTAACCCATAGCTGGGGACATAGGGTGGTTTTATACTTTCCCAAGGGTATTTGCGCATAAGTAAAAATAATAAATCCAACTGGAATTGAAACTCGGCTCTCAGATTAACAATTCCGAGCCATTATCCAATATACCACTCGCACATCTAAGCTTACTGTAGCTGGTATTTGCAAGTGGCCATCTATGTAATACTGACCTGGATCGAGGTTGCTTAACTTCGGTGGTTGCTAAGGACATTTTGCTTTGTTATTATTAGTTACTTTGTTTAATAAATTTATTTCGTTTTTGCCTTGAAAAAAGTCCACATTGGACGGAACGCGTCGGCTACCATCACAGTTTTCCTATTGTCTTTTACATTTATAAATATATATGTATATAATAATTGATTCTCCCGTCGACGTATGAGAATCTGACAGCTTAGTTGATTCAGTTATGAAATTTTGTGCGATAATCTTAAGTGGCATTTAAGACCCGCTAGTGATTTACAAAGGAGGCCACATATGGAGTAAGTGTGAGGATTGTGAGATGAGATCACTGTTAGATTGGCTGACCTTTTAGATCTTGCTCTCGCTTCTTGAAGATGATTCAAACAAGCAGATTGAAAAGTTTCGATTGTTTTTTTTGTTATTTTAATCATATATATATATATATATATATATATATATATATATATATATATATATATATATATATATATATATATTTGAGAGAAAAGATTTTCCTTTTATAAGAAATGTTTTAAACGTTTTGGAACACTACGTAATCGATCTTTCCGAGAACACGTGAGCACATAAAGCTGCGTTCTTACTGCTTCTGTTTTTCCACGATCTTATGGTGACAGATTGTAAATCAACAAACAATCAAATGCTATATTTATACAATTAGGATCCCAAGGGTAAGCCCTCAGCTACGATTCGCAAAGGCGTATTCATGAAATATCAATATCTTCTTGGTAAATATTTAATTGCGTAAATCGGGATTTGCACGACAGGCAAACTGAGAATTATCTTTCATCTTCTATGTAATATGCCCCTTCAGAACGCCGGTGATCATTGCCCTCTACAACCTACTATCTCTTAGAGCGTAGAACCACCTCATAATTGCTGGTGTTCCCAGGTCCACCCTACCCGCTGTGGTAGCACCTGTTAGGGTCCCAGCTATGGGCAAATAGTTAACTATTACCAGCAATACATTTTTTGAAAAAAAATTAATACTTGCAATACAATTTTGTAAGAAAAATATTACCAGAAACAGGTTTTTGACTAAACAAAATATTACCAGCAATAAAACATTTTGTCAGCATTAAATAACCCATTGAAGTTGATATGACGTAAAACAAAATGAACCAAACCAAGCTGATTTCTTACAAAGAATACATATTCTGTTCATACGAAACTATCCTAAAAATCTTGTCGGCATTAAATAACACATTGAGGTTGATATGCCGTAAAACAAAATAAACCAAACCAAACTAATTTCTTACAAAGAATACATATTCTATTCATACGAAACTATCCTAAAAATCTTGTCGGCATTAAATAACACATTGAGGTTGATATGCCGTAAAACAAAATAAACCAAACCAAACTAATTTCTTACAAAGAATACATATTCTATTCATACGAAACTATCCTAAAAATCTTGTCGGCATTAAATAACACATTGAGGTTGATATGCCGTAAAACAAAATAAACCAAACCAAACCAAACCAAACCTACTATCTCTTGTAGCTCTTAGTAAGTGTTCTCCTTTCACTCTCCTTAATATTCTGTTTCATTTATGCAATCTTGTTTGGCAGGTAATTCGATGTTTTCCTTTGACGTTCCTGCCTTAAATATGTCCCGTCGGTGTGAAATTCTCCAAGCACGCTTCCGATATTATGTGTACAAGAAATGTCAATTGTCTCTTTCTGACTACGGTCAAATCACGCTGAAAATACTGCTTCTCATTTGATCTCTGAAATTAAGCTTCGTCAAATCCAGTCAGTATCTAGATAAGGGGTCTCTTGGGAATACTGGGTATTGTAAGCAAACTCCTACAACACGATATATGATTCTGTTTGAAATAACTTACGAAGGGTTGATAAGCTGTAAAAAACACATCAAGCAATTCTAGTTCTAAATATTCTTTTTTGTTCCCATTTTCTTTAAAACTTATTCGTTGCTCACATGTTTTTTTTCCTAGCATTTAAGCACTGTTTTCTCTGGTTCTAATCTTTCGCTACTCCAACATAACTTTGAATTTCGGTGTCGCACTTTCCGTTCCAATTAAAATATTTCCAAGATGGTTAAATCTTCGTACTTGTCACCAATAATTTATAGTTTTCACCTTGGGTTTTTTTTTCTGCTGCTGACAACAATACATTCAGTCTTGGATTTGAAACATATTTTTGCTTCTTTCTCTACACTTATTAATTAAAATATTCTTAATAAATTAAAACCAGAAAGAATAGTGATTAAAACCCTTCTTTAAGAAAACCCCTGTGACAGCTTAATGGTTAAGATAACTTTAATAAAGTATTAACTTTTAACATACCAGTTCAAGTTTCGTTCAAAATATTTTTTCTTAATTACTAACGTTTAATTGATTAACTCCATAGATCAGCTAAATACATAGAACATTATACAGTGTACATTTCAGATAAAAATTAAAATAATAGTTGCACGCTACATACTTATTGATGTTAATGATTCATTTTTTGTATTGCTTATGCAATATTTCAGCCATCCCATTTTACAGCCGTGAGGAATGAGTGTTTGTTTTTCTGTTTTAGAAAGAAAATAGCGAATAGTTCACGAAATCTTATATACAGCTTGCTTCATTTCCAGGAATGCGTGGAACGCAGATTCATGCAACGGAGGTGATCTTAATATACACAGAGGAATATATTCCAGTTATTAATTTACTATGTAAACTATTCTGTAATCTTATTCTAGCACCAAAGAAAAACATAAAATGAGAGAGAGGCGGGGATACAGATAGACAGATTGTCGCTTGAGGATTATAAAGCCCAGGAAGGTTGTATAATGGGTCGGCCGTAGTGTTGCGATAATAACACAAAGAAGGAATCAGTTTTCACAATAAGGTTTAGGATATTAATGAATTTCCCCAATCATACAAATTTGGACATTTGTAATAAAAGGACAAATACAAAACTTGGATAGGACATGTTTAAAATTAGATATATTCAAAATTTTGGAATAAAGCAACTGTTCAAAATTTGGTATCAAGGGTCTATTAAAAATTATGGCATGAAGCAACTGTTCAAATATTTGGTATCAAGGATCTATTCAAAATTTGGTATAGAGCAACTGTTCAAAATTTGGTATCAAGGATCTATTAAAAATTGATATAAAGCAACTGTTCAAAATTTGGTATCATGTGTCTATTCAAAATTTTGGTATAAATCAACGGTTCAAAATTTGGTATCAAGGATCTATTAAAAATTGATATAAAGCAACTGTTCAAAATTTGGTATCATGTGTCTATTCAAAATTTTGGTATAAATCAACGGTTCAAAATTTGGTATCAAGGATCTATTCCAAAGTGTGGTATGAATGAAGTGTTTAAAATTTGGTATCAAGTATCTATTAAAAATTTTGGTATGAAGGAACTGTTCAAAATTTGTTGTCAACGATTTATTCCAAATTTTTGTATGAAGCAACGGTTCAAAATTTGGTAACAAGGATCATTTACATATTTGAAGGAACTGTTCAAAATTTGCTTTCAAGTATCTATTCCTAATTTGGTATAAAGCAACTGTTTAAAATTTGTCATCAAGGATCTATTCAAAATTTTGCTATAAAGCAACTATTCAAAAATTTTGGTATGAAGGAACTGTTCAAAATTTGGCATCAAGGATCTATTCAAAATTATGGTATGAAGGAACCGTTCAAAATTTGGTGTCAAGGGTCTATTCCAAATTTCGTATGAAGCAACTGTCCAATATTTGGTATCAAGAATCTATTCAAAATCTTGGTATAAAACAACTGTTCAAAATTTGGTTTCAAGGATCTATTCAAAATTTGGTATGAAACAATTCTTCAAAATTTGGTTACAAGTATTTATTCAAAATTTTGGTAAAAAGCAACTGTTCAAAATTTGGTATCAGTGATCTATGCAAAATTTGGTATAAAGCAACTGTTAACATTTAGTGTCAAGGATCTATTCCAAATTTGGTATAAAGCAATTGTTCAAAATTTGGTTTCAAGGATCTATTCAAAATTTGGTATAAAACAATTCTTCAAAATTTGGGGTCAAGGATCTATTCCAAATTTGGTATAAAGCAACTGTTAAAATATTTGGTAACAAGAATATATTCAAAATTTGGTATAATGCAACTGTTCAAAATTTGGTATCAAGTATCTATTCAAAATTTTGCTATAAAGCAACTGTCCAAAATTTGGTGTCAAGGATCGATTCCAAATTTGGTATAAAGCAACTGTTCAAAATTTGGTATCAAGGATCTATTCCAAATTTGGTCTGAAAGAAGTGTTCAAAATTTGGTATTAAGGATATATTCAAAATTTTGGTATGAAGGAAATGTTGAAAATTTGTGTCAAGGATTTATTCCAAATTTCGTATAAAGCAACTGTCCAAAATTTGGTATTTTGTATCTATTCAAAATTTTCGAATAAAGCAACTGTTCCAAATTTGTCATCAAGGATTTATTCAAAAATTGGTATAAAGCAACTTGTTCAAAATTTGGTATCAAGTATCTATTCAAAATGTTGCTATAAACAACTGTCCAAAATTTGGTATCAAGGATCTATTCCAAATGTGGTCTGAAGGAAGTGTTCAAAATTTGGTATCAAGGATCTATTCCAAATTTGGTCTGAAGGAAGTGTTCAAAATTTGGTATCAAGGATCTATTCCAAATTTGGTCTGAATGAAGTGTTCAAAATTTGGTATCAAGGATTTATTGAAATATTTGGTATAAAGCAACAGTTCTAAATTTGGTATGAATGATCTAATAAAAGTTTTGGCATAAAACAACTGTTCCAAATTTGGTGTCAAGGATCTATTCCAAATTCCAATAATAATGAGCTTCTTCCTATTTCTTGTAGCTCTTGACAGTGTTTTCCTTTTTACTATCCTTTCCACTCCTTTATCTGCCATCCATTGAACTCAGCCTCGTTAGGTAGCTTACTCGCTGTCTGTATTACTTCAGTATATCCTGTGAGTGTCAAATTTTCCGAGCCTTCCTCCAAGAAATCTCAACTCTTTCTGATTCTAAATATAAGCCTCCTTTTGTTCTCACACTTCTCATAAGGGATTTAACACATAAACGAACGTAAAGATCATGAGACAAAACAAAACATTTACTAACGACGCGTTTCACCGGAGAGCGTAGGCTCTCTTTGGCTTTCTCAGGTTAAAGAGAGCGCACACGCCCCAACGAAACGCGTCGATAATAAATTTTCGTTTTTGTCATTTTCACTGTTGTTTCGGAAACTATTATAAATTCTATAAACACAACTTCAAGGAAATGAAACGAACCCGACTGGAATTCGAACTCTGATCTCCGATTTCTCAAATCGAGCCGCTATCCATTATTCCAACCGCACCGTGCTTTTCATTAAATCTTTAATTAAAGGAATTACTAAAACAATATTTGCAGGAAAGTCGTGTTGAAAGGCTTAAACAGAGACCTCCCTGCATAGAAAATTAGGACAGTACATTTTATAGATAAGATACTTTTAGTTTGGAATTTCTATTTTATCAAGTCATGCATAATAAATGTTTACATGATGAAAAGCAAGAGAAAAGAGAGAGAGAGAGAGTGAGAGAAGGTGGTCGGGAGGTAGAGAGAGCAAGAGAGATATGTGGAGATTTTGAAGAAGAGAGATAAAAAATATTTCTGTGTTTCTTTCAAAAACCAGAGATTTCGCGTAATCGGCGTCTACTATGAATTCAGTTTTCGAGGTGAGAGCTATTTTTCTGGCCAGAATATCCGAGAGTTGGCCTGGACTCCGCTGGCAAACCCACCGCCTTCCGATCAATGACAGACTAAATGGCAACCAGAAATCTTACGGTGCTGACCAGTTCTGGTCAATTATCAGATGGACGATAAACCAGTCTCGCCCGATCGTTTTGTAAAAAAAAAAAAAAAAAAAAAAAGATTGTATGATAACATTCATTCAATTCCAGATGCCATTCACGAATTTCAGCCAATGGGTAAGTACTGGGGAGGATATGGCAGAATCAGAGGATTATTTATTGCACTTTTCACATCGTTACCAAGATTCCTACACTTATCGGCTTTCTCAGTAGTCTCCTGTATACAGGGGTTGGACAAAATAATTGGAACAGTTGCAAAATCCACTCCTATATTTCAAAGACCTATTATATTAAGAACTTGAACTAAAACTTCGTAAATGCACATTATATCTATTGTAAATACGTTTATTTATCTAATTTACTGTCTTTGTCTTATTTATTTTTAGAATTTAGTAAAATTTAAGCTAAATGCATGACCTCTCCGAGTTCGAAAAAGAGCAAATTGTTGAAGCTCGCATGGCAGGAGCCTCGATCAGTAAGGTTGCTGAACTGTTTGGTTTTTCAAGAGCTACCATATCAAGAACACTGATGCAATTTGATAAACAGGGCAAGACCTCTAGCAACCGTAGCAATTCCGGGCGGACTTGCAAACTTACTGACAGGGACTGACGTGCATTGAAACGCAATGTGGCAAAAAATCATCGGACAAATGCGGCCAAAGTGACTGCTAAGTTGAATAACCATCTGAATAGTTCAGTTTCTACTAAAACTGTTGGCCGTGAGCTCCATAAGGCTGCAATATCATGGAAGAGCCGCTGTGAGGAAACCTCTTCTGTCCACTCGCAACATTCAAAAGAGTTTGAAGTGGTGCAGAGATCACAATGCCTGGTCTGCAGACCAATGGAAGCAAGTGATATTCTCAGACGAATCCAGTTATTCTCTTTTCCCAACTTCAGGGCGAGTTTATGTGTTATCAATTTAATATTATTAGAAAGATATAGCCATGTACATTATATTTGTCAAATATTAGTCGATAACACAATAATACTCCCGCATATTACATATAATAAAAAGTACCTTCAGATATTTGAGGCCATCTACATTAAATCAAAGCAACCCACACTCAACATTATTACATTTCAAAGTAGTCACAAGGCATTACATTGCACCTAGACATATGGTTCTGTTGTAATACTTCTTTCTATTGCGTGGTATGACGTCATAGAACCGCATCTTGAACTTACGATCTGCGTCTGCTATTTTTGTGACTGTTCACGTCGCATAGCAATTTTCTACGTCAAAATAAAATATCATCTTTGACGGTGTATATCTTTGTTTCGTGTCTGTATATATATATATATATATATATATATATATATATATATATATATATATATATATATGTATATATATATATATATGTATATATATATATATATATATATGTATATATATATATATGTATATATGTATATATATATATATATATATATATATATATATATATATATATATATATATATATATATATATATATATATATATATATATATATATATATATATATATATATATATATATATATATATATATATATATATATATATATATATATATATATATATATATATATATATATATATATATATATATATATATATATATATCCATTACTTGGGCACCTCGAGGTGGTGTAATGGTTAGCAAGCTTGTCTCGCAAGATAAGTTACAACAAAAGTGAGTTCGATCCTCACTAGGAGCTCCTTACTTTCGGCCTTGTGACACATCTGAGCTATCTTTGGAAAATTACTATACTTCACTAATATTATATATATACATTATTATATATCATTTATAATATATATTGTATACTATTATATATATATATATATATATATTATTGTTGTGGATTCCGGGATGAAATCCGGTATCAAATAATAACAAACGCCAAGAATGAATATAGGAAATAAATGTATTAACGTAATAATACAAACTGGTAATACAGGTTAGTAGTTCCAGGAATGCGGGGTTAGTAGACAAATATATATAAAGTCTTTGATATCGACGTATCGTTGTATGACTTCTTACTGAGTCTAACGTGTTTGTTACTGTGACTCTTACCGCTACGTTATTCTACCGACTGACTCAACGTTCTACTACTACTGCTGACTTAACGTACTCCCGGGTATTCATTGGCAGTAGTATATGTATACCTAGTGTGAGTCCATTTGTGTAAAAAGTGGAGTCCCTCAACACCCCCTCCTTAAATCCCTTTTGGGGGAGTTAGTATTTTTTTCTCTTATGGTCGATAATCAGAGGTTCGGTAAATTTTCTCTTCGTGTTTGGCCTTCTAATTTCTATGTCTTCTTGAGGTCTTTGAATCTCATTTTGTATTTGGTCAATATGTCTTCTGTGGGTAGACTTTTCGCCTTGTACTGTGTACATCACATTTCCTAGTCTGTTAATTATTGTACCAGGTTCGAATGATCTCTTGAGTACTATAGGTGTATGCCGGTTTTTGTTCTTGTTCGGCAATAAATTATCACACACAGACCGTATTCTGCTGGCAAACGTCACGTTTCGCTTCTTTTTTTTACTGCTGGTTGGACATTTTCATTTAATTCAATTCTAGCGGCAAACTTGTTACCTCGTTGCAAACCGCTCGAAAATACTTTTGGGAATTGATTATGTAATTCTTCCTTTAACTTTATAGCTTCTGATGGTTCGCACTTTATCTTTTTACAAAAAGAACTGATAGGTAAATCCCATACGTCGAACTTTTGCATCCAGTCCGTGCCCACTAGATTTTCTGTATCTTTCATTACGAATATCTTGAATTTTTTTAGTTTTTTCGTGGAATTTCACATTTAAGATCATTTCTCCTTCGAATTTTATAGGCTTCCCCCTAACTGACTTAGCAGTTTTCTGCGTATGTATCATGGTCGGTCTATTAAGCTTTTTCCATGTCTGTAGGTTAATTATCTTTAAATCCGGACCTGTGTCTAGTTGCAATTTTATCTTTTTATTTAAAATTTCAAGTTCCACGTATTTTCTTATGTTAATATTGTCTTCGTCGTGCATTCTAGTAGCTCTTATCTTACTAGTAAATTTTCTGTTCCTACATTGGGATGCCTTGTGACCCATTTTTCCACACGCTAGACATTTTTCATATTTAAAACAACAATCCTTGTTCCAGTGTAGTTTTCCCATCGATAACATACAGATGGTGGGGGGGAGCTAATATTTGCTTCGATTTTTGTCATGGTTTGTCCTATACTTTGTACTTTTTGCAATATTATAGAATTTTTTTTTTCTTTCCGGGGAGGGTGAAAATCTTTTTTCATTATTATAAAAGTTTTCTTTCCGGGGTGGGTGAAAAACGTAATCTTTTGTTCAACTTACGTATATGTGCTACTCCTGACTCCTCAATATCCTTCGAGTCGTTCTTTATACTCAGGCATTTTTGGTAGTCTTCTGATAATTTTTCTAGCGTTAATCCAGGCTCATTTTGCAGTTTTGAAAGCATTCTTTTGCGCATTTCACTATCTTTAGCTGAGACTAACCCTTGTACAAAAATAAGACACTTGAAATTGTCCGGTGTTAATTCTGCCAGCTTGAAATCGTCACAATGTTTGTTCACGATTTCGGCGAACGTGGAGTAGTCCTCCTTTTCGTCCTTTATGAGGTTAAGACATTTCCACCTTTTGTTAATAGTGACGTCTTTGGACTGAAAAGTTCTGTGAGGCATGTAACTGCTTCGTCAAACGTTAACTCATTTGTCTTTTTTGGCAAGATGTAATCCACAAATTTTGTTCCTAATTTTCTGAGTAACAGACGTAGCTTCTTTGCTTCTGTCCAGTTTTGACAATCGATATTGTAGATGTCTTCATAACGTCTGAAATAATCCCCGAAATGTTTATCCTCTTCTAGGTAGTAATTGAATGTTTCTATCGTATCTTGGGAAAAAGTCAACTCTTTTTCGATATTTTGTTGTTTCTTACCTTTAATATTAGGTCCTGGAGTTGCAATTGTCTTTCTTCATTTTCCTTCTATAAAAATGTATGTTTATACCTTCATAGTATAAATGTATTTTTATATTTTCATAGTATTTTCATCCTAAGATATGTTACCAACCCAAGTGAAGGTGAATCTCAGAACAACTGCAATAAAGCGGTTGTCTCACGCTCCCCGAAACCTCACAATCAGGGGCCGAGTTGCCGGAAGTGGTTTATCGTCATGCCCAGGACGAGCTAGAGATGTACTCTGCTAATTAACCCCTAGCTGAAAGGGAAGAAGAGACGAATTCACGCCTTCCCAAGGGTATTAATTCAAAAGTGAGCCCAACAGACAACCCGTATATTTGAACTCAATTTTTTATTCACGCTGCAGGTGACAAGCAACTAACTAGGGGATATTTGTGTTGACATAGTTTGCATGCTACGAAATTAACTCTAGTTGGATTTCCTCTTTTCAACAGAGATTTGATATTGTTTATCAGTTGCATCCTTATCAATCTTTGATTCTATAAAGGACAAATAGCTTCGTAAAATAGATGAGAGATTTTTAGTAACATTAGGACAATATTATCAATCATGGCCTCAAAGTAAATACAGAAGGAGTTGAACAGGAAACTTCTATTGACACTGTCATTTTAAAAGTTTATTAATCATTGGCCTTATTGAAGAGTGACACGGGTTTGTATTGACTCTAATAATTGAATTTGCATGTTGAATCCTGTTTTTCTCATTCGTGGGAAAATTGTCCGGCATTCAGACAATATAAGAGAATTGATATCACCGAGCAATCCAACTACATTTTCTTTGTTTTTAACGAAAATTTTTCCGTTTCACAACACCTTGCTTAGCATCTGGAAAGCATCTTTCGCTAGTCCAACGCGTTGTCGGATCTCGGTGACCCATTTTCCATCCACTGTTAAAACACTTCACAGATATTAAAACTTCAGCTCCTGAAGATTGATACAAAACTAAATTCATGTATATATATAACACTTTCTGTTTAAAATAAAGGAAAATAATTCAGGGGTAAGGGTTAAGTAGGAAAAAGTCTCTTAACTAATAAACAGCCACACAGGTTATTGGGAATATATAGTATTTCTGAAATACTATATATATACGATATATCTGATAGGGTCAGTTGATGGTCACAAGACAAAAAGGAAAAAAAGAATGTAGCAATGCCTTTTTATTGATCAAGGAATTAACGAATCAGAAATTATGGAGAACGCGAGGTAGCAGAAAAAGTGGTTCTACAGAAGCATACTGAGAATTCTATGGGCGGAGCGCATAAAAAGCGAGAAGGTCTTAAAAAAATGGCAACAGAAAGAACACATCTATTCCGAATCAGTAAAATTAATTGGACATATAATACGAAAGGTGGGGTGTTTAGAAAAATATACTGTCATGGGCATATTGAGAGTATGAGAGATAGGGGGAGGCAGTGAGCCACTTGCCGGGTGAACTTGTATGGATAGATATCGAAACGTCGGATGGGAGAGAAAAACTACTAAGCGCCACACGAGATAGGAAGTTGGAATCAGGATAAGACAACTGAAATATAATTTGACACATAATGTGGAAGGAAGGTTTGGAACATTTGACTCACACAGGACACACTGAGAGCACAAGAAATAGAGGAAGACAGTGAATCACTTTCTGGCGAGCTTATAGTGATTTTCTAACCCCGGCTTAGATGTGGCACAAGGCTGGAAGTATGGGGCACCCAGTGAAGGTCAAACTCACTATTCAGTCGTAAATGATCTAGCAAGACAAGCTTTCTAACCATTGCAACACGCCGAGATGCCTCCTTTTATGATTCTCTAAGCGTAGCTTAGATGTGGTACAAGGCCGAAAGTAGGGGGCACCCAGTGAGGATCGAACTCACTACCCAGTCGTAATTGATCTAGCAACACAAGCTTGCTCACCATGACACCCCTTCTTGGTGCCCCTGGCGCGCTTATATGAATGGAGAGCGGGACGTGGAGCGGAAACTTTAGCATAGAAAGAAAACTGCCAAGAGCCACATGAGATAGGAAGTTATGGAGAGCCATGATCGCCTATGTCCTGAAGGGAGGCGAGATATGTGATCTCGATCTTGATCATAAATCTAGCACAAATCAACGGTCAAGCGAAGAGATCTGTCCTACTCTCTTTCTCTCTATATCAGATAGAATATATGACAACACGATTTGTCTGTTAATATTGACTTTAGCTAGGCGTGTGCTTAATCTGATATATAGATTGTATATTTCTGAGGGTGTTAACTTTAGTCAGTTATTGAAGTAAACAACTGAGAACAAGTATACATGAACGGAGCACCCGTTGAAAAAAAATCGTTAATAATAATGTCTTTATAGTAACTTTTATTGAAACGTAAAAGTTTTAATTGGTTAATGCCATTAAGCTAGAAGTTGTATTGATTTGAATCATGTTTGATTTAAGCGTTTACCGCACAAGCTTTTTTTATTGGGTTTGGGGGGAAATTCTGGTTAGTATTGAGGAAATCAATGTAAATATGACTAACAGAACAGGGTTACTCAATGATACTTGCTTTGTGGGAGGTCTTGAGTATCGCAGAGATTCAAAGAGCTATACCAGTGGGTGTATTACTCGTAGAAGATTCAATCAAGCCAGACAAGTATGAGGGACCAAACTAAATGAGAATCACAAGAAGTGATAGGATGCAGAAGGTTGATTGCGTTGAAGCCAATCTTTATCTTAATTTAAGACCAACTGAGAAACACATACACTGCAGGTTTCTATATATGAAATTTTGTTACTTCCGTTAGTCTGTCCGTCGGAGGGATCAAAGTAAATGAGAATCGCAAGAGGTCATAGGGTGCAGAAGGTTGAATGCGCCGGAGCCAATCTGTATCTAAAATTATGAACAACTGAGAATCACATATGATACTGGTTTCTACATATAAAATTTTGTTACTTCCGTTAATCTGTCTGTCTGGGGGATCAAACTAATCAGAATACCATAGACCGAACATGTGAGTAACAATAAAGTTTTATAAAAAAAATGCAATAAAAATAAATGCTTATGTAATACCAGTCTTCCTATATGACAGTGAATGCTGGGCAATATCCTCACAAATGAAGGAGAGATTTTAAGCAACCGAAATGCAGAGGCCTGTTTATAATATCATGGACAGAGCATGTGAGCAACAAGAAAGTTTTATAAAAAATGCAATAAATATAAATGCTTATTCTGCCTATCCGTAAGAGACAGTTGTTTTGGCTTTAAATAACTCACAAGCCGTTGATAAACCGTAAAAAATAAAATAATCATTAAAATATCGCGTGCTCAGTCGAGAGACTCACTTGCAAATAACGTCTTGTGCAAGAGCGAAGCATCAAATTTTTCTTGGCAAAAGCTTTAATTCACCCTACAAGAAAAAAATCACACTATGTTCAAAATGGTGATCGGTATTGGCATTCAACACCGCCTTTACTTGAAATACTATTGTCCGGAAAATGTCATCAAAATAAAACTAGGTGCAGGTGATGACTTATACGAATATTAAGTTGCAGCAACAAATGGCGGTCACATTTAAAAGCTTTTCCCTTTGGCATTTCCACTTTAAGAATGGAAAGGCAGTACTAGCGGGAAGGGTTTTAATAGAGGAAGAAAAATACGACAGCGAAATCCGAAGTTGCATTGGGATAGCGAAAGATGCTTTCCAAAATCTAAACAGTATTAAGAAAGAAAAAATTCGTTAGCAACAAAGAAAACAGTACTAGACTGTTATGTAATATCAGTCTTCTTATATGACAGTGAATACTGGACAATATCCTCACAAATAAAGTAGAGGCAAGAAGCAACAGAAATATGGTTCTACAGAAGGATGTTGAGAATACCATAGACCGAACACGTGAGCAACAATGAAATTTTAGAGAAAATGGAAACAAAAAGGACAGTTTTACTCACCATAAGGAAGATACAGTTGACATTTCTATGGCACATAGTGAAGAAAGATGGCTTGGAAAATTTGATACTCACAAGACAGATTGAAGTCAGGAGGAACAGCGGTAAACAACGCATAACCTACCTAGCGAGCTTGTGTAAATGGATGGGGGGCCAAGTTGTAAAAGAGATAACACAAAGACAAAATTTATCAAGAGCTACAAAGGGCAGGAAATTGTGGAGAGCCTTGATCGCTAACATCCATAATAAACACGGCATAAAGAAGAAGAAGAAGAAGAAGAAGAAGAAGAAGAAGAAGCTTGAATAAATGAATGGCGGAACAAGATTTAGGACAGATAACAAGCAAATTTATTAAGAGGTACAAAGTACAGGAAATTCTGGTGATTCAAGGTCGCCAAAGTCCTGAGGGGACACGGCATAAAAAAGACAAAATTATCAAGCCATTTTATATCCGATGCCATCATACTTGCTATCGTCGTTTCATTGGGTTAAGTACGATCAACAGAAATGGCAATTATGAGACTAGCCGTTTCCTTATAAGGAAACATTCGACATTCATTGACCGAAGAGTTAGCGTTACTCTCGGTTGGAATTTATAAAAGCCTTCCCTTAAAATATTTTTTAAAGGAAAATATGTTTCTTTTAAGATTGATGCAAGGGAGGTAACCGTGGATTACTCCACAGTTTTAAGTGTTTGATCCAAGGTAAGTGAGGGCGACAAATCTGTTTTTTATTCGGTCATGCTTTTCTTAATGATTCTCTGGAGAGTCTTTGTTTTATTACCGAATAATAATGAGTTTATTGACCCAGTATAAGAGGATGGATTAAAGCCGGAATTAGAATTGTAATAATCCAATTATTTTCGTGTTATATGTTATTTAAATAGAGGGATTGGATATTGGCTAATTTTACACGTGAAGAAGGGGTCAATATTTCATGGTACGAGTGTTACCGAAATTGATTTTCTATTTGATATGACCTAATTTTGTCGAGAAGCATTGTTTGCAACATAGGGTTTTATTCACCTGACCAATTGCACAATAACAGTGGAATTGACAGAACGACTCATTTAGCTCAGAACACGCATGCGCGGAAGATTCGCCGAATCGTAAGTAGCAAGATCGATTTTTATCATGAATAGATATAAACATTAGGGGTTGGGATGAGTGCATTGGCTGCAGAGTGAATGTTAATAAGTGTAATTATTTGCTTTTCATATTTATACCTATCACGTTTTCACGTCTAATTCCATATACTTCCGACACTCTCACGATCTTTATTCACGCCAAAGGTAAACACAGAGCTACCGTTATTATCTTCTTTTCTACGATTCCTGGAACCAAGTGAGAAAGGCTCTCCCTTCAACCAACCAGGCATAACCTAAGAATTCGGAACACAATTTTTTTTTACTAATGTTCAACCAATAACAGACTCGATGGTTATTTATTGCAGAGGGTTACTGAATAAAGGGTGTGGTATGAATGTAAAAGACTACGCCTTCTTGGTCTCACGTTTTCCACTGATAAAGCGACTACATTGAATCTATAGTTGCATCTACTGCAAGGATAGTTGGTTCACTGTGTGAATTTTTCTCGTCCAATTCCACCTTGCACATTTATAAATCTCCCATTCGTTCCTGTATTGAACACTGTTGCAATATCTGGTGTGCTTTACATTTCGAGATTCTTGACAAAATACGAAGAAGGGTCTGCAATATAATCAACCCTGACCAGGCATCTTGACATCAATTATTTTCTCATCGACGTAACGTGGTTTTCCTCTGACTTTTCTACAAATACTTTCATGGCAACTGTTCGGATGTACTTTTTCCCTGGTGCCTCGATTACATGAATTTAAGCTTGCTAATAGAATGGCAACTAAGTCTCACCATTTAACTATTGAACTAGCGAGATGAAACTACCGCTTTAACTCTAATAGTTTCTTTTCTTGCACTTCCCGCCTATGGAATTTACTCCCTATTTCTTCCTTCTTTCTTTTTATGTGCCGTGTCCCTTCAGGACATTAGCGTTCATTCCTCTCCACTTCCTCCTATTCCTTACAGTCCCTTTGCGATTTTCTCCAGGCTATGTTCTGTCATCTACTTTCATACGCCGGCTAGGTATATCATGCATTGCTTTCCTTTGTCTCTCTTACCCTCTATTCGTCCTGTGAGTATCAGATTCTCCAAACCCTCATTTCTCATTACGTGTCCCAGAAATTTCACCTGCCTCTTCTTGATGTTAAGTATAAGCGTCCTTCTTGTTTGCATCCTCTCGAAAACTTCATCGTTGCTCACACTCTCGGGCCATGACATCCTTAGCTTCCTTCTGTGGAACCATACCTCCGTTGCTTCGAGTCTCTTCTTCATCTTTGAGGAGACTGCCCAACATTCGCTGCCGTTAAGGATAACAGATGTCACGTAGCAGCTCAGTAGTCTTTTCTTCGTTACCATCGAAATCCTCTTGTCTCGTAATACTCTGCCTAGCTTTTGGAATGCGTCTTTGGCTATCCCAATACGTCTTAGGATCTCAGCTTCGCACTTGCCGTTCTCTGTCAAAACACTTCCCAGATATTTACATTTCCGCACTTGCTTTGGTTTTAGTGTCCCCAACCTGTAAATTTCATTTCGGACTCATCCTTTTACTGATGGCCATGCTTTCTGTTTTCTTATAGTTTGTGCATAGTCCCTGATAAGAACAACTTCAAAAATTGCAACGTCAATCGCCATCGACTGTCTTCTCGAACCCTGTATATTTTTTTGTCCTTTTTTCAACCCTCACCATTATTAGTCTTCTTATTCTTTTTACGTTTCACCCCCACGTTCTAGTGGCACTCTCGCCTTGCTTGAGGTGCAACGATTAAAAAAAAGGGGGAGGATATACGGGGGAAATATTATGAGTATATAAAAAATAGATAACGACTTGAAAGGGTTAAGATTACAGTGCTCGAGGGAGTACCCTCGACGGAGTCTGTTATACAATGTAGTTGTCATTCGGAAGAAGGTTTCGAAGCTGATCGTTCTTCTTATCAAATAAATATATAGGGAATGGAGGTGATTCAATTCTTGGTCGTAGCAAGGCGGGTTTGCGCTGCAAAAGCCAGAGCAGGTGGCACTAATGGATGGAGCTCGTCTGAAACAGCGACAGGGTAGCGATACGCCTGTGATATTGTATCTATCGGAAAGGGGCTGATGGGTGTAAAATAAGTCACCCTAACCCCCAGCCAGATCGTGTAAACGACTTTGAATTCTGTCAAGGTTGTAAAGTGAGGATTGAGCAGTTACAGACAGGATATGGTGTCAATTCTCCATTTCTGGGATTACCATGTTAATTCATAGAGTCTGCGGTTGAATAAAACGCCTTGGTATTTTGAAGTGAATGAAACAGCTGTCATTTTTAAATCCCAGATGGCATTTTAAATCCCAGGTGGCATGTCACTGATAAACCAATTTAATGGAATAAATTTTTAAAAAAGAAAAGTAAAAGTACTCCAGACAGTTATGGCTATGGATGTAACCATGGCAATGTGACGAAAGGACACATTCTCTTTTCCATTTTCTCTCCCCCTCTAACTTTCAATACAAATACACACATGCATATATATATATATATATATGTATATATGTATATATATGTATGTGTGTGTGTTATAGGCATGCATGCGTGTGAGTGTGTCAAAGAAAACTTTTACAGATACACGCACGGTCAACAACAGAATATCAGTCAACAAAGCAGCAGCCCCTTGCAATAAAACAAGATCACGTGTTCTAAATTGTATTAACGGCAGAATCAACAGTGGCCGTTGGATAGTTACGTGCAAATCAATCAATCAATTACATCGATCGATTTGATCTCAAGTGGTATCTTCTTTTCTGCTTGCTGAACATCCCAATACGTTTTTTCCTTTGATTTTGTTTAGAAGCTTTTTAGATTTTTTTTTTTTAGCGCGGTGGGTGTTTCGTATTTTAGTTCATTCCACTTTCTTTATCGCAATTCAAATAAACAAAGCAGACAGCGAAAAAAAGATGAAACAGAAGAAAGAGAATCACTTACTTAGCAACCTTTCGAGATGTGTAAACAAAATATCTAAGTGTTTCTAACAGTCCAGATAGTTACCTTGGATTCAAATAAACTTTCTTCTTGATCTCTATGGCGGTGTTCGTAGGGTGATGAACATGAGAAATCATATGAGAAATCTAAGAGTCGAGTTCGAATTCCAGTCGAGTTCATTATATTTACTTAAATATCTTTGAGAAAGGCATGAATCCCTCTCTTCTCTGCCCAGCCCCAGCTATGGGTTAAATAATAAATGTTTTAATGCAATATTGAATGACAAAATTTATTTTATTTTCAATCTTTTAATTTTGGCACTATTTAAACTGAATTTTCCAGACAGAAATAGGAAAGCATTTCAGGGTAAAAATATTTGTAGCTGAGTATTCATTGGATTTTTCTCAAGTATTTTATTTTTATATTCGAAAATACTGATTTGTATCGGTTTAGAAGTGGGAACGTATTTACAATACAAATTCTGTCACAAATTGATCCCTGACTTTTTCAAGAGTTATCGGAACATATCGTAAATTATTATTTTTATTTAAAAAATTTAAAGTTTGAAACTACTTCATTAATATCTCAATATTATAAACATTTATTAATTTACGCTAATTTTTGTTTTTGAATTAAAATGTATATACCCGTTTGTCCTTTAATTGAAAGAAATCTTTTTTGTAAAAAAAAATATAAAAACAATTTTACCGGTAAAAGTTTTAAGTATTATATAATCCTTTTATTCTTTAACTAGCAGCATGGCTCGGCGTTGGCCGTGCTTGATTCAAAAATCGTACGACTCATACAGCAATCGCTATCACTTGACTTAAAATATTTTTGCCTTCCATGCCTATAAAGGAGTGCCCTTTGCCGTGCTGATGTTGCTACATGCCTTACTTCTTGCCTATCTCACACTGCGAATTTTTCTAAGCTCTATACTAAACATTAAATCTGTTACGAAAAAAGAACTAAACAAAATGAACACAAAACGATCAGCTTTAAAAAAGGACTCGTTACTGGAAAAACGGAATGAAAAAAGAATGTTAACAACAAATACTTTTTCACACCCAACACAGTTCTGCGGAATCAGAATCAACGTTGAGTTTAAGCAAGCGAATGATGAGCCAATTTGAGTAAAGTGCCATGCAGATTTAAATTTTTCCCACTTGTGACGAATGCAGCTATCGATTTTTTTTTTGCATGCTTGCATGCTAGCATGCTAGTTAACATTCGTGTCAGTCAGCTGTTGGCTCTCACGCTGGCCAATAGAATCTTGCTGCGTATTCGTGGCAGCCAGCTATAGGCTCTCACTCTGGTCAGTAGAAAATGGCCGCAAACTACATGAAAACTGCCGTAGAAGCATGAAAAAATCGATTATTTCCACTATCGATGGGAGTTGTGAAATGCATAGTGGGTCTTGGCCTTCGCGCTAACTTGGAGCATGTGCATGTAAATTTTGGTGCAAATCTGTCGAAAATTGCGGTCGTGCATTCGTTACACACATACACACATCCTGCCTTTTAGAGATAGAGATTCAAAATGAATATCTCTGTGCTTTAATTCAAATGTGTATACCTGTTTTACCTTTAATTCAAATGTGTATATCTGTATGTCCTTTATAACTATTGCCTCGCTGACTCTTACTTTTCAGCCTGTTGGATGTCCTCATCTGTTGTCTCTGTTTTTAAGAACTCTGGAGACCCTTCTGACCCATCTAACTACCGTCCTATCAGCCTCCTACCACTCTTCGGTAAAGTCTTCGAGGCTTTAATCAAGGTCAGGTGGTTAATCACCTTACATCCCATGATCTTCTCTCTGAAAAACAATATGGTTTCCATTTTGCCCACTCTATACCAAGCTCTTGATAATAATAGCCAAGCTCGAGCAGTGACTCTAGATATCTTCAAGGCGTTTGATAGGGTTTGGCATGCGGGCCTTCTTCGTAAGCTTCAGAAATACGGTATTACAGGATGATCATTTGATTTAATAGACTAATTCCTGTCAAACTGTGAAATGAAGGTCGGTTTGAACGGCTTCTCCCTCCAGTTCCTTTCATATCAACGCCAGTGTTACCCAAGGCCTACACTGTTTCTGATCTTTATCAACGATCTTCCTGATGTCATCAGTTCCCAAATAGGCATCTACACAGACGACACTAGTATTTACACACAACTTCGCTGATATTAGTTTGATATGTAAGCGTCCCAATTTCTATAGCTGCTTATGATTATGTCAGTCAATTATGTGCCATGCGTGATACATAGGCGATCTAGCATCTTTCGATACATGACTGACGAGACAGATTTTTCCCCTAGTAGGTTGCCATTTCTTTCTGCGGTAGTCTTGTTGCCATCCAAGGCTATAGAACCCCGTTAGTCCAGCTATTTACCCATAGCTGTGGGGGAGAAGAAGAGGATTCATACCTTTCCCAAGGGTATTAGCAGGTAAGTTAATGTAATGGATTCGACTGGAATTGGAACTCGGCTCTTCGAATCCTCAATCAGTGTCGCTATCCATTACTCCATCAAATCAAATAAAACTTAGTAAGTTTTAAAAAAAACGGTCGCGCTTTAATATGAAGGGGTATCTATTAATAATGCTCATGGCACTTGGAGCAAGAAAAATCTACCCCGGAGTACGAAATAATGGGTTCAGTTCGAAATTCCAATCACCTGAAGAAGTCCGGAGAGTACAACGGCCAAAATGTCGTGAACATGACAATAAAGATAAGGACAACAGTCCGAACAATGTAAATAATGGAAATGTTATTATGCTATATCTGACCTCACGTCTCTGGTTGGGACCCGGAAAGAAATGAGTATACACCAGAAATCAAAGGAATAATAATAATAATAATAATAATAATAATAATAATAATAATAATAATAATAATAAATGAATATAAAAGTGGTCGTAATAGAGCAGGACAATACTTACACTGGATGCTGTGCAAACACTTTGGAAAAGATGTTAACAAACACTAGTATGAACATCACCCAGCACCTGGTTATAGAAGTAGAAGATATTACGATTCTGTGGGATGACACCGCCTTTAAAGACAGGGAGACTGAAGCGAATAGGCTGGACATAATTGTTAAAAACTGAAAAGAAATAACTTGCCTATTGATTGATATGGTTTACCCGGCGGACTGTAATATTTGAAAAACTTGAAAAACTATCGAAGTATAAAGATCGGGAAATCGAAATAGATATAATGTGTAAATTGAAAACAAGAATGGTACCAGTCATAGATTCGCTTGGAATGTTAAAAAAACGGAACAGAAGAGCACATTGAAAAAAATCCCTGGCAACCCCAGCTTCACAGAAATAAAAAAAATGTCTTAATAAGTTCAGGTCACACACTAAGAAGAACTTTGTTAATGTAACGCTAGGGATGAAAAACAAACCATGAAATGTAGCCGCTATCTGCCTTATGACTTTTCGCAGACTTGCTAGGTAGTGTGACCAAAGCAGGAATCGAAAGATGATGATGATGATGATGATGATGATGATGATGATGATGATGATGATGATGATGATGATCATGATCATGATGATCATGATGATGATGATGGGAGTTAGAAAAACAAATCTTGAAATGTAGATATAACAGAACACCGCTACCTGCCATAGGTCTTCATGCAGGCTTGGTAGGTAGTGTGACCAAAGCAGGAATCAAACGATAATAATAATAATAATAATAATAATAATAATAATAATAATAATAATAATAATGAAACCTCAAGACAAGATAGACAGGCATGAACAACATGCGATAGATAGATAGATAGATAGATAGATAGATAGATAGATAGGATCGAACTGAGATAGATAGATAGATAGATAGATAGATAGATAGATAGATAGATAGATAACAATCTGTGATAGATAGATAGATAGATAGATAGATAGATAGATAGATAGATAGATAGATAGATAGATAGATAGATAATAAACTGTTGTAGATATATATATATATATATATATATATATATATATATATATATAGATAGATAGATGGATAGATAGATAATAAACTGTGGTAGATAGATAGATAGATAGATAGATAGATAGATAGATAGATAGATAGATAGATAGCTAATAAACTGTGGTAGATATATATATATATATATATATAGATAGATAGATAGATAGATAGATAGATAGATATGGACAAATGTAGAGAGACTGCTGAGACGGAATTTTGCCCTGTTCCCTGTATGAAAGAACGGACATATTTTTAATTAGCCATAGGCGAATTACACGCGAGTTTCTAAATTGCAGAAAAATGGTAAAAATTTATGCAATCGGCTGTTTTTATTCATTTGCAGAACATAACAAATTTATGTTTTTTGACAAGTTCCCGTTTCTTTCAAGGCGAATATATTCACTGCAAGGACTTTTAAGGTCTCCAAGTTCATAGACACAGCACAAAAACGCATCGGCACAGTTTTAAGTCTTTCTTATACAACTCAGCATCCATGTCACGGGTTTATAATATTCCAGAAAAGACGCATTATTTTAGCAGTGGATGAGGATCTCATCGCTTTTATATTAAAGTCGACATATGTGAACTGAACGTACAAGAGTATTATTTCCCTTTTAAAATCGTTGTATCTCAGTAAAGAAATATTACTTCAGAAAACAAAAACTGATAGAGACAGAAAAAGGGAAAAGTGGATTCATGCCTTTCGAAAGGGCATTCCCATACTTCATGAATTTAAGCGTCCTACGAGGCTGGCATCTCGCTCTCACCCTTTCACTGTTGAAACTGTTAAATGTATTCCGTCTCTACTACTCCAATAGCTTCATATCTCGCACCTCTCGCCTGTGGAACTCTCTCCCCTCTTCCTGTTTCCCTGATAGCTATAATCTCCAACTATTCAAATGTAATGTCAATCAACATCTCCAGATGCCTTGATCTATCCACTATCCTTCTCCTCATCCTTTCTTCTATCACTCCTATCTGCTCTCGCTCCAAATCCTCTGTAACCCCTTGCGTGCTAGTGGCTTCCCGCCTTGCTTGCAGTGAGATGCTTAAAAAAAAGTGAACATAAACAGTTTTAAGCGAAATTCTAACACCAATTACATCGAAGCCTGGTTTAAAAAAATAGCCAGGGGTGTAAGACAAGGACGCCTTTAGCCACCGGATTTATTCAATTTATACAGCGAGACGATCGTAAAAGAAATAGAAGTCCGACCAAGGTTTATTATTGAGGGGACACCTTTAACAACGTAAGATACGCAAATTACGCCATGATGATCGCAAACACATAAAAATCTGAAGGAGCCCCTACAAAAGGTGGTAAAGGAAAGCGGACAGAGAGGAAAAAATGGGTAAATGTAAGAAGGCAGAAAATATGGCCGTTATAAGTAGGAACAGCTGAAAATACGAGATTCCATTTGGGGCCGTCAGAATCAAAGAAGAACAGACATTTAAAAATATGGGACATGCTTTAACAGTATTTTAATATAACACCGAAATCCGGATGTGTACTACAATAGCAAAAGATGCTTCCTAAAAGTTAAACAAAGTATTAAGTAACATGAAGATTCCGTTAGAGAAAAGAGTGTTGAACTGCTATGTAATCAATACTTATATATGACATTGAATTCTGGGCAATTCCATTACAGATAAAAAGGAGTGTAAAAGGAACAGAGATTGGGCCCTTACACAAGGATCCGGCTAATATGATGGACAAATGATATAAAAAGAAAAATTTCAGGAAAATAAGAACCAAAAGGAAATACATGCTAGGAATGTGTCTATATATAAAATTCTGTGACTTCCGTTAGTTCGTCCTTCTAAAATAGCCATATATTGACCGATCGAAACCCAATTTGGGGGAGAAGGCAAGTGTGTGCAAATTACAGTTTCTTTTTACTAGTGTGCGTAGCTTAGTAAAATAAATTTTCAATATTTTTTAAAAGTTTTATTATTTAACATACAAAATACTACACCTATTTTAAAAACAATAAAATAACAAATACTGATTTAATAAAAATGCAATATTGTTTTTGTTTTTTTGCCTGTTTTTATATGTACAAGAATCCAGTTTCAAGTTCGCCGTACTTTTATGAGAACTATAAACAAATCACAAGGCCAAACACATCAAAAAGTTGGAATTTGGCTCAAGAAAGAAATATGTACACATGGCCAGTTGTATGTTGCATGCTCAAGAGTAAGAAATCCTAACAATTTATTCTCAGCTGTTAAAAAGGAAAAAGAAAAAGAAGAAATTTTGTTAAAAAATATTGTTTACCATGAAGTCCTATAAAATTAAATTAAATAAATTATTAAACCGCTAAGTAGGGTTTTTTCAAAGTATTTTTCCAAACAAATCAGCTTATTCAAATTTAATCGATTCGTTTGCCAATATAATGTAGAGTTTGTAAATATCGACAAAAATGTGAGCGATACAATGCTAAATATTGTGAGAATTCTAGCATTTAAAATTTCCGGGTCACATTATGAGGAAAGAGTGCTCAGAGAACTTAACACCCCCAGTGCATATTGAAAGCTGGAAGAAATTAGTGAGTAACTTCCCTCTGGAAGGGATAGTCAGCGGGCCATAAAATTGCTACAAAGGATAGGACATCATGAAGAACTATGATCATCCGAGTCCCGAATGGACAAGACACCGAAAAAGTGTCCTTAAATGTATTCCTACAGCCAAACCAGTTTAGTAAAATGTAATATCTCTCAAAGCCGCAAAGAACTTCCTGAACACTTTGTTGGTTGAGAATCGGGTGCAGGGACATTCCTCTGCTACTCTAATTTTGCAGAACACCAGAGCTGTATAACGATTAATATTCAAATGTGATAAGCTATGGAACTGATTGCTTTATCCTAAGTAGTGACGTATCTAAGATATGCTAAATGGGTGCGACTTGGGTTTTTTTTTTGGCAGGCGGGGGGTTAACGACACGACGCTGCTAAATAATTAATTTATAGCTTAATATACGTTACTTTGGCATTTAAGTACTAAAACCCTGCATTGTTTGACATAGGACTGCTGAGTATGGAGAGAGGGGAAACTTCAAATTTTTTGTGTTCGGAAATTTTTTTTTTTCTGTAAGCCATTTTTGCGGATAAAATTTAGTTTGGGTGATAGTAAAAAATTATAAATTAAACAAAAAAAAAAAATAACAAAAAATTTTCAAACATTCGCCAAATAACTAACAATATGACAAAAACAAGTTATTTCAAGTCAGAAAATATTTTTAAATTTTAAGATGTGGATTCATGCCTTTCTCAATAGTATTTCTGCGTAAGTGAATATAACGACCAGAACTCGATTTAGAACTCGGCTCTCCGATTAACAATTTCGAGCCATTATCCATTCCATCATTCGCACCTGTTATTCCCAAACGGTCACCCATTAAGTTACTGACGAGATTCCACTGCTTAACTTTTGTGATCGTACAGGAACCAGTTTTCCAACTTGATATGGCCGTAAAACAGAGGAAGAAGAGACATCAGAAATGTGGTTCTACAGAAGGATACTGAGAATACCATGAACCGAACAGGAAATTCTAAGGAAAATGGAAACAAAAAAGATTCATACTTAAAAATCGGGAATAGACAGTTGAAATTCCTATGGCACCTAATCAGGAAAGAGTGCTTGGAGAATTTGACACGGGAACTACTGAAGGCAAGAAAGACACAGTGAAGAACCTTATCTAACGAGCCTGTGAAAATGAATAGCAGAACAGAGAGTGGGGGGGTAGCGAAAAGAAAAATATTACTAAGAGCTAAGAAGGATAGAATGTCGGAGCGAGTCATGGTCGCCCAAATCCTGTAGGGTTACAGCACATAGAAGAATATCATCGACAGACACACCATGCAAACTGGTAATTTAAGAAGAACTCCGGATTGTTCGAACGGAGCTTTACGTAAACAAATTAAAGCATATATGACATTGCGGATGTAAAATAATTGTGTAGTATTATAACGTGTAACAGGTTACTGGTCATGTTACACGTTTAATAAGAATTAGACAATATAATGTATTGTCCGAATTTCTTGAGTCCTGAGAAACTAGAATTCGGACGGTTTTGTTTTTTTTACATTACGCTATCTAGGGAAAATGATTGGTCACAGAAAATAATGATCTAAATTATTTTAGATAAAGAATCAAAACATCTGTTTTTCGCTAAGACACACGATTTGGGATTTGTTTACGTTGATCGCCCAAGAACCCAATTATCCTTATAGAAAGGTATCTATGGATATTTTAAGCATACAAACGATATACCATATGATTAATTAGCAAGATTGCCTATAGACACATTCCGAAGAAGGCCGAAGCATGCAACGGTCGAAACGTCGTGAATATAACAAGACGAGGACAACAGTCTTAATAATGTAAATAGTGTGAGTAGTTACAATACCTCAGCTCAGAAATATAGACAGGTGTTGAAGTCTGGAATCATTCAATAAAAAAAGGAACTTATTTTTAACTTAATAAAATTATTTGGTTTCTAATAAATTTCTTTTACATTTTTTAAAAACTGCAACCAAAATTTAAGGTAACGTTTCCGAATGAAAATTTATTTACAAGCGATGGGAATGCGTTGCAGGCATCTGTAAACAGCCAGAACGGCATGTTTATTATTTTTCCCCGCCAAAATTAAAATACTTTTGGTCATTTAACGCCGCATGTAACTGCAGATGTCAGTTTGCATTCTTGAAATATCGTTAAAAATCATTTTACTTTCTCATCAGATTTATATTTCGACTTTGTATACTTGCAACATGTAAACAAGTTTGCATTTGCAAACACATTTTCGTTAAAGCGTTCTGGTATGCAAACTGCTTAGCCAGAAATGCATATATTTTTCAGAGAAAATGCATACGATCAAGATATCTATACGCCCACCTCAGGACGTAAATTTGCATAAAAGTCCCGTATTCCAATTTCTTTAGTGGTATATACATTTTGGGTTGATAATATTTCTTAGTACACATACAGTGCTGTTCGATAAAAGTGACTCACCTGATCTTTTTTACTTAGAGATATTTTCGCCTATTGTTTTTGGGGTCAAACTAATTGTTACTCTTACTAATATAAAGATCCCTTCCCGACCACCTAGTAAAAAAATTTACTCACCCTAAGGTATTCTATTGATAATTATCATTTTTGATATAAATGAGATTTATGGAAAAACTCTGTGCAAAAAAAGTGACTCACTTATTTCCTGCAACTAGTAATCAATAGAAACATAACCGAACAGCTATAAATAAAGAATAATAGAGGTATAATTTATTTATAATAGGTAATATAGTTCGAAATATTTAATAATCTATAGGTCCTCCTTTATTTTGAATAACCATTTCAACCCTTTTTGGCATTGACTTGATTAGGTTCTGGCAAATCTCATCTCCAAGCATTGAATTCCATTCGGATATGAAATTCACAATCAAATCCTCTTTGTTGCTCAACTGCTTTCTCGAGAGCCTGTACTTTATAATGCTCCATAAGTTTTCTATGGGGTTGAGGTCAGGAGATTGGGGCGGCCATGTCATAACACTTACTTGCTTCTCATCAAAATATTCCTTCATCAATTTTGATTTGTGACAGGGAGCATTATCCTGCATAAAAAAGCTTGGTGGGGTCGATTTGCACCCTTTCAGCAGAAGGGAGCAGACAAGACTCTAAAATTCTCTTGTACTGCTCGCTCCTGACGGTCTTTTCAATAGGTTTTAAGAATGCAGTTCCATGAAAAGAAAAGCATCCCCAGAACATTATACTGAACGGATGCTTGACAGTACTTACTGCTAAATTCAAAGAGCTTTCAAAGCTTCTTCTTCGGATTTTAGATCGCTTATCCTTTGAATTTAGCTTAACTTTCGTTTCATCGGAGAAGAGAACATTTAGTACAAAAAATCAGGTGAGTCACTTTTATCGAACAACACTATACAAGATAAGATCTAGAGACGGATATGAAACGTAATTGGCCCTGATCTGGCATCTCATCTGCAGACGCTCTCTCACAGACGCTCCGTCGCCTCTCTCTGATTTTTTACAAATACTTTCACGGTAATTGCCCCGATGAGCTGCTTTCGCTGGTTCCCAGACTTCATAAATTCAAGTGTCCTACCAGGCTAGCATCCCGCTCTCACCCTTTCACTGTTCAAACTGTTAAATGTAGCCGTCTCTTCTACTCCAATAGCTTCATATCTCGCACCTCTCGCCTGTGTAACTCCCTTCCTTATTCCTGTTTCCCTGACAGCTATAATCTCCCACTATTCAAATGTAATGTCAATCGACACCTCCAGTTGCCTTGATCTATCCACTATCCTCCACCACATCCTTTCCTCTATCACTCCTATCTGCTCTCTCCCCAAATCTTCTGTAACCCCTTGCGTGCTAGTGGCTTCCGGCCTTGCTTGGGGTGAAATGCTTAAAAAAAACAAAAAGCAATCTATATCTGCTTGAGAAATACGGTTAATCTCTTTCACGTAAAATCTACTCAGGCGAATTTAATTCCGAATCTCTATAACTTAATACTGTAGGTTCTATGCTAACTGTTTCTTCTCTCGTACTTTTTGCTTGTAGAATTCTTTTCCGGTATCATGATTTTCAATCAGCTTTGATCTTCAAAAATGTAAATGCAATGTCAGTTGTTATCTTTGTTCTTGCCAATTCCTGTTCTTTTATTTTTCTTCCTCATTAATAATGTTTCTTTTATTTCATATTCTCTCAAAAACACACAGTAACCCCTTACGTCTTAGTAGCTTTATTGCCATTTGGCATTGACATCTGATATTGTCTGTGAATGTCGTTTGATATTGCCCTATAGCAGGCGCCATACTTAGTTTGCGCTAAAACAAATCACATCCAGAGAGAATGAAACACACGACATTTGTCACTGCGAAAAAAAAAAAACCCACAAAAATAGATATGAAGAAACGGATGTAGGAAGATTGTCTTTCGTTAAATTTTCGGTTTCTCAAAATTTGGTGAAATACAATTTTCCTAACTACATTTCCTTTCAAGGCAAGCTATCACTAATTTTTTAAAATATTTTAAGCTTATTTTACTACGCCACAAAACAATATTATGTTAAATAAAGTTTTTAATAAGGGAGGGCTTGCTTACATATAAAATCTGAGAAATCGAAAAGCCAAGTTCTATTTCCAGTCGAGTTCGTTACATTCACTTACGCGCAAATAATCTTAGGAAATGTATGAAGTCATCTTCTCCCCAGCTATGTGTTAAATAGTAGCACTTGTTACGGGAAAAATAATTTGTTATTCTCAAAAAAGTGTTAATGCAATATTTACTCTTAAAAAATAGAATTATTCTTATTATCCAAAATATGTTTCGGCTTTAAATAAAAGACAAAGGGTTGGTAAACCGTAAAAAAAACACCATATAGAATCAGCATTCGGGAGACTGATATTTTGATATTTATTCATTTTAAATTAGTACCCAGCAGAAACGGGGCGTAAAAGGTTTGCGCGGTACCAAACTTCCAAGTAGAGAAGAGCACTAGACCTTTAAAATCAGCATTCTAGGTGCGTTGTGGTATTGTACAGTTACCTCACTTTCCAATTCGACCATTTTTTTTTAAATATATATTTATATTTTTTGTGTATTAGGGTGAAATTTCACACCGTACAAAAGGATATTTGCGCAAATTCTATCGATCAACTGTTATATGTAAAAATACAACCTGGACATCAAAAAGTTATTAGAGCGTCATATTAAAATCTCATTAGGTTTCAGAGCCACTATCATTGTAATATCACGAGTGAGTCTGGCAATCATCTCTCTACTACAGGAACTGAAAGTTTGACACAAGGCCACAGAAGAAGAGCATAATGATCATGAATTTCACTACATTTAGACTTGCAAATATAGTTTACCAGAATACAGACGCCTACTTTATAATTCTTATAAGACAGAAGGTGACTAATTATCTCACGTGAACTTTGCAATATATTGCGGGATGTGCGTGGTTCACGATTAGATATAATTCAACTTGCCTCTTTCTTTCGCCAGTCTTGTCCTAAATGTGGATTATGACTTAATAGAGGCTTAATCTTGTAAAGGAAATATAATCTTTAACAATAAAGATGCCCGAAGTAACGATTTATTTCTTCAGACGGTGGCTTCATCGGCCAGTCTCGAGTCCTAAACCTGTGTACCATTTTTTTCTGGGATAGGGGAGGTTCATATTTCCAAGTGAACTCGGGATATAATTTCTTTATTCTCATCAGATTATCTTGGCAATGGCTTCCCTCGAGGTATGAACAGATTCTATGCCCTGAACAGCGTTTCCTTATCTTTTTATTTAATGTTAATACAGAAATAAATGTCAATATATCTGTTATTAATACAAAACTTTCTCAAATGACAGTTTTTTGTTTGAAGCTTTGAGATGAGTTATTATTTTATGATAAGACCGCGTCTGTTGATTTATTGTGGTCCGTTCAATTAAAAATTCAAGGGCTAACTTCATTTTTTTGCTGATTTAAGATTTGTGTGTCAGTAGTTGTGGTAAATTCATACTGGTTCATTGAGCGTCCTCTTATAGATTTTAAAATACTATTATTTAAATACTAATATTTCAAGATTTTAAAATCAATCTTGTAATTATGATTTGGATAAGTTCGATCTTAAACGTGAAAACAAATAGTGACCCAACTGTAAGCCTACTTTTGGCCCATCCTGTAGTTCAGTGTCATCAGCAAATAATTTAGCAGTGGGTTTGATCAGATCAGGGATATCGTTTGCATAGATCAAGAACAGAATTGGCACCAAAATAGAGGCTTGTGGGACACCACTTATGACTTTCTACCAAAAAGATAAACGCTGATTTTTATATTATAATTATATGAAGAAAAACAAAAGAAAAAAGCGCAAACCGCGAATTTGAGTTACTCGACAGATATTATATTACTACCATAAGAGTACGCTCAATGAAATAGCATTAATTAACAGATCTAGAGGAGTTGACAAATAAATCTTAAAACAGACGTTTAGGACTCGAGACTGGCCGATGAAGCCACCGTCTGAAGAAATAAATCGTTACTTCGGGCATCTTTACTGTTAAAGATTATATTTCCTTTACAATATTAAGCCTCTATTAAGTCATAATTCACATTTAGGACAAGACTGGCGAAAGAAAGAGGCAAGTTGAATTATATCTAATCGTGAACCACGCACATCCCGCAACATATTGCAAAGTTTACGTGAGATAATTAGACACCTTCTGTCTTATAAGAATTATAAAGTAGGCGTCTGTATTCTGGTAAACTATATTCGCAAGTCTAAATGTAGTGAAATTCATGCTCACTGAATGCTCTTCGTCTGTAGCCTTGTGTCAAACTAAGCTATACTTTCGGCTTTTGTAGTAGAGCGAAGATTAGCAGACTCACTCGTGATATTACAATGATAGCGGCTATGTAACCTAATGACATTAAAATAAGAAGCTCTAATTACTTTTTGATGTCCAGGTTGTAGCCTCACATACTACTGTTGATCGATAGAGTTTGCGCAAATAGGCTTTTGTACGGTGTGACCTTAATACACAAAAAATATAAATAAACATAAAAGAATACAATTAAAGACTAGATGGATTTTGCTTAATGAAAATGCAAATTAAAGTATAATTAAACACTAGACGGATTTTGTTTAATGAAAATGCAAATTGAAATACAATTAAACACTAGATGGATTTTGCTTAATGAAAATGCAAATTGAAATACAATTAAACACTAGATGGATTTTGCTTAATGAAAATGCAAATTGAAATACAATTAAACACTAGACGGATTTTGCTTAATGAAAATGCAAATTGAAATACAATTAAACACTAGACGGATTTTGCTTAATGAAAATGCAAATTGAAATACGATTAAACACCAGATGGATTTTGGTTAATGAAATAAAAAACACAGAGATCTAGATATTCTAGGTCTTTATCTTCAAGGTCCCATATTTCGGAAATCCTAAAGAAGGCTAATCAACGGATTAGTCAAAGTAAACGTTGCTTTACGAATCTTACTCCAAAAAAGGTAAAAACACATTAAAATATAGGTATTCAAACAGTCCGTTACTCGAAGTCCAATATAGAAAGAGATATCTACTTGTTGTAATCAGCCTAGAATATGCCTTAGCCTAGCTACAAGCGAAATCAAGTTCCCGTCCGTCCAGTCAGGACGCCAATTCATTGATCTCTATGATAAATACGAAGGGTGATTATAAAAAGGAAGTGAACAATTTCTTCACCTTCTAAAACAATAGGATACATGATCACCCACATAACTTGATGAAACAGCACGCGATAAACGATTTCAATATCTAACTTCTTTGGCCCGATGAGGATACACAGGTGTATCTCTTTGGCTTGGTTTTATATGTCAATCACTGTTGGGTTATGTGATACATTATTATTAGATTATTATAATATGATCAAGCTGTTGACATTCCGCACTATACCGAACAAAAGCTTAGGAAGGAAACTCCCATCCATACTCAAAAGAACGATAATAGTTAGTGAACTCGAGAAACCTTTTTCCTGAAAATTGATTTTAAGAGAAAGATTTTATAAACTTCAACCAAGATTAGCACTAGCTTCTCGGCCAATAAATGCCGATGCTTTCCTCATAAGAAAACGGTTATCATTATCATTCTTCTTCTTCTTCTTCTTCTTCTTCTTCTTCTTCTTCTTCTTCTTCTTCTTCTTCTTCTTCTAATATTATTATTATTATTATTGTTTGTGTGTTATGTTTCCTGCTTTGTATCCTGTAGAGCCGGGTCCAAACTATGGTCCTTAGGCTCTGTAGGAGAATTGTCATTTAATTGATAGCACTTTTCTTAGTATATGGGATGATACTAGAAGGGTGATTTTCTGGGAAACTTGTATGATGAACTTACCTGGGACAATGTTAGTAAAATTATCCATTCCTTTTCTCACGAGGCCCAGGGCTCCGATTACTATTGGTACAGTCTCAGTCTTCATTCCCCACATCCTGTTAATCTCGATCTCTTCGTCCTTGTATTTTGACAATTTCTCGATCATTTTCATGGGGTTGTTTCTCTCAGATGGTAATGCTATGTCAATAAGCATACACTTCCTGAATTTCTATTCTTTTATGATAATATCAGGTCTGTTGTCATTTATTTCCCTGTCAGTTTGAATTGACATGTCCCTGATGATAGTTACATCGTTATTTTGGGTAACTGTCTGGTTAGAGCTCATAACATCTCTCAGTGGTTTGTGCTTCTTGCATATATTACAGTGCACATATGTCGCTAACTTGTTATGTCTGTGGGTATATTCATTTTTTGCCAGTTCCGGACATCCTGAAATAATATGGTCGACAGTTTCATCATATTTTCAGCAAATTCTGCATTTCGGGTTAGTTCCATCCTTGATTCTATGACAGCGATAGTATCTGGTTGCGAGGCTTTTGTTGTGAGCTGCAATTATTATTATTATTATTATTATTATTATTATTATTATTATTATTATTATCATTATTATTAATAATAATAATAATAATAATAATAATAATAATAATAATAATAATAATAATATTCCTATAAGAATTTACTTGGTTCGAGGAGATGTAAATATCAGTCGTCTATAATTGATTATGTAGAAGCTGTTATGGGTCCTTACCTATAACTACAGAATGAATTCTTCCTAACACTATGTATACTACGCCTCTCAAGAGAGAGGTCCTTACCTATAACTACAGGATGAACTCTTCCTAACACGATGTATACTACGCCTCTCAAGAGAGAGAGAGAGAGAGAGACGAATCGAGTTGAGCCGATAGTAGTTCACTCCAAACCAGACTGACAGTCATACTAACACCTTCCATATCTTGTATTATTATTCCGTGTGATATATCTTCGTTATTTCTACTCTTGTGTTCGTGTTGTTCTTCCTTGGTCCTAACCTGGACTATAACAGAAACATTGATTGTTTATATTTGAGACAGAAACTTTTTTACTTGGTAAGGGCTCCTTATGGAGTGGGGTGGATCTTACCCATCTATAGGAGATACAGCCGGCGTATACTTGACCACTCCAACAAGGCAACTATATAATTTTGCGTGCGCTTTCATATGTGTGTGTGTGGACGAGGTATGCTGAATTTTGACCTGAATTTTTTCATAATGGTTAATATATGCAATTGATATTCATCACAGAATTAAGTGCATTGACAAGGGAGAAAGATTATGCTAAAAAATGTCTACGCTACGAACATACTGACGAAACTGTGTTCTTCCTCTATATGTCGTGTCCCTTCAGGACGTTGTCGACCATGGCTCTCCACAATGTATTAGCTACTGATAACTTTTGTCCATTTCTGTTTCTGTTTCTGCCATCTCTCCCAAACCCTGCTCCCCCATCCGTTGGCTCAAGCCGATCTTAGGTTGGGCGTTGCTTTCCACTGACCCTTCAATATATCCGGTGAGTATCAAATTTTGCAAGTCCTCTTTCCTCAGTATGTGCCTCAGAAATTTCAGTTGACTTTTCCTGACATTGCTGTATTTTCTGTTGCCATTCTTTCTAGAAATTCGTGGATCGCCACATCATCAGTCCATGGTATTCTCAGCAACCTTCCGTAGAACTACATTTGTGTGGCTTCACGTACCTTCTTCTCTGAAAGGAATGTCCAGCATTCACTGCCATAGAGGAGGACTGACAAGTACCAAAAACTACAACAGGAAAATAGACCAGAGGTTTCAACAACCCCTATTATATATATATATATATATATATATATATATATATATATATATATATATATATATATATATATATCAACATATATATATATATGTTGACATATATATATATTATGTCAACATATATATATATATATGACAACATATATATATGTCGATATATATATATATATATATATATATGTCAACATATATATATATGTTGATATATATATATATGTCAACATGTATATATATATATATATATATATGTGTGTGTGTGTGTGTGTGTGTGTGTGTGTGTGTGTGTGAACACCAGGCAAAGACAGTCTGTGTCATGCTTGAGTGTTGACTTCAATGTTCATCTTCATATTTACACACGCTCTATCTCTGATATTGAGCGCTTTATGCCATAAATATAGCACATTTTAAGACTATATTTCTTCATATATATATATATATATATATATATATATATATATATATATATATATATATACCGTACCTAAGAACACTATTTGGTATGTTCCAATCCTCATAAATACGTTGTACACGATTGTAAGTAGGGACAATATGCTGTCTAAGTAGTCCACCACTAGCAGTTGTTTACCTATTTCCTGCCGCTGGCGAGTATTGTATTTTGCTGATCCTATAAAAATGTCCCTTTCATCTCCAACCCCGTTTTAATTATTCCTCATTACAACAATATATATATATATATATATATATATATATATATATATATATATATATATATATATATATATATATATATACGTGTGTGTGTGTGCGCGCGCGTGCCGCGCGTGTGTGTGTTTTTAATTATTTGCTATTGTGATTTAAGCTCTGATTTGAGTTATCTATTTTTAGAAACCCTCTTGATCTATTTTTAGAAACCCTCTTGATCTATTTTTAGAAACCCTCTTGATCCTGATATTGCTGTGTGAAAATCGAATCATTGATCTGTTAATAAATACGATGACGTGCCTCTTTCAGTGCTCTTTTGTTGTAAAAATGAAATCACGTAAGGATGAACGTTAATTTCCAAAGGAATTTGCCGAATGAAAAGTAGTTATATGGACGCATCTTTGACCTGTTCGTTCAATCTTACCAAATACACATTCGAAAATTGTCTCAAAAGGAAAAACAACAATTAAAGACATTCTTCGATTTTTTTTTTTTCATTAAAAAGAACGAAAAATAAACGTATTAGTTTAACGGGTATCGACACGAAAAATGGAATCAACATGTCGCGTTCAAATTCCACTCTAGTCCTTTCCTTTTTCAATGATGCCATTTGAAGAAGTCATGAATCCCTATTGTTATAGGTTAAATAATAAGGTATAATTGGTTGTCTAGCCTTGAGTGGTAATTTGTCTAAGAGAAAGACTATTTTAAATTCAGAACCGTAGGGAAGGAACAGGATTCACAGATATTGAAGAAAAAGATGTCTGCAGAGATCATGATGGGCTACATTCTGAATAAATATGACATTCTACAACATAAAACACATATCATTGCCTCTAGTAATCATGTCCAGAAAAACATGTACATGAACAAAAGCTGAGTATCATCTACCATGTATTCAAATGTGAAAGCAGAATAACATAAATCATATTTTTATTACTTCTAAGCTAACAAAAAAAATTAAATTTCACATTAAATGACCCATCATATATATGCCGTTAAAAAACAAATTAATCAATCAGTCCCTGCTAAGTCGTAATCATGAGGTAGTGAGACAGGCTTGTTAGCCATTACACCACATCGTAGTATCCAGAGCTAAGTTTGATGATAGTAAAGCGCAATTTACACCTACTAGAGCGACAGGGTGTCATCGATTTCTATGTTTTTCTCAGATTAGGTTATTTGCAGTGGTGTGCAGTAATATGAATCTATTTTCGGGATGTATGATAAAATTCGTTTGGCCTTAAAAAATATTGCTTCATCCCTAATTGCATTTGATTTTTATCACGTCCAGATACTATTGTCTCGACTATCGATTAGTTGTCCTACAGCCATTGTCTGCGATGGACGTTACTACAAGGAAACATACGAAAATTGTAACGCTGCATGAACACACTGGCAAGCCCCTACCAGTGAGCAAAACAAAATGCTATAGACTGGCATGGAAACTCTCCTGATTTAAATCCAATCGAGAATGTGTGGTCAATCTCCAAGGAAAGAATTCGTGGAATGGACATACGAAGTACTAACATGTGCACGGGGTCATGTTTCGCTGGAAAAATACGAAAAAAAGTAAATAATAGCGGAATTATTCGCTTTGTTTCAATTAATTTGAACAAAGTGTATACAGTGTTGTTCGATAAAAGTGACTCACCTGATTTTTTTTACGTAAAGAAATTTTTCGCCTATTGTTTTTGGGGTCAAACTAATTTTTAATCTTACTAATATAAAGACCCCTTCCAGACCACCTAGTAAAAAAGTTTACTCACCCTAAGGTATTCTATTGATAATTATAATTTTGGATATAAATGAGATTTAGGGAAAAACTCTGTGCAAAAAAAGTGACTCACTTATTTCCTGCAACTAGTAATCAATAGAAACATAACCGAACAGCTTTAAAGAAAGAATAATAGAGGTATAATTTATTTATATTAGGTAATATAGTTCGAAATATTTATTAATCTATGGGTCCTCCTTTATTTTGAATAACCATTTCAACCCTTTTTGGCATTGACTTGATTAGGTTCTGGCAAATCTCATCTCCAAGCATTGAATTCCATTCGGATATGAAATTTACAATCAAATCCTCTTTGTTGCTCAACTGCTTTCTCGAGAGCCTGTACTTTATAATGCTCAATACGTTTTCTATGGGGTTGAGGTCAGGAGATTGGGGCGCCCATGTCATAACACTCACCTGCTTCTCATCAAAATATTCCTTCATCAATTTTGATTTGTGACAGGAAGCATTATCCTGCATAAAATGTACTTCGAGGGGTCGATTTGCACCCTTTCAGCAGAAGGGAGCAGACAAGACTCTAAAATTCTCTTGTACTGCTCGCTCCTGACGGTCTTTTCAATAGGTTTTAAGAAACCAGTTCCATGAAAAGAAAAGCATCCCCAGAACATTATACTGAATGGATGCTTGACAGTACTTACTGCTAAATTCAAAGAGCTTTCAAAGCTTCTTCTTCGGATTTTAGATCGCTTATCCTTTGAATTTAGCTCAACTTTCGTTTCATCGGAGAAGAGAACATTTAGTACAAAAAATCAGGTGAGTCACTTTTATCGAACAACACTCTATTTGTTAAAATGAGGTGTTTTAAAGTTAGATGAATTAATTTATCATGTTCTCACTCTTATATTAATATTGTGTCCTGCCAGTGATAAGAATATGTAGACTGGCCCACCAGCGTTGATTGTATTTACTGTCTTCTAAGTTATTGATAGGGGAGGCACGTTGGAGTGATGGATAGCGGCTCGGATTGAGGAATCGGATAACAGAGTTTGGATAGAAGTGGAATCCATTACATTCACTTACAGGTATTTAAAGTAATATAAATCCTCTTTTTCCCGGCTTCACCCGTATAGGATTGGATGGCAACTGGTCTACCGCAGAAAGAAATGGCAACCTAATGCGGGAAAAATCTGCCTCGTCAGTCACGTGTCAAAAGATAATGGTCGCCTACGCGTGTATCACGCATGTCACATAGTGATTTTTAAGCCCAGCTTAGACGTGACACAAGGCCGAAAGTATGTGGCAGCCGGTGAGGATCGAACTCGCTACTCAGTCGTAATTGATCTAGCAAGGCAGGCTTTCTTGACCATTACACCACGTCGAGGTACCCATCCCGCATGACACATAACTGACCGACTGAGGTTATTAACAATGACTTCAAACATCCTCTTTATATAAAGTTGAATCTTACGTTCAGAACAGATTGTGGGTCTGCAAAGTGACTCAGATCGTTGAATATTTAATGCCACCGCCAGAGGTTGGTGTTTAAATTAAATCTATGAGTGTCTTGTAGATTCAACTGAAGTATGGATAACCAACAATGAAAAAATCTGATATTACATATATTATTACCCTATATTCCGAAAATTTAAACACCGTCACATGACGTTTATTAACGATTCATTCGCCTTTTAGTTATTTCACTGTCGAAACAGTTAAATGTGACCGCCTCTTCTACTTCAGCATCTGCTTATCTCGCACTTCCCGACAGTGGAATTCCCTTCCTCTTACTTGCTTCCCTGATAACTATAATCTTCAAATATTCAAACATAATGTCAATCGACATCTTCTGATCCCGATCTCCGTCCATCTCTATATTCTTTACTCAAATAACCTGCTTTACTTTCGCCCTCATTCTCTGTAACCCCTTGCGTGCTCGTGATCCGCCTTGCTTGGGGTGAAATGCCGAAAAAACAAAACAAAACAAAAAAACAGAAACAAAAATACTTAAAATTGGAATAACCTTTTAGAGTAGAGGTACAATGAACTGATATCCAAACAAGTTTTTTTGTTAAATTCAACTGGCAATATTTGTCGATTTCATTTTTTTATTATATTTTTCCTATTTCCGAATTTATTCGTAATTTATTCAGATGAACTTTGAACAGTTTATTCATAATTTGAATCCCGATAGGCAATGTCTCATTCGAAAATTATAATTTCAATCCGGGTAGGCAACAACTGATTTGAAAATTATAATTTCAATCCCGACAGGCAACATCTCATTCGAAAATTATAATTTCAATTCCGGTAGGCAACATCCCATTCGAAAATTATAATTTCAATCCTGATAGACAACATCCCATTCGAAAATTATAATTTCAATCCTGATAGACAACATCCCATTCGAAAATTATAATTTCAATCCTGATAGACAACATCCCATTCGAAAATTATAATTTCAATCCCTATAAACAACATCCCATTCGAAAATTATAATTTCAATCCTGATAGACAACATCCCATTCGAAAATTATAATTTCAATCCGGATAGACAACATCCCATTCGAAAATTATAATTTCAATCCTGATAGACAAAATCCCATTCGAAAATTATAATTTCAATCCGGATAGACAACATCCCATTCGAAAATTATAATTTCAATCCTGATAGACAAAATCCCATTCGAAAATTATAATTTCAATCCGGATAGACAACATCCCATTCGAAAATTATAATTTCAATCCGGATAGACAACATCCCATTCGAAAATTATAATTTCAATCTTGATAGACAACATCCCATTCGAAAATTATAATTTCAATTTCGGTTGGCAATATCACATTCGAAAATTATTGTAAAAAAAATTAATTAACTTCATCAGCTGAATTTAATAAAGCGTGTTTGGATTCTTGGTCCCTAAATAGACTTTATTTAAATTATACATTAGTGTAAAATTATAAAAACCTTAAAATGTGATGTAAAATCTTAACTCTAAGTAGTTTGAACCTCGTAGTAATGGGTTGCTTTTGTTTAATTATTTTTTTTATATATGATTAATTATTAGTGAAGAACTTGGGGTGGGGGATGAAAAAATTAGAAAGGTTAAAATACCTCGCCACACCTAGATCCCTAGTGAAGCAAACCAGGATGTAGAGATGAGATTTTGACCAACCGGTTGACATGCGCCCTTTCGTCTATCTCCTCCTACGTGTCGCTTCCTCCTGTTGCCAATCATAAAATAAAGCGATTAAAAATGAAAATCGCCCGTCACTGATGCAATCTATTCAGCCTTGTCTGAAGCAAGGAAAGTTGGCTCCCTGTGCCGTGCCAGGAAATTTTTCTCGCCGAAGTCAATCCTTCAAATCTACAAATCAATCATTTGCTCTTGCATGGAGTATTGCTGCCATATGTGGTCTGGAGCCCCTTCTAATTGTCACAAGGTCCTCGATAAAATCCAAAGACGAATATGCAATGCAACTGGCCCTGATCTGGCATCTCGTCTGCAGCCGCTCTCTCACAGACGTGCCGTTGCCTCCCTGTGTCTTTTTTACAAATACTTTCACGGTAACTGCTTCGATAAGCTGTTTTCGCTGGTTCCCAGACGTCATGAATTTAAGCGCTCAACTAGGCTGGCATCTCGCTCTCACCCTTTCACTGTCGAAACTGTTAAATGTAGCCGTCTCTTCTACTCCAATAGCTTCAAGTCTAGCACTTCTCTCCTCCCCATTTCTTGTTTTCCTGATAGCTCTTAATCTCCAACTATTCAAATGTAATGTCAATCGACGTCTCCAGATGCCCTGATCTATCCCCTAACCGTCTCTTCACCCTTTCCTCTATCACTCCTCTTTGCACTCGCTCCAACTCACTGTAACCCCTTGCGAGCTTCCCGCCTTGCTTGGGGTGTAATTTGCTTAAACACCAGATCTGAATAGTAAGAAATCTAAACTATACCCCCTATGCCAGGTCATACTCTTCTTTATTAGTAGTATCAACAATTGGTTTGGTTAGCTAGTATATTATGCGATGACAAACTAGTAATAATGGCTGATATAAAATCATTTAACGGGAATCAGGAATCTTTATTTCTAAAAAGAAACAAATCTTGTTCAATACAGCTGTTGGGTAAAAGCAAACAGTGTGCTTTGGTGTATACAAACTTTATCGTCATAAATTAAATTGTAGGTTATTGACTGCACGCAAGAAACGACAATGGCCAATAAGAAAAATGGCCACTCTTCAATCATTTTGATCGAAATCAATAGTCAGTCAGAAATTATGTCCTTTAACGTGCAAATCAAAGAATCAGAATAAAAACTGAGAACTGCAGAATTAACAGGAAATCTCCTCGTACGTGTGACACGTCAAAGTCCTTACTGATTTGTCATGTAAAATAAGTAATCCTATATGGAAGTAAATGCTGGACAAAGTCCTCACAGATGAAGAAGAGAGCTGAGTAAACAGAAATGTTATTCTGCAGAAAAATGCTAAGAACATCATAGACTGAATACGTGAGCAATGACAAAGCTGAAGAGAAATTGTAAAGACATACTTAACATCAGAAAGAGACTCCTTAACCCTTTAAGCCCCGACCACCGCTTTACCAGTGGTTGAGAAAAATGACGTAGTAACCAGCCACCGGTTGAACGGTGGTAGAGAAAAATGACTTAATGCCTCGCCACCGGTTGAACGATGGGTAAACACTTGCGTCGTGTTTTTTTTTATTGGTTGTCTTCAAGAGCCAATCAGAAAAGTCGTAATATTCCGACGTCATCGAACATTATACCAACATGTCCGCGTCTTTTCATTATGTTTTGTGCATGTATTTCGGATAAAAAAAGACCGTTTTTACCCTGAAGCGTGCAGAGCCTTAATCTGAACCGTCAAGGAAGCAATCAGGGACTATTTTTATATCTATCGTGAAATATTACATATCAATTTAATGAGAATTTTGAGTCGTGAGCTCAGAGAGAAGAGTTCAAATTGTTCAGGAACGCACGACGCAAAGGGTTAAATTTCTAGAGGGTTTGGAAAATTTTAACGTTCACAGAATATGCTGAAGGCAAGAGAGACAGAAGAAAACGGAGTATAACCTACTTAATGAACTTGTGTAAATTGTGTGTAGAACAGGAATTAGGAAAGATAGAGAAAAGAAAAAAAAGACTGTTAGGAGTACGTACGGACACTATTATTATCCCTCCAAAATATCTGTGGCCTCAAACATATCTCCTTCAATTCCCAAAATTTCTTTGAAAGTGCTCTCTCTCTCTCTCTCTCTCTCTATATATATATATATATATATATATATATATATGTGTGTGTGTGTGTGTGTGTGTGTGTGTTTGTGTGTATATAATTTCTTTGAAAGAGCTGTCTATATATATATACACATATATATATATATAATTTATAATTTCTTTGAAAGAACTGTCTATATATATATATATATAATTTCTTTGAAAGAGCTATCTTTATATATATATATATATATATATATATATATATATATATATATATATATATATATAATTTATTTGAAAGAGCTGTCTATATATATATATATATATGTATATAAGTTCTTTGAAAGAGCTGTCTATATATATATATGCGTGTGTGTGTGTTTGTGTGTGTGTGTGTGTGTGTGTGTGTGTGTGTGTGTGTGTGTGTGTGTGTGTGTGTGTGTGTGTGTGTGTGTACAGAGGGTGTGATGGATAAATTTCCGTCTAACTTATGCAAAAATGAAAATAACACTGACATTTCATTTTAATAGGCATATTTACCAAAATTACACAAAAATAGCTTGACATACTAAAGAGGAAATTTATTCAATAAACTCGCCATTAGCTTCAAACACGGCCACCAGTCGAGTTCGGTATCTCTTGCAACTCTTCTGGGCGGTTTCCTTTTTTAAATTGGTGAATGCTGCCAAAATCTTTGCCTTCAGTTCGTCTTTGGTGGTACAAGGAGATGTGGCGGTCTCTCGCTTAACTGCGCCTCACACATAATAATCAAGAGGTTCAGGAGATGAGATCACAGAAATTGTTTGACAGCCATGACTGTGTTCTCCCGCTTGTGTGGCCTGGTGCTGTTGCTAGACATAGCTTCTCCCAGCAGCAACCCTCTTGACCCAGAACAGCACTACCTCCTCAACGCACTTAATGTAGGCCTCCGTGTTGAGTCTGACGCCGTCACCAACACATTCGGTTTTCATATCAGAACGATCAGAGTGATTTTCCGAGCTGATGTACATTCGTAATCACCATTAGACTGATTCAACTCTTTCCGAATCCTCTTCACTGTCCTCAGATTGACACCCAAACACTCTAATTTTTTTCCTTAAGAAATTGGAAATGTACAAATTCTCATCGGTGATAGTAAATTGGGAATGTGTAAAACCACATTATAACTAAATCACTCCAGAAGCACTTCCACCTCCAACGCCCTGAAATTCCAACGAAGAATCTTTTAAGGATACTGTCACCCTTACTGTTTTGTCTCTGCTTACTCCCCATAACGCATGGACTAAACAATAATAGCTATGGATGCAAAGTAAAAAAGGGAGTATTCAATCACCTTGTTCTACATGGATGATCTCAAATTCTTTGACGACAATAAGCTGAGGGGTCTCTTCAATTCTGTAAAATGTTTTAGTGGCGATAGAGGTATTTCAGATTAGATAAATGTACAAAGATAACATTCAAGAAAGGGAGAATTACAGAAACACACTCAACTGGAGCAAGAAGAAGCCTATGGGTACGTAGGAGTTAGCGAAGAAGATGGACTACGGCAAACCCAAATGAAAGAGAAATTAAAAAAAGAATACTACGGGCGTGTGCGTTTGGTATTGAATAGCGAGTTGAATTCAAAAAACAGAATATCAGCCGTAAACACCTTGGTTGTACCTGTGGCGCAATACAGTTTCAACATCCTTAAGTAGACCATAGTAAACATTAAGCGAATGGACGCCAAAACGAGAAAGCTCTCGACTTGCCGCCACATGCATCATCCCAAGGCTGATGTCGATCGTCTGTATGTGCACAGATCCGAAGGATAGGTGTTTACATAAAATTAGATAGATATTTATATAAAATTACCTTCGTTTATCAAGTAGAAAATTTGTTCAATAAAACGAACGAATGTTTTGGACAATCTAATAATTGCAAGGAGACAGAAAGCTTGGAACAGCAAATTACAAATCGACGATACCAAAATCAATGAAGTACAATTTAAATATCTGGGATGTGTTTTAACAGAGGACGTACAGCGCGACATTGAAATCCGAAGGCACGTTGGGGTATTGATAAATGCCTTCCGGAAGCTAAGTATTAAGAAACCAGAAAAGAACATTAAACTTTTACGTGATATCAGTCCAACTAAATGACAGCGAATGTTGGGAAATTTCCTCGCTGATGAAGAAGAAACTTGAACGAACAGAAATGTGCTTCTACGGAAAGATATATAGAGTGACGTTTTCGAGAAAATGGAAACAAAAAAAAAACACTTATACTTAACATCAGAAAGAAACAGTTGAAATTTCTAGAGAAAATAATGAGGAAAGAAGGCTTGGAAAACTTGATACTCTCGTGACAGATTCAAGGCAAATGTGACAAAGGAAAACAACACATAACCTACCTAGCGAGCTTGAATAATAGGATGGCAGAACAGTGTTTAGGAGAGATAACACAAAGTCAAAATTTATTAAAAACGATAGGAAATTGTGGAGAACAATAATTGACAACGTCCTAAAGGGACACGGCTCATAAAATAATAAATATATATAGTTGTATTTTAGGAATATATACAAAATTATTAATATATGTTATGGGAATTGTATACAAGATGTGACAAATTTGTGTAAATTCATACACGTGAAAGTCGTAGCTTTATTCAACGTATTTCAAAATGAAATTACCTAATTTATCATGGCTTTATACTGAGTTCTTTATTGTACTTCACTGAACAATGATTGATTGATTCGTTTTCTACATTTGTGTAGGTTATTTAAAGCCAGGAAATAATTTTTAAATTGTAAGATTTTTTTGAGACATTAATGGTTTAGTGATACAGGTTTTACTAATTAACCCATAGCTGGAGGGAAAGCTGTTGATTCTTACCTTCCCTAAGGGTATTTGAGCGTAAGTGAATATAACGAACCCAGCTGGAATTGGAAATCGTCTCTCTGTTTAACAATTCTGAATGCCATTACACCACCCTCATCTAAGCAGTTTCAAGCACGCTGGATCAGACAGTGGTTTCTTCGACAAAAGATGACTCGTGTTCGAACCCTGATGGAGAGCGCATTTTCTTTACTAAGTCTCTCGAATGCGCAGGCCGGTAGACGTAATTTGAAATTTTTAAAAAAGACAAAAAAAAGACGTTTACTAAAATACTGGTATCCATTATAAACGACTTTTAAAGTAATAAGAACGATCAGATTAAAGATGAAAATTGTTATAGCTATCTATTTAGGTTAGCTTATTATGGTAGAAAATCACTAACATGGGTCACACAGTAAGAAACAAATTTAGTACAGTAGCAATAAATTTCGAGTAGATATGGGCTTACGAGATGTGCCGTGTCCTTTCAGCAGCTTAATGGGCACATCACAGCCAAAGGTATTCATTTGTGTCGAGACATAAACCTTCAGATCTTCGTATGTATATTTGCACACTTCAGCTGAATCATATAAACACACCTACGTATAAATGCTTTCGTGTATTTTCCTATTAAAAATAGGTTCTTGTTTTCTGTATTTTGGTATGCCGTGTTTGTTTGACCCTAACAAAAAGAGCGGTATCCCATAATTTAAGTAGACACTCATTTATACCAAATTACCCTTTTGATTCTACTAGTCACAGACGCTTAGCGCAAAAAAACACGCAACTACCAGTTTCATACTTACTTCTTTGTTACTAATATTTCTTTTGCTCATTGTTTACACCAGTTTTTATTTATCTATGAACTCATTTTTATTTTATTTCTTCCTCTTCTTCTTTCACCTCTTCTCTCCTTTTCTTATCATTCCTCCTCTCTTTTTTTTTCTTCTACCTTTCTAGTATTAATCCCTTCTATATTTTTATAGACACGAACATATACGATCCATCTCTAAAAATGAAGGCAAAATGATCGGCTTCCTGTAAGACTCCAGTAAGTACCTGTCTCGTAATGCTATCCTCTAGATTTATATGACCCAGATGAGGCCGAACGTACTGTTGCTATATTTGTGTGGAAGCTGCCCAATGCTCACTTTCCAGTCTTAATAAAGTTTAAAAGCGCCTCCGAGTCCTTGTTGGAAAATAATTATTTTCCACACTCCAATGTCTCTCCCACAGGCGGGATGTGGCGAGTCTCTCACTACTCTGTCGCTACTACCAAGGGAAGTGCTCGGATGACTGCATTCTTTGGTTCCGCCACGTCTGACCTTCACGGCTACGACCCGCCATGCTACTTACATAGTAGCAAATCACCCACATTCTCTCTGTATTACTTCAGCGATAAGTAAGTCCCGCGAACCACTGCTTTGTGGAACAGACTCCCAAGAGGATGTTTCTGCGATCACTACAATCGTAACCTGATCAAGTCTAGAGTTAACGAGTATCTTCTTCTTCTATCGATATAAAGCACCCTTTAATGTAACCCTTAACCTCGGGCCTTGTACAGAGTGAATCTTACTGTAAAAAAAATAATAATAATTTAAATAAGGTGTATATCGGCAGCGAGAATTCATTAAAGCAAGTTTCGCTAAATTCAATCGACAAGGTGTGTCTGTTTGATTTTTTATTATAATTTTCAAATTTCAGAATGAGACATTGCCTATCGGGATTAAACATTTTTTTCTTTGATCACGTCCCACCTAAGCATCTTAAAAATCCTGACCCCAACCTCGTGACATATAATTCTTATTATTCAAAAAGTGAACTCCTATTCACTTGGAGGAAGCCTAAAAGGCCATTAAGTTAACTTTCCTTAAGAACTTGAGACTGCATATATGCAATATTATCATCATTTAATTTTAGAAATTTACAATATTTATAAAATATTATTTTGCTATCTGTCTATATCTCTGAGATGAAGTATAATGACTACTTACATTATTTACATGATTTGGACTGTTATCCTCATCTCCCTTGCCATATTCACAACGTTTCGGGCGTTGTACACTCCGGCCTTCTTCAGGTGATTGGAATTTCAGACCGAACCCTTTATTTCGTCCACCGGGGTAGATTGTTCTAGTTCCACGTGCCATGCCTTTTCCGGATGTTTCAGTTATTTCCCTTTAATTCAACTCTCCACTATATATAGGCCTACCATTACATCACGTTAAAACACCGGTTGCCGTACGATCACCAAAGTTAAGCAACGTCGAGCCTGGTCAGTACCTAGACATAAGCGTTAGCTACAGAAATGAAAATTAAATTTTGTACTGTGATTGTGTGACCAAACTGTAGTTATTGTATTTCATCGTCTATGTCTACAAGTTTTGAATGCTGAAACAAACAAGCAGATACTTCCCACCTGAAAAACTGGCGCAACACAGTCTTCTTTTCATATAGTTTCTTGTTGAACTAAACTAAGTTTAATATTAAATATAAGTGTGGTATAAAACAAATAAGGATTCGGCTCGAAATACCAAACCACATCTGCCAGGCTTTATCTATACAAGAATTAGATTAGACCAGTGGTTCCCAAACATTTTTGGCCGTGCCCCACCTAAGCATCTCAAACATCCTGACCCCAACCCCGTGACATAGTATTATCATTTAATTTTGGAATTTTATAATATTTATAAAATATTGTGTTAGTAATATAGAGTGTTCCAATAACTTGTACCGATTTAAAATGTGAATTAAGTTTAAGCGTCTGATGATTTTTTTTCTTTTTCTTTCAGATTTAACAACTTTAAGTCTTTGACAATTTCAACCATGGGAAACATTTAACAATCATTAACATTATCGAAGCCTATTACGAAAATGGACGTTCAAACAGAAATGCAATGAGAATTTCCCAGGTCTCCTCATCTCTCGAAACAGCGAAGTCAGTTGGTAGAAATGATTTTCAGTGATGATTAAATTTAAACTGCCAAGTGATAAGTAGGGTTTTTCGAATAACTTGGACTGATTTTAAATGTGAATTAAGTTTAAGCGTCTGATGATTTTTTTTCTTTTTCTTTCAGATTTAACAACTTTAAGTCTTTGGCAATTTCAACCATGGAAAGATTAACAATCAAACGACGTGTTAAAGTTATCAAAGCCTATTGTTCTTATATTTATTTATTTACGGTATGATTAATAACCTCAGGTATGCAAAATTAAAAATCATGCCATCAAATCATATATTGTGATAAGTTCTACTAAAACAAATAAATAGGCATTCATAATTTATTTATATAAATTAAATTATTTACTGAAAATTCAACAAGTACGCATTTATAAATAAAATGTGTTCCAATAACTTGGACCGATTTTAAATATGAATTAAGTTTAAGGGTCTAATGATTTTTTCTTTTTCTAACAGATTTAACAACTTAAGTCTTTGGCAATTTCAACCATAAAAAGGTTGACAATCAAACAACGTGTTAAAGTTATTTCAGACAAAGTGCTACAAATATATTATATGTTTTCATGTAATGAAAGAGTTCTTTCATGTTGGTTGATTGATTTCGTTTAGCGATATATCGACATATATGGGTTATTTCATGCAGGAATGTAAATAATTTCAGCAATTTTATTGCTTCAACTAAATATAAAGGGTGTTCCAATAATTTGGACTGATTTTAAATGTGAATTAAGTTTAAGCGTATAATTTTTTTTCTTTTTTCTTTCAGATTTAACAACTTCAGTCTTAGGCAATTTCAACCATCGAAAGAATAACAAACAAACAATGTGTTAAAGTTAGCGAAGCCTATTACGAAAATGGACGTTCAAACACAAATGCATTTCGCGCACTTCGCGATTTTTTTGGTTAACATAATCGATCAACAGAGAGTTCAATTGGAAACGATGTAACGTTGTTGTGTCGAGGTTCAATTCCTGTGATCGATGACGAATAGAGTGGATTTTCGGCCACATTCTCGTGTACTGCAGCAATGTTTTCAACTGAACGGCGTAAACAAGTACGCAATTGTGTTTGCACATCTGCCACCGACCCAGTTTGTTTGAATTTACGAACAATTTTCCAATTGCAGTCTTGAAACTTTAACACATTGTTTGATTGTTAATCTTTCCATGGTTGAAATTACCAAAGATTTAAGTTGTTAAATCTGAAAGAAAAAGAAAAAATCATTAGACGCTTAAACATAATTCACATTTAAAATCGGTAAAGACATGCCTAATTCCAAATGTGCATGCACACAGAAATATTTGTTAATTTATACATACTGTATTAACACGCACACACATACTCACAGTCTCACTAGGAAAAAAAACTAATTCTCGAATTCCCCCCCACACCCACACACGCACACTAAAAATCTAATTGCTCCCTTGGGGGCTTTCGCCCTACCTTACGACGTACGGTAATAAAATATTCAAAGTTCATATCAATTTACTTTGAATAAATTGTCTAAATAAATGAACTTTAGACTGCTTATTCATTATTTCAATCCTTATATATCAAGGGGTCGGCAACATACGGCACGCGTGCCACATTTGGCACACTGAATGATTTTCCAATGGCATGCAGCCGCAAATGACCTTACGAAGTCAGAACCAATAACTACTACAACACCAAAAAGATATTTAGCTTTTTTTCAATTTTAATATATACTAAAGTATATATACTATATATTACTATATAAAATTCATTGCAGAACAGGTATATTGATCTTGACTTGTATAAAAATAATTATGCGGTTAATATTTAACAGCCCCCCCCCCTCACGAGGGATGTATGTGGCACAAGGCCGAGTTTACCGTGGCTCGGCCAAAAATATTCCCTTGGAAACCGCATAAACGGGTTCAGGGTCTGTTTACTTCCCCAGACGAAACTTTGCCCTTCGGCAAAGCCCCGTCCGGGTTCTTCTGTGCTCAAGGCAGACAGTTCGACATTTGAACAGTTGAGATCACTGTTGGCACACTGAATGATTTTAAAACCCTAAGTCGGTACACATAGTTAACAAAAGGTTGCCGATCCCTGCTATAAACAATATCTCATTCGGAAATTGGAAAAATATGATAAAAATGAAATAGACAGACATTATCTATTTCAGTCTTACCTTATTTTTCTTTACTTATTTGTTCTTCATCGTCTCGCCATCCACAGCTCCCCCTTTTCGTAATTCACATCGGCCCCCTTTGCCTCCACCCTCCTCTTTATTATATAACCCATTCCGCTTTTACATTTTTGTGTTGGGGAAGAGTGGACAGCTCCGTATCGGACTATCATCCTCATCTTTGTTGCCATATTTATCACAACGCTTCGGCCTTTATCTACTGTGCCCTGTGTCCTTGAGGTTATCTGTGTAGGAATTTCTGGGTATTATAAACCTAACGTCTTCAGCAACCATTTTTTACTAGTACTCATATTGCAATTTCTGCTGTTATCATTGCATTTTTTTTTACTAGAGCTCATATTGCAATTTTTTTGTTATTATTGCTTTTCTCTGGCACTCCTTATTACTTGTTCCCATATTGTGTTAATTTCTATGCTTGGTCGGTTCATACACAGATGTCCTCAAGGACACATGGCACAGTGGATAAAGGCGTTAGTTAGATCCAGTGACAGGACACAAAGAGTGTGATTTCAATACCCGGTTAAGGCAGTGGAGAAATTGGAGAGGGGAATTAACAGGAGATAACTGATAATTGACATCCTTTAGACATGGCACGTGTAACTAGAACAGTCTACTCCAGTGAGCGAAATAAAGGGTTCAGTTCGACATTCCAACCACCTGAAGAAGGCCGGGGCGTTCAACGGCCGAAACGTTGTGATAAATATGGCAACAAAGATGAGGATGATAGTCCGATCAATGGAAATAATGTACATAATACTTCATCTTAGAAATATCGTTTTTAGACCAACCCAAACATTCCTTAGCTAAATAGTTTTATGTGTAGAGATGAAACTCCTGACTGCATAATAATAATAATAATTATAATAATAATAATAATAATAATAATGGTGATGATGATGATTATGATAATAATAATAATAATAATAATGATAATAATAATAATAAAAATAATGATAATAATAAAAATAATAATAATAATGATAATAGTAATGATAATGATGATAATAATAATAATGACAATAATGATAATAATAATAATGATAATAATGATAATAATAATAACAATGATAATAATAATAATAATAATGATAATAATGATAATAGTAATAAATGATAATAATAATAATGATATAATAATAATGATAATGATAATAATAATAATAATGATATAATAATAATAATAATAATAATAATAATAATAATAATAATAACAACGCTCCAATGAACACAGTCAATGCTAATACGTAAGACCTGTAATTCCGGTGTTTTGTCTTTTTTGCATCTAAATGCACGTACAGGTCGATATAAAATCCATAAGCCGATTTCTAGGTTCAGAGATCATCGTCAAATGGATCTTTTCAAACTGGGTTTAAACATTGACCATTGGCGCTAATGCATACCCGCAAGCCAGAGTGCACCAACAGGCCAGATAATACCCGGAGCTATATTAGGTTGGGATCAACTTATAAGTTAAGCTATACCACCGAGTATAAAAGTGTCTAAGTTACAATATACCCGTCTAGGATTATACCCTAACTTTCCCCCCCATATAATAAGATGTATATTACTGTATCCAGATGTGATAGTCTGGATCATATTCTTTTATCACTCATGCCCTTTGCGGAGGCGAGTGAACATGGCTCTCCACAACTTCCTGTCTTTTCTTGATCTAAGTAACTGTTACCCAGTTACCACCCCACTTTGTCTTTATTGTTTTTATTTTGTTATTGATTTACACGTTTGTTTCCCTTTCCTTTTCTTGCATTCCTTATGCTCTGTGAGTGTCAAATTCTGTAAGCCTTCTTTCCTCAGTACGTATCAATAAAATAGCAGCTCTTTTATTATTGCCACCCACATTTTCGTAGTTCAGATTTGCGTTAAAGTTTCCAATTTTCTCACATGTTCCATTCAATCCCAGTCCCTGTCGCATCAAGTCGGTTACATTTTTAAACCAAAACAAAATACAGATGACTGTTTACAAAGCCAGGAGTCGATTTGCGTTTATGGAGGGGACTCCCTACTAAAATGATAAATATCTTTATTTTTTTTGATTCTGGCAAATCCCGCGGCTTATGGAAGGTCTACGTATTGATAATCGACAAACATTTCAAAATCAAATTCTTCCTTATTTTTTTAACGCGGGGACCATTTATTTTTAATCCCCAGTAAATGTATTGATCAAAACAGCAATGAACTCACAGAAAGAAAAAATAAGAGACCAACAGTAAATATACTGATCAAGACTATCGACAAACAGCAAAGGTATCGATCAGAATGATCGAAACAAATGAAATATATCGATTACCCAAATAGATTCAAAGTAAATATAGTGATCAGACCAATCAAATATTTCGATTAAACTAATTGATTCGCAGGAAAATATACTCATCATAAACTAAGTACCTTTGTGGCGAACTTCCACCATGTTTATTTAATTTTGATTAGGAAACCAAACTGATGTGAAGAAAGTGACAAGGCAAAGGTATCATTATATATAAAAATTGTATTCAACAATGCATACAATAAAGAATGTGTAAGAAAAAGCATGAGTTGTTATGTCCTTTGCGGAGGTGAGTGAACATGGCTCTCCACAACTTCCTGCTTTTCTTGATCTAAGTAACTGTTACCCAGTTACCACAAGTGTTATCATTGCCTATGAAAGTTCTCTGAAAAGAAAGAGTTAATAGTTTGTTATAAATGTTTTTTAACTGTTTTGCTGTGCAAGAGAAAAAATATGTAAGTGTAAAGGAATATGCAGTTTGTGAGTGTTGAGTGAGAAGATCGGCGCATAGCTTCAACTGTCGCGGATTTCTGTGGCAGCTGAAGTCTCACTGATGTGTCTACACTTTTTTCTTGCTTTTATAGGTGATCATTGGATCAGAAGTGCTGCGCGGGAAGAATCACTCTTCACGTGCAGATAATCCGATTGGTCGGCACTGACCAATCAGTGAATGAGATTTGCGGAGATTACTGGGAACCGATTCGCCAAAAGTGCACAAAATTTACTATCCGAAAATATAGCGATTTCAAAATTGTCGCATAAGACAGTAGCATTGATTTCTATCCAATGAATGATTGTTACTGGAATTTGAATTTGTATAGGTATGTATGTGTGTGTGTGATGATGATTGCTATACCTTCACTTGTCGTTGAGACATAGCATAGCATGATGAAAAAAGCCACAAACCTAATAAAAACAAAGTTTTAGCGACAAAATATTGATGTTATTATTAAGAGGAAAGATCAGAGTTTTTTGGGGTTTTTTTTAAAATATTTTATTAAATTTTTTAATTCTTTCACTCACGTTCAAAATTTTGTTTAAAATCTTGTTTTTTTTTTAGTCAGTGGCCAACGTAATATTTGCGATTCGTGTTTTAGCGGATTTTGTTTCAGGTGAAAAACATTGATTTGGAAATTCTTGCAAAAATCAAATAATTGTCGGGTTTTAATGAACTTTTCAGAACTTATTCACAAATGAATGAAATTATTTTTTATTTTTTTTTAGAAAACCTTGGTAAAAAAATATTTTCTTTTTTACATATGTTACCCCCACCCCCACCCGCCAATTACATAATTTAAATCTCAATTTTTTTTATTAGTTAAAAGCAGGACTCCTCTTGGAGAATAAAACAAAATTCATTTTTTTCTTCAAATTACTACTGATTTCTTGAAAATCTGATCTGAATCGTAAAATAAAAAATGCAATAAAACTATGACATCTTTTTAATTAAAGCTTTTAAGTGATTTTATAAATAAGATTTATGAAGGATACTACTGTTTTAAGTAAACAATTTGGAAGAATAATGAATTTTTTCAAGAATTGTTTTCAATTAATTTAACTTTCAATTTGTTAATTTTCCTCAAATATCAAATATATATTTTATTTTTGAAAAAATTTTAAAACTGAGGTTTACAAATTTGTCAAAATGTGACAAAATGGCCGATTGTATCGATTTTCTGAAAGCGACCAAAAATTTAAGATTCCAATCAATATAATTTCTATTTGAAATACATCAGAGTATTTGGCTCACTGGAAATAGTAAATTTAATCATATAGCTTTCAACTAAAGCTAAAAAGAAAAGTTTCAAAATGTTTTTTTCATTTTTAAAAATTAATTTTAAACCTTAGGCATCCAAAATTTAGTGGAGGTCTTTATCAGACACCTAATAGATTCAAAGCAAACATACTGATCAGACCAATCAACTCTTGGGAAATACAGTGCTTTTCGATAAAAGTGGCTCACCTGATTTTTTTACTAAATGTTCTCTTCTCCAATGAAACGAAAGTTGAGCTAAATTCAAAGGATAACCGATCTAAAATCCGAAGAAGCTTTCAAAGCTCTTTCAATTTAGCAGTAACTACTGTCAAGCATCCGTTCAGTATAATGTTCTGGGGATGCTTTTCTTTTCATGGAACTGGTTTCTTAAAACCTATTGAAAAGACCCTCAGGAGCGAGCAGTACAAGAGAATTTTAGAGTCATGTCTGCTCCCTTCTGCTGAAAGGGTGCAAATCAACGCCACCAAGCTCATTTTTATGCAGGATAATGCTCCCTGTCACAAATCAAAATTGATGAAGGAATACTTTGGTGAGAAGCAGGTGAGTGTTATGACATGGCCGCCTCAATCTCCTGACCTCAACCCCATAGAAAACGTATGGAGCATTATAAAGTATAGGCTCTCGAGAAAGCAGTTGAGCAACAAAGAGGATTTGATTGTGAATTTCATATCCGAATGAAATTCAATGCTTGGAGATGAGATTTGTCAGAACGTAATCACGTCAATGCTAAAAAGGGTTGAAAAGGTTATTCAAAATAAAGGAGGACCTATAGATTATTAAAATATTTCGAACTATATATTTTTATATCAAAAATTATAATTATCAATAGAATACCTTAGGGTGAGTAAACTTTTTTACCAGGTGATCGGGAAGGGGCCTTTATATTAGTATGATTAAAAATTAGTTTGACCCCAAAAACAATAGGCGAAAAAAATTTTAAGTAAAAAAAATCAGGTGAGTCACTTTTATCGAACAGCACTGTATGTTAAACAAACTTCAAATTCTTAGCATATTTTACAAGGAATGTGTGAATCCATATTTGTTGTTTTTGTCTATGTTTTTCTAGGTGCCTTTACCTAGGACTTTAAGTAATATAACATCCTTTACCATGGAAACTATTACTTAATTTAATAGTTTTACCTAAAACTTTAAGTAAATCTTTCTTTTTTATCACGAGAAAACCAGAACAGCTTTGCAAGATAAACATCTTGTAAGGCTGTTCTGGTTTTCCCGTGATACAAAGGCAAGCGCTGGGAATGTCATTTCCATGTGTGCTTATACCATTTTGAGATATATTAACCAAAACTCTATGCGCATCTGGCCAATATAAGGCCAATTAACACCTACAAGAATATAGATAAAATAATACAATATTCATGACAGAGTTCTGAAAATTACTCGGCCCGACCCACTTCCTAAAATCTAACCAAAATGACCAAAAATCGGATTTTTAAAAACTTGAGCCGATATGTATTCAGTACCCACTCGGCTAAAGCAGCCCTGTAGGTAAGATACGCAATTTATGCGGACATGTGGGGAAGATAAGTGTTAACACTAGACTTGAACAGGTTAAGACTGTAGTGATCGCGGAAGCATCCTTTTGAGAGTCGGATCCACAAAGTAGCTGTTTGTGAAAAGAAGCTCTTCTAGTAGAACTTACATCTCTCAAGTAGCATAGGAAGTGACTGAGGGTGGTTCGCTACAATGTGCGTAGTATAGCGGTTCTTAGCCGTGAATGATAGATAAAGAAAAAGACAAAGATATATAGAGATATGGCATAGATACGAGCTATTTTATTTTTCTAAATATTGTTCGCATTTTTACATCAGAGTTGCGCAATCAGTTCTTCAAAGCCGTCTCCATTGACTTTTAAGTCAATGGAGACGGCTTTGAAGATTTGCCAATCAACATTCTCTACCATACATTATGAAATGGACAAAGTCCGACAATTATTTTAAGACATTTTTATATTTATACATTCTTATTAAAGATACAAATATTTAAGTAAATGCTCTGTTTATAATAAACAGTATTAAACAACATTTACCGGCCTGAATGTCACGTCAGGCTATATGACGGCTCCGTATAGGTTAGAGGTTCGATTCCTGTCGGAAGACAAATATTTTCCATTAACATTTATCGGAGATTCAGGCCGGTAAATGTTATTAATACTGTTTATTATAAACATAGTATTTACTTAAATACTTGTATCTTTATAAAAGAAGGTATAAAAATGTCTTAAAATAATTGTCGGAATTTGTCCATTTCATAATGTGTGACGTCATATATATATATATATATATATATATATATATATATATATATATATATATATATATATATATATATATATATATATATATATATATATGTATGTATGATGTATTCATAATATAAACGTTATTTTTACCGGGATAGTGTGTGCTAATTTAAGAAGCATGAACCAGATTAACGCATCTGAGTGTTGACGACCGTCTCCACATTGAGTAAAAAAAAATATTCAATTTTTCTTTCATTAGGATAAATTTGGATGAACCAACCGCCATGAAAATAAGCCATAACGATTAGCTTAAGTACTCAGAATGCCCACCTTTATGAAAGGTTTCTACAAAAGAATTGTCCTCTGAACAGCAAAAATTTTCAGAACACTAGAAAAACTAAATAAGCAAGATATCCTTTCTCCGTGGTATTCAATGAAACATAAAACTACTACCATTGTATAGAATCTCTCTCTCTCTCTCTCTCTCTCTCTCTCTATATATATATATATATATATATATATATATATATATATATATATATATATATATATATATATATATATATATATATATATATATATATATATATATAATTTCCTCTTGTATAAATAAACTGACTTCGTGTTAGCTTGGTAATGCTGTTATACCTTTTGTTATGGCGTTACAACTTTTTGAAATAATATTTAACATATATCACGCTTTTGCAATCACCAAACAAACTGGTTTGTTTTGTTTTTTAAATTGAATCTATTTATGTTTTTGTGTATGGTTATATTTGGTTTGTGAGAGAAAGTCCGACAAGTACTTAAAGACATTTTTATGTTTATACATTCTTTTTATAGATACAAATACAGAGCATTGACTTAAATATTTGTATCTATAAAAAAGAACATATAAACATAAGGACTCAAGCTAAACAAATTCCAAAACAGAAACAATGATCTGGAATTGAAACGAATGAAGGAATGATGCCATCTACTCTAAATCCATCAATAAAATTGGTTATATTAAACACTAAACACATTAAATGACTTGCCTTGTGGATCAGTTATAACAAATTTAGTATAGGGGTATAAAATATTGAACACAGAAAAGGCTGCAGTAGAGGTATTTTCGCCCAATACCGTCCGCAAATTGCTAAAAAAGCAACCAAACATTTACCTGAAAAACCGAGTCGTGATTTTAAATAGCCTCATCAGATCGAAACTTTCATATGGATGTCAGGCAACCTGTTCAGAAATATCTAAACTGTATACAAAAGCTTTGAGAGAGTGAAGCCTGAGGGTGTTGGCAAAACCACCCTTCTGGACAGGCGTACAGAATCACACACAAATAACTGTACCAAATAACAGAAACCACAATACTTTAGGACTATCAACAGTGTAGTATATTGGTGCTGGGATCAAATGAGGTGACGGACACTATATATATATATAAATATAAAAAATATCTTTATTGTTTTATTTGCGGTGAATGAGTAAATTGAGATTAACATTGAGCACAAAGTAATTGACGGAGACAAATCTTCGATGAACTTCTAGCCAGCCTCTCTATCCAGATCAAGAATCGGACTGGTTAAATAACATTTGGACACCTACGCAACTTCAACATGGCTATCCTTCATCATGTATATCGCCTACGCAATTTTATGTGGCCACGCCTCTTCAGGCATGCGCCCACGCAAGCACGCATTTACTTCCGTCCAGGACACCCGTGTGCTCTGTTTATTCTAGGCTCAGGACACCTGAGTGCCCTGTTTATTTTAGCCACCGCATGCATTTACGGTTTATGCTATCACCAGTTCCGATTTCCGTTTTCACACTGATGCAGCGGAAGTAAGACCGAAGGTCTTTCCTCAACCGATATCCAACAACAGCAGCGACAACTAAAATGGATAGCACATGTAACTTGAAAAGAAAATAATGACATAATCAAAATGTTAACTTACCACACCACTTCACACTGAATGTTAGGAAGGAAACTTCAATCAATATTAGAAAGAGCGATAAAAGCTACTGGAGTTGAGAAATTGTTTTAAGAGAAAGATTTTATAAATTTAAACCGACAGCAGCACTGGCTGTTTGGTCAATAAATTCCGAAGGTCCTCTTTTAGGGAAACGGTTAATATTACTATTACCATCTGAGATTTTTTTTTTTTTACTTCTCGAAGAAATTATAATTTGGGCGAGTCCCTGATTAGAATAACTTGGTCGTTATTTAGGTATTTCATCGCACGCCCACTCGAGAGGAATGCGAAATAAGGTCAAGTTTAGAGTGGGTTGGGTGTCCATAAGTACTTTCATAATTTCGACACATGTACCACCACCATTACCATGAATACATGACAAGAAATAGCAGCACCGAGAAGCCAAGACTGCACGATACTGTCGAAAGCGACACACACACACACACACACACACACACACACACGCGGGCGCGTGCGAACACACGCAAACATACTGTGACATGCAACAACTGTGACATGCAAACATACTGTGACACGCAACAACACACACACACGCGCGCGCGCGCGCGAGTACGTACTCCAACCATATATACACAAATAGTTCCGTCGTACGCTTCGGCCTTCTTCAGGATCTGTCTGTATTTTTGAAATTGTAACTATTTACACTATTTACATTGGTCGGACTGTTGTCATCTGTGTTGTCATATTCACGACGTTTCGGCCGTTATACGCTCCAGACTTCTTCAGGTGACATGCGTTGGAATTTCGAACTGAAACTTTTATTTCGTCGTTGCTCACATGTTCGGTCTATGGTATCCTAAGAATCCATCTGTAGAACCACATTTCTAATGTTTAAAGTCTTTTTATTCATCTGTCAGGAGATTGTCCAGCATTCACTGCCATATAGGAGGACTTATATTGCAGAACAGTTCATTACTCTTTTCTTTGTTTCTCTTCCTTCAAGCTTCTTCTTGTTCATTTCCCTTTGTTTCTAACGAAATTTTTCTATTCCTTATTACTTTGCTTAACTTATGATAAGCGTCTTTTGTTCATTTCGAGATCTTTCAGCCAAATCATACGCAATTGTCATGGATTATTGATTGCTATGTTACTATAATAAATGGTGTATAAATGCTATTTCAGAAAGTATAAAAGTTTCTGAGAGTAAACCTATTCTTAATTTACAAAATATAGATGTTACTCATGCATAATAATAGCTGACCACTCGTATTTGAGGATACTCGTCTACTAGGGCGGCTAGCCAATCCCTAATTCAGGGGCTCGCTCAGGCATATTCGTGTTTATTCAACACTCACAGAGCCCACCTGTGGCTTATACGGCAACTATGCTGAGTAGACCTTAGTTACAGTTTCTCGGAGAGAGAATGTTACCTAGCGCGATCAACAATCTGAACAAGGCCAGTACACACAAACCTCGGCCACGATGACTTGTGACTTCGTGCTAGCACAGCTAACGACGGCCCCAAGTGTATCATCTACCCAATTTCAGTCACAAGGCTTGGATCAACCCGTGGTATGATTTTCAGACACTTTCCAAAGGGGCCGCCAGCTGGGATCGCCCCTCCAGACCGATACCATACATACATACATTTTTTTCCTTTCACCTTTCTACGTGCAGTTAACTTCCCAGCAATTCTTTCTTTCTTTGTTTTAAACTTTCTGTTAATATTTGCCCCAGCACACACACACACACACACACACACACACACACACACACACACACACACACACACACAAATATATATATATATATATATATATATATATATATATATATATATATATATATACATTATGAAATAGACAAAGTTCGACAGTCATTTTAAGACATTTTTTATATTTATACATTCTTTTTATAGATACAAATATTTAAGTAAATGCTCTGTTTATAATAAACAGTATTAAACAACATTTATTGGCCTGAATGTCCGAGACATTTTCATAGAAAATATTCGTCCTTCGACAGGAATCGAACCTGTATCCAACACAGAACCGTCATATAACCTGAAGTGCTATTCCATTTTATCTACGAAGGAAGCGTCTGGTTAGCAAGGTCGCATTACTGCTTTCAAACTACAAATTTCCCTCGAACGTTCATATTCCTTCGTAGCTAAACTGGTATAGCACGTCAGTCTATATGACAGTTCTGTTTAGGATACAGGTTCGATTCCTGTCAGAGGACAAATATTTTCTCTGAAATTCTCGGATATTCAGGCTTATTATAAACAGAGCATTTACTTAACTATTTGTGTCTGTATAAGTAACGATAAATGTATTAAAATAATTGTCGGACATAGTCCATTTCATAATATATATATATATATATATATATATATATATATATATATATATATATATATGAAGAAATATACTCTTAAGGTGTGCTATATTTATGGGATAAAGTGCTCAATATCAGAGATAGAGCGTGTGTAAATATAAAAGTGAACATTGAAGTCAACACTTAGAGGCATGAAACAGCCTGTCGCCTCTAAGTGTTGACTTCAATGTTCACTTATATATATATATATATATATATATATATATATATATATATATATATATATATATACGTATGCTAACATCTGCATAATTTACTTGCACTTTAATTTATTGTTAATTCTCTAGGCCCATACATTTAATGGAAGTTTTTTCTAGCGTGGTTTACTGGGATGGTGGAGTCTATCCACTTTCCCAAAAATGGATATATGGCACGATGACCATCTTAGCATGACCATCCACACCCATAGCCACTTCATTTCCCCAGATAGACTTAAGTCTCGTCTCCTTCCCACCAAACCCAGGCTGACCAAAATCACTCCTGCTTTAGTATTTGTTCAGTCAGTCCACCAGAAAACTTCGCCTGCGTTAATGTATGTTGGTTAATGTAATCACTTTTTTATTTTATTTTTTGTTTGTTTTTTCTTTCTACTGTGAAGCTTTGTAATTTCTGTAATAATAATGATCACTTTTACAAAAAATAAAATCCTTTTTAACTTAAAAAAAGAGGTGAAAGGTGTAATTTTCGCTCGTGACTCAATATTTTTGCTTTTAAGAAACATATCGATCATACAATATTAACGAAAATGCAGTAATCTATTTTCTATTTAATCCATAGTAGTATTCTGTCCGCCTTGGAATAGTAACTTAACATTTTTATTGATCTCTATTCTGTACAAAAAATTATACCTTAAGATAATTCTGGTTAAAGACCATTCTTTTCCTCAAATGCAATATCTCTTCTCGGATTAACGATAATTGCTACCACAGGTTCATTTTCTCTTGATGTTAGTGACTAGCTTTGTGAATCAAAATTTAAGAGCATTCCCACATTATTATTTTTTGGCAACTAGTCCAAAACGAAAAAGTTCAGTCTGCACTGCATTTTAACCCATAGCTGAGAAGAGGCGGGGAAATATGAACATGCATTCCTTCCTTTCTCAACTACATTCCTATGCAGTGAACAAAAACCGAGTCGACGATTCCATTTTTTGTGCTCTATAAGTCAGCTATTTTCCCCACCCTAATAAACATGAATATCACACTTAGCACTCACTATGAGAGACTTACCGTAAACAAACTCATGCTTCGGACCCTTATTTACCACATTTCATAATAAAATATTGGAAATAAAATGCGTTTAAACCATGTCCTTCTTTTTTCCACCTTTGTATGTAAACTATAATGATAAACAATATTTTTTTTTTTAAGTGAAAATTCCACTTAAATATGTACAAAAAAAATCAAGCTTTCATCTACATTGAAGAAAATATGAATTTTAAGCAAAATAGCTTATAGTTTCAATGTAACCAAAATAATGACATAATAAAGATATTGACGTTCCACACTACAACCAACCAAAGGTTAGGAAGGAAACCGCATCAGTACTGAAAAGAGCGATAACACCTACTTGAGAAACCCGTTTTCCTGAAAAAATATTTTTCAGAAAGATTTTATAAATTTCACCCGACAGCAGTATAGGCTGCTCTGTCAATGAATGCCGAATGGTTCCTTATTAGAGGACGGCTAACATCGCCATTACCATTAGAGATGAGGAGAACAGATACTACATTTTGATCCCAGCCCGATGTCCAGGGAATGAAGAAAAGCGTAACTCAAATAGCATTGGCTGCTCGGTCAGTGAAAGTATATATAGGACATAAAAATGAGAGTGGTTTAAAGTGAGATAACCGCGGATTCAAAGTCAGAACATTATTATTGATAACTCTCTCCTTCAATTTGCAGACCCTAGTTACTATATTCTTAATACTTGATATAATGTAAAAAATATCACAATGACAAAATCGGCCAATAATCATTTATAACTATTTATACTGGGACTCATGCATGCAATTACAAGTAATCCATAATAATATTTAACATTTTGAAATCATATTTATTGTTGGCATATGATTTTTGGCAACTGTTTCTAAATTTATTATTGTCTTCCATTCATTCCGCCTCACCTGCTATCCTCTTCCGCCGAAGATATCAGGTACGCCACATCGATTTGGAAACAATTTTTTAAACTGACGTCTTTTTTTATATATATCTAAAGTATAATTATAGATTTTACTTTGGAAAATGTAAATTTAACTGGAATAAGTTGATAACAATACGAATGTCAAATAAAATGACCACAATATGCCGAAAAAGGCGTCTGTTTAACCTCTCCTCCGGTGCAGACATGTATATACGTTTTTACCAAAAGTGTGTTTTTCAGACACGGACAAAACCAGCTCTAGAGGTGTTTATACGTGGCTTTTGATTCATTTTAGACCCTTCTGAGCTCGAAACGAGACAATTTGTCAACTCATGTCTGGTCGAGATGTTAGCCCCTGTTTGGCAATGTGGCACAGTTTCTTAGTTACTATATTAAAAACAAATTAAAAAAAAAATTCGTCTGAAAATGAAACTTTTTCCCCAAAATGATTGGCGGAGAATGGGTTGATGCCAAGAGAATATTGTTAACAATTACTTCACCCAACACTATTTCCCCAGACACGAAAATCTTGGTAATAAGAAACCTGTAAACCTTAATAAAATTATTTATTAAACTATTTTTTAACAAATATTCTTTTGTATTAAAATCAACAGTAACGTTTCATTTATCGCAAATGATAAGGTCGCACTAAACTCACATACTCCATGTGTTTCCATTTTATAAAAGATTTAATTGGCGTTGTGGAATTGCAACTCACTTAGGTGCTAATACTCTTGGGAAATGTGTAAATCAATCTCTTCTACGCCAAGCTATGGGTAAATAGCAGAAGAGACTAATCTAAAAGAAAAACTCTGACTTCAAACCTGTAGAGGGCTGGGTTCCGTCAGACTATCTTGCCCAATACACACCACTGATACTACGGCTGTTGTACATGTGCTGCCTCTAATGGATTACAGGACTCCTGACAGTCAATCGTCATGTAGATGAAAACGAAACCTGAAGCAACAGAAGTATGATTCCACCGATGACTGGTAAGAATACCCCCGGCAGAAAACGTGATTAACGAGGAATCTTTAAGAAAAGAAATTACAAGGAAACTACTGTTAAAAACATGAAAGTGACAACTGGAGATTTCGACACATATTGAGGATAGAAGACTTGGAGATTTTAACACTCCCAGGACATATTGATGGCACCGAAGAAAGCAGTAAGTAGCCTACCAAACAAATTTTTGTGAAAGAATAGTTTTTGCGCAACTATTATCATGGGCTCTCTTGGGTAATATTTAGTAAAATAATTTTTAGAAGAACAATTCTTAATTAAAATTTCAGAGTGTAACTCACTACCTTAATGGGCTCTCTTGGCTGATATTTCATAAAAGAATGTTTAGAAGAACAATTCTTAATTATCACTTCAGAGTGTAACCCACTGCATTTGGGCAGAGTGCACTCAGGGGCGAATGCGCCAAAGTCGCAACTGAGAAGAATTATACTGAGAGGTGCCCAGCCCTGGGGAACATCTACCCGAGGCCGCGCCTTTTCATTGCACCAGAGAGAGGGTTCGGTGCTTGCACCGAGGCCAGTGCAACCGACGGTTGCAAGGGCAGCGGGCAATTTTTTGTTCCTGGTCCGGGTGTACGCGCTCGGGTCCTCACCTTAAAAATACCTTGTGTCACAACTCGTCTTAGTGAGGAGACAGATTAAATACCTAATGTGCATCCATACTGAACATGACAAATCTCACTGATTTCCAGTGTGCCTTCAAGTCGAAACAGCGATGATTGTGATTGAT
>OZ038491.1:36613654-36626154 GCA_964036315.1 Acanthosepion esculentum
TATATATATCAAGAAAGAGTCCTCACTATCCAAGATAGAGCGTTTATAGATATGGAGAGTATTGGTATTTGAATCAACGTTGCATGGTGAGTATCCGTTTTCCGACACAATGCAGATTTCATGCTGCTGGCGTCTTCTGCGGGCCGCTTACGACATTGGTAAATCTGCTTACTACATTTGTAAATCCGTTTACAGTGATAGGTATAGATATAGGTATTAGATTGGTTAGTCATTTTATTAATTATTCAAGAGGTACAATATATCAGTTCTGTGACAGATCGAGACTTAATGACGGTTATATTTTCATGGATTCAGTCCGTTTGAGAAAACATCAAAAATGTCAGAAATGGATTTGCATATCGCGCCCATCTTGCCTATCCGTCATTTCTGCGTAAGAGTGATTGATTGATATATTTTTTGACTGATCAATCCTTTGTTGGTTATTTAATGCCTAAATATATTTTGGATTGCAAGATTGGTCCTGATGAGGCATTTCAGTCACTTGCCGACCGCCTGAATTTAGATTCCCTGTGCCTTTTTCTATTAATACATTCATGGTAATTTTTCCTCTATCGTAGTTAGTCTTTATACATTTAAGCGTAGTATTAGATTGGCGGCAAGTTCTCATCATTTTACGGTTGAAATGGCTAGATGTAACCTAACAGTTTCTTCCATTCCGCTTGTGGAAGGTTCTTCGGGCTTTTGGATTTCTAGTCAAGTTCCATCTTGAAAAATCTAAGTGCAATTTCACTTGTTATCGTCAGTATTCTTAATTTCTAGTCTTTTATTCTTCTCGCTCCTTAATAATGTTTTTCTTTTCTCACACTCAGTAACAGCCTGCGTCTTAGTGGCTTTATTGCCTTGCTTGGGATAAAATTATTTTTTTTAAATTCAATGATTTTACCAGATACATGTTTTACTATTTAGGACATTGACAGGTGGATATATATATATATATATATATATATATATATATATATATATATATATATATATATATATATATATATATATATATATATATATATATATATATATATATGATAGAAATTGTAAGGAGGATTTGATAATTATAATTAAGTAATTCATTGAGTCTGAAAGAAACCTCAACAGAATGCAGAAAACACTTGACGGCCGTTTTGTCCTATATTTGGGACTCAGCAGCAGTGCGCATCCGCTACCGAGAATTGAAACCCTGACAGTTAGGATGTCAAGCAAACACCATACCAACTGTTCCAACGGGCTATAGCAAATCAAACTCAATATAGCGCCGCTCGCTCACATATTCCGTGGTGGAACTCAACTGAAGTTCTCTGTAACCATAGGACTGTGCCCCCCGGAGCCACGACTGATATCACCAAGCCGCTCAAACTGAAGCATTAGAAGCCGGATCAAGCAATGATATACATATGATAGAAATTGTAAATTAATTATAATTATCAAATCCTCCTTACAATTTCTATCATATGTATATCATTGCTTGATCTGGCTTCTAGATGCAATCGTCAGGCCAATCAGATAGCCTGACGATTGCATCTAGCATGAAAGAGACTGTCGCCTCTAAGTGTTGACTTCTATGTTCACTTTTATATTTACACACGCTCTATCTCTGATATTGAGCACTTTATCCCATAAATATAGCACATCTTAAGACTATATTTCTTCATATATATATATATATATATATATGTGTGTGTGTGTGTGTGTGTGTGTGTGTGTGTGTGTGTGTGTGTGTATAAATTGCTTCCGAGACTAAGATTCAGCTTCAAACCACCTTTTGTTTTTGTTTCGGTTGACCAATTTGTAATTGGCTCTCTTTCATGTAAAACTTCTTGTTTCCAGAAGGAATCACCCAAAATGTTATGTTGGACTTTCTCATATTGCGGACAGTTTCTTCATCTCTTGCCTTTAATATTGTATTCTTTTTTCTTCGTCAAAATGTCAGCATCAACATATTCATGCCAATGCCCGCTTTATTCTACTATTCTTGATCGTCTGATTTCTCTCATCAATTTTGCATCAGTAAAATCCAACAAATAATTTTAGCATTAATAGCTTTCTAGCAGCTTGTGATATTATCATACAGCTAAAATATTTTGGGTTGCCTATATATATATATATATATATATATATATATATGTGTGTGTGTGTGTGTGTGTGTGTGTGTGTCGGTATGTCTGATTAAATAAATTACAAATATTATGTCTGCTTATTTTTAGCATTATCCGTTCATATACACAGATATTTTTCCACGTTTTACAATCAAATGATGCAAGAAATTTATAATTTGAAATTATGCCTAAAAGAAAATTTACTGCCTAAATACACACACACACACACACACACACACACACACACACACACATATGTATATATATATATATATATATATATATATATATATATATATATATACAGTGTAACCCGGATATAATAGACCCGGATATAAGAGAAACCCGGATATAAGAGAGATTTCTCTGGTTCCAAATTAGAGCCTGTGTTAATGTATATATAATAGACCAAACCTTGTCTATTATATATACATTAACACAGGTTCTAATTTGGGACCAGAGAAAATATCTCTTATATCCGGGTTTCTCTTATATCCGGGTCTCTTATATCCAGGTTACACTGTATATATATATATATATATATATATATATATATATATATGACATTGTAGTCAACACCCAGAGGCGATAGTCTGTTTTATGCTAAACGCAATCGTCAGACCATCATGAGTTTAGCATGAAACAGACTGTCGTCTCTGGGTGTTGACTGGGATACTTGCATATTTCCATACGCTCTAACCCTGATATTGTTCACTTTAACTCATCAATATAGCTTACCTTAAAACTATATATATATATATATATATATATATATATATATTATAGGTAATCGATCCGTTGGTATATATCCGGGTGGATCCTAGTAATATTAGTTATTAAAACTGATCCACAGAGAGCTGGATGTATTTATTATAACAGACCATATGTATTTTTCACAGCAAAAAACATAAGAGATAGTCTATTTCAAGCCGTTCTGTACGCGGCTATCTTCATAAGTGTCTGTCTCGGAGCATCGTTTTACTGGTATTCAGAGTAAATAGTTTTTGTACTACAGGTGTTCAATATTATGAATAAGTGATGAGGGATTTAAACTTAAACCCGTTAAGATTAATGAAAATTAGTTGAGTTATAGATTTATAGATTGTGGGTAATACCAGATCACCCAATGGAACAAATCATGCTGTCCAACACACTTATATGTATACATATCTTCATACATACATATATGTGCATTTACATGTCCATGCATATATGCCACTATACGTACATATACACCCCCACATGTATGCACATGTATTCTTATGTAATTTTGAATTCATTTCTATGTCTACATTTCGTAATTAATTCTCTCCGTTGATTTAATAGTTTGCATTGATCTTTATATTTTATTATCCTGATTTTTTCTTCTAAACATAGCTTTCACCTATCCATAAAACTATTGGTGGTGTTCGCGAAGCCTAAAATTTTCCAATTTATTTGAGGAATCAAACCCTTTTCCTTCAGTTCCCCATTTTTTTCGAAAGGGCTGTTTGGTGTTTTAATTTTGTATTGTGAATGGATGTCTATGTATATTGATTCTCTTTTGAAATTCTCCTGCAGAAAGGCCGATGTGAATATCATGGTTTGTCATATTTTCTTTATGGGTAATGGTTGCCTGGTATACAACCCTAATGGATCTGCACTTGCCTTCTACTGGGCAGTTTTCATTATTTCTACAGTTACAGAGGGTTTCCATGTTAGATTTAGTTGTTTTTTTCCCCGTGGAATTTACTTAAATAGTAATTGTTATAGGAATTATTAATTTGGTACATATTAATTTGGTACAAATAATTTGGTACCTATTATTAATTTAGTACATATTGTGACGCTAGCGATGTGTGAAGTTTTGCTCCGTTAATATTCACCTGACGTTGCACCAAATGATTACTACATGTTCCGATCACTGCACGACAATTGGCTTACGGCCACATCACGTTAAATCACGTTGATTCCCGTACGATCACCGAAGTTTAGAAACGTCGAGTCTTGTCAGTATCTAGACGGATGACCGTTTAGGAATGCCAAGTGATATAAGCTTGGATCTGCGGGTGGTGTAATAGATAGCAGATAAATCGTTGGTTTCATTATATTCACTTACACGCAAATATCCTTGGGAAAGGTATGAATTCATATTTTGTCCCCTTCTGGGTTAATGAGTATGACTTTTATCACTAAAGGATTAACTGAAAAATATTATTACAATAAAAAAATATGTTCTTTTTAAATATATATTTTTTACAACTATGTTTTATCTCACATATATATATATATATATATATATTAAGACATTTTTATGTTTAACATTCTTTTTATAGATACAAATATTTAAGTAAATGTTCTGTTTATAATAAACAGTATTAAACAACATTTACCGGCCTGAGTGTCCGAGAAATTTAATACTGTTTATTATAAACAGAGTATTTACTTAAATACTTGTATCTATAAAAAGAATGTTAAACATAAAAATGTCTTAAAATAATTGTCGGACTTTGTCCATTTCATAATATATATATATATATATATATATATATATATATATATAAGTGAACATTGACCTCAACACTCAGAGGCGACAGGGTGTTTCAGGTGTATTGACGATTGCATCCAGCATGAAACAGCCTGTCGCCTCTGAGTGTTCACTGCAGTGTTCACTTTTATATTTATATTTACATATGCTCTATCTCTGATATTGAGCACTTTATCCCATAAATATAGCACACCTTAAAACTATATTTCTTCATATATATATATATATATATATATATATATATATATATATATATATATATAGTGGGTGCGATGGATAAATTGTCACCCAAATCACACAAAAAGGAAAAGAACACTAGCATCTCATTTCAACAGATATATTTTCAAAAATAACCTGCAAAGGGCTGATAAACCGTAGAAAATGGATCAATCAATGCCAGACGCTTTGATGGCGAGAAATTTATCGAATGAAAATCGTCGTTCGTCTAGTGTTCGAAAATTTTTTCACATCAAAACCTGCGGAAGTTTACTCAAATTGTACCGAAGAGCAACCTGACAATTGGTAAAAGTCACTGCAAGTAACAGTGAATATATAATTGAATAAAATGTAATTGTAGTCTTTTTTGTTTTGTTTTTTAAGTTGACGGGAATTATTTATGACACAACCCAATAAAGAAAGAACATGAGACACTAAATTATCTTGTTGGTAAGTAGAAACGTATTCTATCAATTTGACATTTACCAAGTTGCTGAGTATTCTTTTATATACGAAAATTATAGCAGCATGGAAAGAAAAAATATAGTGAAAATATTAACGAAAACTGAAAAAAAAAGAATGAAGGAAAACAATGTCGAATAGAATAATTTCAAAGATGTACACTTTATCCACGGTAACATCTGCGAGTCTGTGCGTCTATGAATTCCTGAAAGCTCAATAAGTAGCAAGAATGGTGAAATCTCAGACCATCACAAGTCAGACACCATCTGCCAGTGTTTGTTCTGTCGCTCGGGGGACGGCTGATTTTTCAATCAGAAACACGTTTCTTTCTCTCTTAATTAAATTTTAATCTGCGTCAAGATGCCGCATAAAACGGGGGTATTGAAAATCTAAACGCCATTGCATATGACTACAATTCGAATTTACGATATTTGCCGACGATAGTCAAATCAAAGTATCACTTTCTTCAGCTACTGTTTTTATTCAATTATTTTTACATTTTCTTATTAACACTGGCTGGATTTTGCGTTGTAAATCTATCCGGTCATGGAAATGGAGACAATCGTACAAGAACAACAATTCTTTTATATATATATATATATATATATATATATATATATATATATTATTGTGTATATGCAGTACTTCGTGGAAAGCATAAACAAATACAATTTTTAAAAAAATAAACCAGTCTGTCTAATGATCGCAAATACGTGAAACCCATGTTCACAAACTCATATCCATACAATATATATATATGTGTGTTTGTGTATATATATATATATATATATATATATATATATATATATATATATATATATATATATATATATATATATATATATATATATATATATATGTCCATTGCTGATCTACACACAAAATGCAACAGGGGTGGAATTGAAGTATTCCTGATGCAGTCACAACTTCACCTGACTGGTCATGTTGCAAAGATGAGTGATGAGTACTTTCAACTTTACCTTAATATCATCTTCAGGGTCTTGTTTTATCAGACAAATTTGTTGTGTTTATCTGAAAATTAAATTTTTATTTGTGAAGTCAAAAACGCTAAACTTGTAGTGTACGATTTTTAAATTTATCATGTCAGCATACTCCTGCAATAGCGTCAAGGGAGGTAACTAAGTTATTAAATGTCTACCATTTATTTTTTTAATTCAAAGCTATTAGTTAAATCCTAGATATTTTAAAGCTATTTACCGTAAAGATTTTAATTACTTGTGCATTATTCATCATTAATTTTTATTAAGGATTGGTTTCAATAGCTTCAAGAATTTTTAGTTTATGTTTATTATTTTCATGAAAATGTATATATATTTTTTCAACAAGAATTTTTCTAAATTGCGAATGCTGACAGACATGCTGTTAATAATATTCATGTTGGTCACTCTACAACTATGTCGGAGGTTGAGTCTGCATTTGAATTATGCATCAAACATTTCTAAATATTTACAACAGCAAAGGCGATGTCTCATTTAAATTATAACCCCGATAAACAAGCCCAAATAAGATTATATTATAATTTTTTCTTGAAATTGTAAAAGATTCCTTGTAAGTACGTCGAATATCATTCTCGCTTACGAAATATAAATAAGTTCCTTATTTCTGGAAAAAAAATTTTAAATTCTGAGGGTTGCATTTGCTACGAGGCAATCTAAACAAATTTTACAGATTTAACAGATTTTAAATTTATAATTTCAAAAGAATGCCAAAAATTTAATAAAAGCAAACAAACTTTTGATTTAAAATTGATAATTTCTTGGTGTGAATTAATATTTGCGATAACAACAGAAAAAATTCAAATTCGCTACTTGTCAAATGCAAAGAAGGAGAAAAACAATTTTAACCCCAGAAAAGAAATTCGTGCTCCCTGCCGACAAGCTTACTAAAGTTCTTCGTGTGTGAAGGTCGCCGTGTTGTAGATACAGATTTATGGCGCCTTTTTATTTATGTCTCCCGCCAATTTTCAGACGTTGGACTTGCGAAACTGTTTCTTGACCTTTGGAATTACTCCCAATTGCTATTTTCTCGCATTTGAACTGCCTTTTAAAATAAGCTTGGATAATTTGTATTATTAATGGGAGAAATTTGATTCCCAATTTAATAACTCTGCTAAGTAAAGTATTAAGAATCAGGAAAAATTTTGTTAGAAACAAAGAAAGCAGTACTGAACTGTAATATAAAATTTGATACTCACAGGACAGAATGAAGACAAGAGAGACAGGGGAAAAATACATGACCTACCTAGCAAGTTTCAGTAAAGGGATGGAGGAACAAGGTTTAGGAGAAAGAACCAAAAGACGAAATTTATTAAGAGCTACAAAGGACAGGAAATTGTGGAGAGCCATGATCGCCTACGTCCTGAAGGGATACGGCGCGTAGAAGTAGAAGAATGATCTTGAGTAAATGGAAGTTGGAACAACGTTTAGGAGACATAACAAAGAGACTAAATTTATTAAGAGCTACAAAGGAGAGGAAATTGTGGAGAGCCATGATCGCCTACGTCCTGAAGGGATACGGCACGTAGAAGTAGAAGAATGATCTTGAGTAAATGGAACAACGTTTAGGAGACATAACAAAAAGACTAAATTTATTAAGAGCTACAAAGGAGAGGAAATTGTGGAGAGCCATGATCGCCTACGTCCTGAAGGGATACGGCGCTTAGAAGTAGAAGAATGATCTTGAGTAAATGGAAGTTGGAACAACGTTTAGGAGACATAACAAAAAGACTAAATTTATTAAGAGCTACAAAGGAGAGGAAATTGTGGAGAGCCATGATCGCCTACGTCCTGAAGAGATACGGCGCGTAGTAGAAGAAGAATGATCTTGAGTAAATGGAAGTTGGAACAACGTTTAGGAGACATAACAAAAAGACTAAATTTATTAAGAGCTACAAAGGAGAGGAAATTGTGGAGAGCCATGATCGCCTACGTCCTGAAGGGATACGGCACGTAGAAGTAGAAGAATGATCTTGAGTAAATGGAACAACGTTTAGGAGACATAACAAAAAGACTAAATTTATTAAGAGCTACAAAGGAGAGGAAATTGTGGAGAGCCATGATCGCCTACGTCCTGAAGGGATACGGCGCTTAGAAGTAGAAGAATGATCTTGAGTAAATGGAAGTTGGAACAACGTTTAGGAGACATAACAAAAAGACTAAATTTATTAAGAGCTACAAAGGAGAGGAAATTGTGGAGAGCCATGATCGCCTACGTCCTGAAGGGATACGGCACGTAGAAGTAGAAGAATGAGCTTGAGGAAAAGGAAGATGGAACAACGTTTTGGAGACAGAACAAAAAGACGAAATTTATTAAGACCCACAAAGAACAGGAAATTGTGGAGAGCCATGATTGCCTAAAAATAATCCCTAACAAAGAACTTTCGCTGGTCTTTAACTAAGCTACTATGAATTAAATTTGATGCCCAAATATTCGCAATATACATATTTGGTGAGAATGAAGTAGTATTGATGGATTGATTGGTTTCTCTTTTTACGGTTTATCAACCTTTTGATTTTTACGGTGTATCAACCTTTTGATTTTAAGAATTTTTGGGATCTAATAATGATTTACTGATAAAAGTCCGATTAATTATCCCATAGCTGAGAGGAGGAAGGATTGGATTCATACCTTTCCAAAATGTATTTGCGTGTAAGCTAATGTAACGAACCTGACAGGAATTGGAACTTAGGTCTTCGATTTACAATTATGGGCCGTTATCCATTACATCATCCTCACATCTAAGCTTACAGCACCTGGTATTCCTAAATGGTTACCCATCTGTCAGTCAGTTATGCTCCATGCGTGATACACGCTTAGGCGATCATGTATCTTTCGATTTTTTCCCGCGGTAGTTTGCCATTTCTGTCTGCGGTCGACCAGTTGCCATCCAAGGCTATAGAACCCGGCCTGTCCTGCTATTTACCAATAGCTGGTAGGAGAAGAAGAGGATTCATACCTTTCACAAGTGTATTAGCACGTAAGTGAATGTAATGGATTCGATTGGAATTCGAACTCAGCTCCCACCGTTAGTAGGCTGCTTAATTTTGGTGACTGTACGCGAACCAGAATTGACATGTCCGTAAGCCTTTTGAATTTCAGAATTATTCTAATTTTTTTTGTTAGTGAATATCGCATTAGAAATGATTTTTCCGAGATACAAGTACTACTATTTAACACATGGCTTGAGAAAGGAGATGAATTCATACTAGTCCCTAGGATATTTGCATATAAGACGCAGGCAAAATGGCCGGCTCCTTGTACCGCTCCAATAAATACCTGACACCTCATGCTATCCTCTACCTTTATAATCGACAGATCGGGCCGAAAATTGAGTACTGTTGCCATATTTAGGCGGGAGCTGCTCAATACTGACTTTCCAGTCTTGATAAAGTTCAAAAGTGTCTCCGAGTCCTTGATGAAGAAGAATTATTTTTCATACTCCAACCTTTCACTCACAGGAAGAATGTGACGCGCCTCTCACTGCTCTATCGCTACTTCCATGGAAAGTGCTTGAACGAACTATATTTCTTGGTTCCGGACCCACCGTGACACTCGCATAGTAACAAACCACCCACATTCTACCTGTATTCTATGGGTGAAAAGAAAGTTCGACTTGAACAGCCTCTTCCGGCGAAATCACTATTCTGTGGAACCGACTCCCATCAATCCCAGATCACTACAATCTTAACCTGTTCAATTCTAAGGTTAGTTGTTATCTTCATCTTCTGTCCGCTTAAACTGCCTCTTAATGTAACCCTCTACCTTGAGTGGCCCCCGGGTCTTATACAGGGATAACCCTACTAAGAATAACGAACAAGATTCTCATTGAAGATGGAACAACGTATAGGAGACATAACAAAAAGACGAAATTTATTAAGAGCCACAAAGACAGGAAATTGTGGAGAGCCATGATCGCCTACGTCCTGAAAGGATACGGCACGTAGAAGTAGAAGAATGAGCTTGAGGAAACGGGAGATGTAACAGCGTTTAGGAGACATAACAAAAAGACTAAATTTATTAAGAGCTACAAAGGAGAGGAAATTGTGGAGAGCCATGGTCGCTTACTCCCTGACGAAGTAGAAGAAATTCATGATCCACTTGGAGATCTCTAGGTAGATTTGGCAAAAGACAACGAAAAATATGCATACTACCCACATTCCGTCTGTATTCCATGGATGAGAAGAAAGTTTCTCTTAAAAAGCCTCTTACCGCGAAACCACTATTCTGTTGAACCGACTCTGATCACCCCAGATCACTACAATCTTAACCCGTTCGATTCTAATGTTAACCGTAATCTTCCTCTTCTGTCCGCATAAACTGCCTCTTAATGTAACCATCTACTTTGAGTGGCCCCCGGGTCTTATACAGGGATAACCGTACTAAGAATAACGAACACGATTCTCATTCCGAGTCGCTATATATTACATCACCCGCACACCAGCGCATGCTTGGGAGAGTGTCTGTGATGATTTTGACTTCACAGAATTAATGAATGACGTTCACAGACATTTTTATTTGTTCCGCTGACTCCATACAGCAATAGACAAAAATAAATTACAAAGCGTAATTTAGATGTGGCACAAAGCCGAAAGTACGAAGAACGAAATTCATTACTAAATAGTAATTGTTCAAGCGATACATGTTTGTCAACCATTACCACACCTCGAAGTACCAACGAAATAATAGGCAATAGTAACTTAGGTTAAATGTGCCACAAGGCCGAAAATATTGAGTACCTCGTGAGCATTGAACTCAATACTCAGTAGTAACTGATCTATCGAGACATGTTTGCTAACAATTGCACAACGTCGAAATTCTCATAAAACAATAGAGATTTAATTAGCGTCGGTTAGATGTGGCACAAGACCGAAATTATTGAGTACCTCGTCAGCATTGAAGTCAATACTCAGTAGTTACTGATCTAGCGAGACATGTTTGCTAACAATTGCACAACGTCAAAATTCCCATAAAACCATAGAGATTTAATTAGCGTAGGTTAGATGTGGCACAAGGCCGAAAGTATTGAGTACCTCATGAGCATTGAACTCAGTACTCAGTAGTAACTGATCTATCGAGACATGTTTGTTAACAATTGCACAACGTTGAAATTCTTTTAAAACCATAGAGATTTAATCAGCGTAGGTTAGATGTGGCACAAGGCCGAAAGTATTGAGTACCTTGTGTCCATTGAACTCAATACTCAGTCGTAATTGTTCTATCGAGATATACTTTTTAACCATTACACCACGTCGAAATGGGAATGAAACAATAGGCAATCTAAAAGTGTTTAGAGAATTCACGTGGGTGTACAAAAATGGTTTATGCGTTGCATATCATTGATCAAAAACATAATTTGACATTTACTTTCTCAATAATGACAACATATTTTTCATTTTTTTTGTTTTTTGGTCTGGCGTGAGTAATTTTTTTTTTTTTTCTAAAATTTTTAATGAAAATATGTCAAGGCATTTGAAGCAGGCATTTAGCACCCAATAATGGCGTCAAATATACAATTTCATTACATATATATATATATATATATATATATATATATATATATATATATATATATATATATATATATATATATATATATATATATATATATATTGCGTCGGAACATAAGTTCATTGCGTTTGCCAACACGCAGCGCTTGAACACGTGATTTCGTTTCACACGTTGCTGAACTATATCATATTTATACATATTCTGAAAGGTGACATTCCAATGTTTTCTTTTTCTATACGATTATTTTGTTGATTGTGAATGTTAATTACTTTTAATGTTTAAAAGTGAAAATGTAGGAAAATGACTTGCTTTTTTTGTCTTTTTAGTCTCTTTATTTCCAGATAGAAAAAAAACACGCTATAAATTGAAAAAATAGATATGTGCCTTTTATTGAGATCGTGTCGTAGTTGGGAATACTGTTCATAACTAGTTTGCGAAGTACCGAAGTACAAATTTTAATGTGGAAAACCAAAAACGTTCTGGCAGTCTTCGATGATGATAAGATCGAAACGTTGATTCAGGTCACATGTCAGGATACACATATCCCATATGGACGTTGTAACGCATTAGAAAATACTTGAATACCGTAATCGCTACAAGATTTTGGTGCCTCACGGTTTAAAGGGGGTGAAATTTAATATACCGCCTTTCTATCC
>OZ038491.1:36628654-36643654 GCA_964036315.1 Acanthosepion esculentum
CTAGGAACACCAATCTTTCATTTTGCATTACATTGCTACATGTGATGAAAAATGGGTTTTGCATTTCAACAGAAAACGAAAAATTAGTCATCGCAAAATGAGATACCAGTGCCAAAACTATAATCAGGTCTCCATTCACATTATTTATTTTTTTTTTTTTAAGCTTATCACCCCAAGCAAGGCTAGAAGCCACTAGCACACAAGGGGTTACAGAAGGTTTGGAGGAAGAGCAGATAGGAGTGGTAAAGGAGAGGATGTGGAGAAAGATAGTGGATCGATCAAGGCAAGGGGGGTTACAGAAGATTTGGAGCGAGAGCAGATAAGAATGAAAGGGGAAAGGATGTGGAGAAGGGAAGTGGATAGATCAAGGCAACTGGAGATCTCGATTGACGTTACACTTAAATAGTTAGAGATTGTATTTGTCAGGGAAACAGGAATAAGGAAGGGAGTTCCACAGGCGCGATGTGCGAGACATGAAGCTATTGGAGTAGAAGAGACGTCTACATCTAACAGTTTCAACGGTGAAGGGGTGGGAACGGGATGCCAGCCTCGTAGGTCCATGTTTTGTGCCTGACGGAATATAAACAGTGTTGTCCATTACGAGCCATTGGAAGATGTAAGGACATTCAATTCCAATATTTATTTCTAGCAGCTGGGTTGGATAAACGAAGCATTCCATCAAAAGTATTCGGATTTGGTAGACAGGAAAGGTGTTATTCTCCGCCATGACAATGCAATGGAAACTTGATAAAACAAATCCAAGAAAAAATAAGACCCTATGATGAGAAGTTCTTTCACACCCTCCATACTCATCAGATTTAGCACAGACAGTTTTAAAAGCATTTTACCCCCAGCAAGGCGGGAGCGCCACTAGCACGCAAGGGGTTACAGAGAGTGAAAGTAAGAGTAAAGAGGGGTGTTTAAAGAAAGGATAAAGAGTAGAACGGGGATCAAGACCAAGGCACCAGATGTCGATTGACATTACATTTGAATATTTGAAGATTATAGATATCAGGGAAGCAAGAGGGAGGGGGTTCCACTGTCGGAAAGTGCGGGAGAAGAAGCTGTTGGTGTAGAAGTGGCGGTTACATTAAACTATTTCGACAGTGAATGGGGTGGAACCGAGATGCCAACCTAGTAGCACGTTTAAATTCATCTAGTTGGGGTACCCGTGAAAGGAACTCGTCAGATCAGTTGCCATGAAAATATTTGTAAAAAATACAGAGGGAAGCCACAGTCGAGATGCCAGGTCAGGACTTATCAAATTGCATATCCGTCTTTGGATGCGATGTTTTTCACGCCCTCATACTCATCAGATTTAGCACAGACATAGTTTCATTGGTTTTCATCATTAGAATATTTCATAAGTGGCAAAACATTCACAGAGACACAGAAACACAGGTATTAAAACATTTTTTAGGTTGAATCCAGATATTTTAAACGTAGAATCGAAAAATTTACATTGCGTTGAACTGTATTTGTTGTAAATAAAAGGTATTACCTTTTTATCAATAATATTTAAATAAATTTACCTTAAATACGTTTTTAAAATATTTCTGGTCATTACTTTTCAAAAAACTTATTTAATATTTAAATAAATTAACATTACATTTCTTCTTTTTTTTAAAACATTTCTCGTAAAAAAAATAATTACCTCCCGAATATATAAATATTTAAATCTAAAGACTATCATATTTCAGTTGAGTCTCTGTCTTTGGGCAGAGTGCTCTCAGGGGCGACTCCATCAAAGGACAGAGTCGCAACTGGGGAAAATTATACAGAGAGGTGCCCAGTCCTGGAGAACAGCTGCCCGAAGCCACGCCCTCCCATTGCACCAGTGAGATGGATCGGTGCTCGCAACGAGGCCAGCACAACCGACGGTTGCGGGCAATTTTTGTTCCTAGCTTGGAGGTACGCTCTCGGGTTCCCACCTTAAAAACTGACTTTGTGTCACAACTCGTCTTAGTGGGGAGATATTGTAAATACCTAGTTACCTACACGTCATCGAGTCCAGTTGGGTATGACGCTTGCGTCGTATCGTAACGGTCCGGGTTCGATTCTCGGTAGTGTCTTATATTATAAACTGTCCAGTGCTTTCTGCATTCTGTTAAGGATTCTTCTAGACTCGATAAATTACTTAATTATGATTATTCAAATCCCTCGAATAATTTCTATCACTTGTATATTCTTGCTTGAACCGGCTTCCAATGATCTGAATGGAGCGGCTTGGGGATAAAAGACGTGACTTGTCCGTTGGGCTAAGTAAACATGGATGTTACAAATCAGAATTTGTGAAGAGCGGTGCTATATCGAGTCTAGTTAGTTACCTCTATGTTACTCGATGGTCCAGTGGGTATGACGCTTGCGTCGTATCGTAACGGTCCGGGTTCGATTCTTGATAGTGTCTTATAATATTATAAACTGTCCAGTGCTTTCTGCATTCTGTTGAGGATTCTTCTAGACTCTATGAATTACTTAATTATGGTTATTCAAATTCCCTGAATAATTCCTTTCGCTTGTATATTCATGCTTGAACCAGCTTCCAATGATCTGAATGGAGCGGCTTGGACTCGTCCGTTAGGCTAAGTAAACATGGATGAGTTACACAGCAGAATTTATGAAGAGCTGGTGCTATATCGAGTCTAGTTGTTTCCTCTTCGTCGCCGAGGCCCGTTCGTAGAGTGGGTATGACGCTTGCGTCGTATCGTAACGGTCCAGGTTCGATTCTCGGCAGTGGAAGTGCATTGCTGATGAGTCCCAAAATAGGACGAAACGGCCGTCCAGTGATTTCTGTATTCTATTGAGGATTCTTCGTCTAGACTCGATGAATTACTTAATTATAAATGTTTAAATACAAGTAACGTACATTTTTTAATAGCCTTACAAGAAGAATGTAATTTTCAGAACAAATTATCACCTAAATGGATTACTAAAGACTCAGCTTTCATTATTATATTTGCCCTGTTCTTACATTGACCTCTCTTTGGATTTGTATCCTCCTTGGAATTATCCTTACTAATTATGAAGTGATATATATATATATATATATATATATATATATATATATATATATATATATATATATATATATATATGAGGTTTGAGGTGTGAATTTGTAAACAGTGACTATTTAAGCTAATATTGCACGACTCTTCGGCAGAATTGAGTCACTGTCAGTCACTGTGTGTTTATCTAAATCTAAAAATAAACACACTAAAATTCACCTTCATCCCTGACCGTGCGCTGCCGGCTTAGTGGGAGAAGTTCCGACTGACGCAAATTAAGTCGGGTTTCGATCCTAGCTAGAGGCAACCGGAGGCAACTGATGAGCTGTGAAACAGCGAAACAGTCTGTCTGTGGATGACAAATATATATATATATATATATATATATATATATATATATGTGTGTGTGTGTGTTTACTTATTTTATAGAATATGTTGTTTTCTCATTTGGTCTTATAAATGTGTGGAAATAAAAGGCCGAGAGGGCTGCCCATAGCGACGCCGTCAGTTTAGGTATAAATATTACCGAGGGGTCTGTAGAAAGGAACTTCTGATATCGACGCTAAATTTTTGTTTTTAATATTGTGGAATTAATTTTCTGAGATGGCAGAGAAGAATGTTGATAAATGGTATTTGAATTAATGTGAATTCTTTCAAGGAACCGGAAGTTAATGAACACATTTTCAACGTCTAAGGATGCTAAGATTCCGTCCTAAGGTTTGTTGCGGTGAAGGATTTGTAAAAAATGTTAGCAGAGCTGAAACCGTATTTCATCGACAAGTACGCTATGATTAATTGATTTAAAACTTTTAGTAATTGGTATATGGGTGTAGAAACTTGTGATATTATAGGGAAAATATAAATATAGAAAAGAAATCCTTAACAAGAATTTTTATTGGTTTTTAACGAAACTACTATAATTAAAATGTGAATACTTGATTTTTTTTTTTTTACGGTTTGTCAACTTTTGCAGGTTATTTAAAGCCAGAAAATATTTTACAGTGTACGAAATTTTTGAGATGATAATGGTTTACTGACAGAAGTACGACTAATTAACCCATAGCTGGAGGAAGAAGAGGTAGATTTATAACTTCCCCAAGTGTATTCGCGCGTAAGTCATTATAACGAACACGACTGGAATTAGAACTCGGCTCGCGGATTTCCAATTCCAAGCCGTTATCCATTACGCCACTCACACATTCAAGCTTAGAGAAACTAGCATTCCCAAGCAGTCCCGCATCTAGGTACTCATCAGTGTCGACCTTGCTTAACATCGGTGATCGTACGGACACCGGTGCTTCATCCTGATATGGTCGTAAGTAGATGGAGTAATTGGAAACTCGTCACGCAGATCATTCGCTCGTTCAGTGTACTAAGTTCTCACCTCTAGTTCCCTACTGTGGATTCCCGCAGGACAAAACTTAATAAATAACAAGTTATTGTTGACATTCTGCCCAATTCTTGTCTATACACATCAATATTTACTTCTTTCATGAGAGGCCTTTTTTTGTGCGATTAGTAGCTTCCATGTTTTCGACGCACAAATTCGTTTCCCAAAATTCATGTAAAAATTCCCCTTGTCGTTGATATTTTTTTCCAAGCTTTTAGACGTGATATTACAGCGGACAGATATCACAATAAATAGTCGAGTAGACTTAACACTTTGAGCTCTGCGTTCCTGAGCAATTTTAACCCTTCTGCCTGAGCTCATGAGGCAAAATTCGCAAATAATTGTTATATAATGTTTCACGGTAGATATAAACACACCGTTCAACCGGTATCTGGGCATTAAGTCATTTTTCTCTACCACTGTTCAACCGGTGGCTGGTCTTTACGTCATTTTTCTCTACCACTGTTCAACCGGTGGCTGGTCTTTACGTTATTTTTCTCTACCACTGTTCAACCGGTGGCTGGTCTTTACGTCATTTTTCTCTACCACTGTTCAACCGGTGGCTGGTCTTTACGTCATTTTTCTCTACCACTGTTCAACCGGTGTCTGGTCTTTACGTCATTTTTCTCTACCACTGTTCAACCGGTGGCTGGTTTTTACGTCATTTTTCTCTGCCACCGGTAAAGCGGTGGTCAGGACTCAAATGGTTAAAAGTATACGTCTAGAATTTCTCAAAGTGGAAGAGATTGCATAGAGTTGTTTTATATACTTGATGGCTACCACTTGGTTGTTTGTTGCATGTGACCTTCATTTATGTGCCGTGTCCCTTCAGCGCTTAGGTGATCATGGCTCTCCACTTCTCCCTATCCCTTGTAGCTCTCAATAAGTTTTGCCATTTTGCTACTTCCTCCAGACCGTGTTCTGTCATCCACTTGCTTAAAACCGCCAGGTATGTCATGCGTTGCTTTCCCTTGTTCCACTTTCCCTCTATTCAACCTGTGAGTATCGAATTCTCCAAGCCCTCCCTTTCTCATTACGTGTCCCAGAAATTTCAGCTACCTCTTCCTGATGTTATATATTAGCGTCCTCCTTGTTTGCATCCTCTCCAAAACCTCATCGTGGCCCACACGCTCGGTCCATTTGTGCTTTTTTTTAATATTGCACTTTAAACTGGTTACATTTTTAAACGTCATTCACAAAGTTACTAGACATGCAACACGTACTTTTGTTTTCATTGGGTTTATTTTTCTGAATGTCTTCTCAACCAACCAAAAGTGACATACATATTGGGAGTCATTCGTGATCGAGTAAGACCACACTTCAAGCGTGAGGTGTTTTCTTTTCTTTTTAGTGAATAGAACGTTAAACAGTGCTAAACCCACGATTCGACCATAACACCAGAAGCACAAAAAAGATTGACTGATTGATTCGTCTTGTACGGCTTATCAACCCTTTCGACGTATAGGGTTTATGTTGGTATCACATTTTCATTTATACGAATTTGTTTAAAGAACAACAAAAGTTCTTTGTTAAGGATTTATTTTCATTTTATTTTTTTAATTTCGGACTATTTTCCTGGCTTTTGTTTGATATTTAAATATAAATTGTCCAATGTCCGAACCCTTTCTGCTTTCATAAAGCACAATTAATGAGTGTCTCATGCTATATCGCTATCATTTTTAAATATTGCGTGTTATGTCAGTTTCATCATTTTCCAATATCATGTCTTAACGTGTCAGTTCTGTTTATAGTGCTGTCTTCTTCTTATGGAATATAGTTAGAATATTTGTTCTTAAATTTGATATTTTATTGATTTTTAGGTTTTTGTTTTTATACGTAATGCTTCTAGTATTTATCGTCATTTCTTTTACAGTATATTTTTAGTATATATTTATACACTTTATATCATAGTATATATTTAGACAGTATTTGTCATAGTATATGTTTATACAGTTTATGTCATAGTATATGTTTATACAGCTTATTTCATAGTATATATTTATACAGTTTATGCCATAGTATATATTTATACAGTTTATGTCATAGTATATATTTATACAGTTTATGTCATAGTATATATTTATACAGTTTGTGTAATAGTATATGTTTATGCAGTTTATGTCATAATATATATTGATACAGTTTGTGTCATAGTATATGTTTATACAGTTTATGTCATAGTCTATGTTTATACAGTTTGTGTCATAGTATACGGTTATACAGTTTATGTCATAGTATATATTTATACAGTTTGTGTCATAGTATATATTTATACAGTTTATGTTATAGTATATATTTATACAGTTTGTTTAATAGTATATGTTTATACCGTTTATGTCATAGTATATGTTTATACAATTTATGTCATAGTATATATTTATACAGTTTGTGTCATAGTATATATTTATACAGTTTATGTCATAGTATAACTATCATAAATGAAAATGTTTTTTTTTAAGTATTATATTTTGTTGTGCCTTTAGTGATGATCATCTTGTTGGTGTTTAGATGGTTTGCAACAAGTGATAAGTTTAATTTGTTTTTTTCCTTAGGTGATATGTTTTCTGTCATTTTTTTTTTTTTTTTACAGTGAGGTTCACCCTGTATAAGGCCCGTGGGCCACTCGAGATAAAGGCTTACGTTAAGGAATAGTTGAAGGGGAATCAACGGTTAACTCCGTCTTGAGTTAACCGTTAATTCCTCTTCTTATCAGGTTAAGATTATAGTGATCGGGGAAACTTCCTCTAGTGAGTCTGTTCCCCAGAGCAGTGGTTCGCGAGAAGAAGCTGTTCGAGTGGAAGTTACTTCTCGCCGATGGAATACGGAGAGAATGTGGGTGGTTTGCTACAATGTAAGTGACATGGCATATCCTAGCCGTGAAAGTTAGACCTTGCGGAACCAAGGAATGTAGTTCGTCCGAGCACTTTCCATGGAAGTACCGATAGAGCAGTGGGAGGGGCGTCACATCCCAACTGTGAGAGAGAGACTGTGGAGGGTGGAAAATAATTTGTCACTCACAACGACTCGGAGACGCTGTTCGGTAGCGACTCAGACAGGACCAGAAGGGCTAGATATCACAGGAGCCAATGGGAGAGCTGAGAGAGAGGGAGAGAGAGTAGAGCTGAGAGAGAGAGAGTAGAGCTGAGAGAGAGAGAGTAGAGCTGAGAGAGAGAGAGAGTAGAGCTGAGAGAGAGAGCTTGCGTTGCACGTTGTTAAATGGGCAGACGCTGACTAGGAGGTCTGTTGTTCAATGGTTCACCTTAACTTTGGTGATAATACAAAAGCCGCAGGAGTTAGGTACTTCCTGGAGTGCTAGAATAAGCCGGCATTTTTTCCAGTATCTTTGGCAATTGATCGCATATTTGAGTTCTACGTAAGGTCTGCAATGATCTCGTTCAAAAGCGTATTTTAATAAGTCCGGAGTGAGTGATAGGAAGAATCTGTTGCGCCGATTTTCCAAATAAAGATGGTATTCCTACATTAAATCTACATGAAAAAGCTGAGAACTTTGCCACTATGTAATCCCCCCCCCAAGAATGTGTGCACAGTATAGTGATTATTGACGGGAAGAGATGAATTGGCGTACCGAGTTCCAAAACTATCCGAGGCTCTTACATTCTCTTTCGAACAAATAAACTTGGAAATGTATTATTCTCTATCTATCTCTCTATATCTCTCGCTCTTTCTCTCTCTCTCTCTTTCTCTCTCTTTCTCTCTCCCTATCTCTTTCTCTCGCTTTCTCTCTCGCTCTTTCTTTCTCTCCCTTTTTTCTCTGTCTCTCTCTTTCTCTCTCTCTTTCTCTTTCTGTCTCTTTCTTTCTTTCTCTTTCTTTCTTTCTCTCTCTCTTTCTCCCTCTCTCTCTTTCTCTTCTCTTTCTCTCTTTATTTCTCTCTGTCTTTCTTTCTCTTTCTTTTTCTTCCTCTCTGTCTCTCTTTGTTTCTCTCTCTCTCTCTTTCCCCCTGTCTCTTTCTTTCTCTCTCTCTTTTTCTCTCTTTCTTTCTTTCTCTCTCTCTCTTTCTCTCGCTTTCTCGCTCTCTCTCTCTCTTTCTCTCTCTCTCTGTAGGGGGGGTCAATAACAAGACAGAATAGGCTTTCAATCCTTGATTGGCAACTTGTCTAAGAGAAAGAAATCCCTGAATTCAAAACCATTCTTAAGTAGGATGGCCTCTGTCAGACACACCCATAACTGCATGTGTAATGCTCCAATGACCCTAATGAATTACGGAACGAGTCATGTGTTATAAAACCACAATTGTTATTGATATTTACACATTTCTATTTTGTTTACAGCAAAAGTCCATAAATGAGGCACCCAGTGAGAATCAAAGTAATATGTCTTTAGAAAAGAGGACTGAAATGTTATGCAAGATCAGTCCTTCTAAATCAGTGGTTCCCAATCTTTTTTGACCGTGATTTTTTTTTGTCTGTTTTTTACCCCTACCCCTGAATTAAAATTTAACATAACTTAAAACTCTGAATGAAACTAAGTATAATTTTTTATATATTTTTAAGAGGAAAGATCAGAAAAACTCATGTAAAAATTATTTGTTTTACAAAAAAAAAAGAAGCAAATTTTCAATTTCAAATTTTACACTTTCAGTGGAAATAATTATTTCATTACCGTTGAATCACCAGTATTTTTCGAAAATCACCAAAAATCAAATAATAATCACATTTTAGTATTTTTTCCAAGACTTATATAAAATGTTTCATATCTTACAATCGTTTATATCGTAAATTTTTTCGCAATTTTTGCCCCCTCCCTTTTTAAAAAAATGGTAAAAATAGAAATCACTACAGAGCAGCTGTTCCGCTTTTAGACTTTGAAGAAAATACCATGAACAAATGTTTCCAGTTTGAATTTTCAAAATTTATATACTGGTTTTGGGGGCCAGCAGTGGGGGAGTGTGGCGTCGGACGTTTAAAAACCCATACACACAAATATTTTTTCATTTTTTTTTTAATTATATATATATATATTTCTTAATATGTTCTGAAAAAATATTAAAATGGGATAATTATTTGATTTTTGGTGGATTTTCGAAATATACGTGTGAATCACCCGTAATGAAATCTATTAGCTGAAAATAGCTTCCGCTGAAAGTTTCAAATTTCAAATTAAACATTTGCTATTTTCATAAACTGTAAAACAAATGAATAAATAATTTACATGAGACTTTTTAAAATCTTTCCTTTTATTAATACATACAAAAATATACTGAGTTTCATTCATATTTTTGGTGTTATCTGAAATTTTAATTCTTGGGGGTGTAAAAAACAGTCACAAATTTGGCATATCTGCACTGTAATTACAACATGAGGTAATTAATTTTGATTCATTATACTTATTTACAATTGTATATTTTTATTGAATAAATTCATATTACTAACAATGTTTTTTAATGAAAAATTTAAAAAAGAAAATTTTCATAAAAAAAAGTTCATTAGATAAATTGGTAGTCAAAAGTCACAAAATTAAAAATGTTTTTCAGTGACTACCATGGAACTGCTTCATTTTGTGAGAGAGATCTTCTAAGTTGGGTTTAATGTTGATTGCAAGTCATGCTGGGGATCTAAGTGATTCCTTGCTCTAGTCTTGATCGTAACAAGACTTGAAAATACTTGTTCACAGAAATAAGTTGTTGAAAAAGGGAGAAAAGATTTTCCAACCTCCCTTGTCAGAACTGGCTTATCGTTTAGCGAAATCCAAAAATTCTATATACGTAAGATTTTTAAAGATTTGTTTCTATACTTGATTTTTTCTCGAGGTCTATAAGTTCTTCTTGAAACCATGGAATATCTTCACCAACATCATTGACGCTCACACTGTAAACATTTCTGATCCAGCTATGCTTCTTAATGTCCACATTTTCTGGAAAATACTTGTCCATTTCTTCTTCAAGGTTTTTCAGATGATCTTCAAAAATGTTTTTGATGTCAGCAGTAAGAGATATTTCTGATGAATCTTCCAAAATAGAATTTAGTTCTGGAAAAGCTGCAGTTTTTCCTTTAGCCAATTTTTCTCTCCAAAGAGCAATTTTTTTTTTAATGTGATAATTTTCCCCCAATATCTGCAATGGTATGATTTCGGCCTTGCACGTTTGAATTCAGTTCAGTCAGGTGCATGAATATATCGCTCAAATAAGCAAGATTTGCCAGCCAAGCAATATTTTTAAAGCAGACTGAAAGTGCATGCTTTTTCTCAGACAGAAATATTTCAATTTCAGTTTTTAGTTCAATAACTCTTGCAAGAATCTTTCCTCGATATAACCAACGGACGTCACAGTGGAACAGCAAATCTTGATGACGTGATCCCATTTCTTTACACATATTATGGAAATACGTGAGTTTAAAGCCCTGGACTTTTTGAAATTGTCTGTGTTTTATAGAACCCGGACAGATAAGAATTGGATCACAGAAAACTTATTTTTATTCAGGCGGGAATGAATCTCACTGGTTCGAAATTCATACATTTAATATTTAATTATCTGACCGGAATTAAAGTAATAAATTTGCCTTAAGTCTACCTGCGTACAAACATTTTCGCGTTATTCCAAATTTTACTTCGTAGGTTTAACTTCCGACTCTCTGTATTATAATAAAATATCGTAAATTACGCATTTTTACGAGGCCATCTGCTACCCTCAGAAAACCCATTGTGGCCCTTAATTGGGTCGCGACCATGGGTTTGAGAACTCCTGTCCTATATGGTAGTGAATGATGGACAATCTCGTCACAGATGAAGAATTGACTTGCAACAACACAAATGTGTTTCTACAGAAAGATGATGAGACTTCAAAATGGATGGAACACGAACGACGAAGTTCAAGCGACAATGGGAACAAGGACACTTCTAGTTAACATCAGGAAAAGACAGTTCAAATTTCTAGTGCCCAAAATGAGGAAAGAAGGCTTGTAAAATTTGATACTCACAGGAAGGTTTGAAGGTAAATGAAACAGAGGAAGACAACGCATAACCTACGTGGCGAGCTTAAGTGAATGGATGGAGGAGCAGGGTTTGGGAGGGATGTCGAAAAGACAAAATTGTGTAGCTCCATGATCGCTAATATCCTGAAGGGACACGTCACATAAAGGAAGAAGAAAACATTGGATATAAAACTAGATTGTTAACTATTCCCTGATGACGCGCTAACACTGTTTCATGTTGCCATAGAAACGAAAATGATTAGCATTCATTTTGACCTTTTGGGAATTTTTCTAAGACTTCCTTATGTTGTTTTATTTAAACCAAAACAACTGCTTATTTTATAAATAAATTTAAATTTATTTTTAGCTGAAAATGCTTGTTGATGATTAGGATTAATGAAAATTCCACTGGAGGAAAGTTTTTTTTTTTTTAATTTTCTGCGTTTTAATAGACATCCGTATCATTTAATTCAATGGTTCTCGAACTTTTTTGGGGGATGGGTGCCGACCCTTTGTATAAGAAAACACAACCCTAACGCCTCCCTGATGTATAGTCAACCTTTGACTGGATTTTCTTGGTGCTAGTATTGCATGTTTTGGGTTTGTTTTTACAGTAAGGTTCACCCTGTAAAAGGCCCGGGGCCACTCGAGGTAGAGACTTACGTTAAGCGGTGGTTTATATGGATACGATGGGAAGATAAGGGTTAACTAGACAGGTATCGCTCAAACAATTACGAATGAGTAGTGAGTCTTATCGTGCTTTCCAATCAGCCTTGACCCGCGTCTAAGTGGCGCTTAGTAAATCACTTTTGTCTAATGTTGCATGGAGTAAGCGGAACAAATGCAAATGTCTGTATGAACGTCATCCATTATTTTTGTGAAGTCAAAATTCATCACGCACACACACACACACACACACACACACACGCACGCGCACACACACACGCACGCACACACACACACACACAGAGACAAACATGCGTGGGTGGAAGGGTGGTGTAATGGATAGTTGGGTTCGTTATTTTTACTTTTTTTAAAAGGCCCGGGAGCCACTAAATGTAGAGAGTTACATTAAGAGCCAGTTTATACGGCTAGAAAAGGAAGATAACGGTTAATCTTAGTTTTGAACAAGAAAAGATTATATATATGGATAGGGGGGGAGATAACTGTTAACTCTAAACTTGAACAGGTTAAGATTATAGTGATCGGGAAACATCCTCTTGGTAGTCTGTTCGACAGAGCAGTGATTCGCGCGAGGAATCTGGAACTTACCGTATTTGACGGCATATAAGGCGCACTTTTTTTACTAAAAATATCTTTTAAAATTCCTCTGCGTCTTATAGCGATTTTCCAATTTAGCGTGGGTGTAATGGTAGTGTAATGGATAGTTGGGTTCGTTATTTTTGAGTTTTTTTTAAGAGTAGGGTTCTCTCTGTAAAAGGCCCCGGAGCCACTCGAGGTAAAGCATTACATTAAGAGCCGGTTTATACGGCTAGAAAAGGAAGATAACGGTTAATCTTAGATTTGAACAAGAAAAGATTGTAGTGATCGGGGGAAAAATCCACTTGGAAGTCAGAGAAGTGATTCGAAGGAAGAAGCTGTTCGAGTGGAAATAATTTCTCGCCGATGGTATATGGAGGGAATATGGGTGTTTTTTTTACTATATAAGTGGCATGGTGGGCCCTATCCGTGAAGGTTTGACCTAATGGAACGAAAGAATGTAGTTCATCCGAGCACTTTCCAAGGTAGTAGCGACAGAGCAGTAAGAGGCTCGTCCCATCTCGCCTGTCCAATGAGTATCTTAGTATAATAATTGTTATATAACTGGTACAAACTGTAATGTGAAGCCAAGATACACATTAGGTACAATGGTTGTGTGTCTGGTTTATGTTCTGGTTCAGATGTACTACTGCCACACCCTGGCTGCCATTTTTTTCTCACGGCCGCCTGCATCTTTCCACCGAGCCCATTGAGAACAGTACCGTCGATTTTGGGAAGCGATGTTTTAATTGGAGTCAAAAACCTTTGTTTATCCATAAACTTGGCAGTCGTAATGATGATTGTAATATTGATATTCGCCGTTTCCTTATAAGGAAATATTCGACATTCATTGTTCGAACAGCTAGTGTTAATCACGGTCAAAATTTATACAGATCTTTTTCTTAAAACAGTTTTTCATCAAATTAAATATCCCATGTCTACTGTTATTGCTCTTTTTAGCATTAATGGGTGTTTTCATCCTTACCTTTTAAGTTAGTTAACATCTTACATTATTATTCCCTCTAGATCCATGTTGGAGGCGCGGCATCTAAACCGTGGGATGCAGCAACGAAGGTTTGCCGCCGGGGAGAAGAGTGCTCGACGGAAAGAAAACAAGGTGATGTTGAGGGAGAGCGTCTTCACGTGCATTCGTTGCAATCAAGACTTGCACTCCCGTGTGGGTCTGTACAGACATAACAGATGCTGTACTGCCATCAGCAGCTGAAGCATAACGCTTTGAGCGCAGATCCAAGGTTTTTAGAGATCGACGGATGCCACACAAGTTACATGTGATAGCCATTTTTGTTGTGATTGTTTTTTTTAATAATTTCACCCCAAACAAGGAAGTAAAGACACTAGGGCACAAGGGGCTACTGAATGTGAAAGAATAAGAAAAAAGAGAAACATTATTAATTGATTTGGTTTGTGTTTTTTTACGGTATATCAACCTCAATGGATTATTTAACGCCGACAAGGTTTTTATAGCTGGTAATATTTTTTTCAAAATATGTATTGCTGTTAATATTTTTCAAAAATGTATTGCAAGTAATAATGAATTGCTGGTAATAATTTCTTCAAAAATTTATTTCTGTTCACTTTTTTCAAAAACTTATTGCTGGTATTAAAACCTAATTTTACACTGGGATTGCTGATAATAATTTTTTCATCAACAATGTATTGCTGGTAATAATTTTTCCTTCATAAAAGTATTGCTGGTAATTTTTTCTCAAAAAAAATGTATTTCTGGCAATAATTTTTCACTCAAAAATACATTGCTGGTATTAAAACCCATTTTTACTCCTCTACAACGTTTTGAACCCAGTTTAGGGGCCACCCATTTGCCCATATTGGGGACCCCAACAAGTGCCACCAACCCGGGCTATGGTGGACCCGTGAACATCAGCAACCAAGAGGTGGTTCGACGCTCCTCAAAACCTCCTGATCAGAGGCCTTGCTGTCAAATATAGTTTATCGTCTTAGCCAGGGCGCGGATGCAGTTTAACGTCTTACCGAGGATGAGAAACATTATTCAGGAGGAAAAACAATAGAAGAGTAATAAAAAATGTTACTAGATAAACCTTGACACTACATTTAGATTTTTGAAGATCAAATTTAGCTGGAAAGCATGGTGCCCGAAGGGATTTCCACAAGCGAGAAAAGAAGCTGTTAGCATAATACGTACGGTTACATCTCGCCAATTCAACTGTAAATTGATGAGACCTTACTGCCAATCTAGTACTGCGCTTAAATTCCAGGTACAAAAGCGGAGAGTTCATCCGAGCAATTACCATTATTGGGACCCTTCAAGTGATGCGGTTTTTGATATTTGGTAAAGCTGTTTGTTATTTTGTAGAGTCAGTCTATTGGGTCTGACGAAGAGTTGTCTTCTTTAACGCATAAAGGTTTGATTCGTTTGAA
>OZ038491.1:36648654-36678654 GCA_964036315.1 Acanthosepion esculentum
CAACAACGTATGTGTAAATATTGTTACATTAAGAAAATTTGACCACCCCTGATATACATATATATATATATATATATATATATATATATATATATATATATATAAACATATATATATATATATATATATATATATATATATATATATACATATATATATATATATATATATATATATATATATATATATATATATATATATATATATATACGTGTAAGTTTTCCATACACTATTTCTGTTTCATTCTATCTAACTATAGGTATATGTATATATATATATATATATATATATATATATATATATATATACATACACATATTTTTTAAGACTTGAATTTCACAATTTTTCGTATCTCAATTTCTACGCAAGTTTGTTCATATGTGACTGAATATATTTTCATTTCACTAGGATCACTTCGATATTTACTGTAGTTCACTTAGTATGGACCAAGGCCACTACTGATGAGCATTCAACCTGACGCAAAGGCTTTCAAAATGTTTATATGCATATATCTCGGCATTTTGTAAACAATCGACAGTATTATCGATCTAGTTAAATAACACTTTCACGAGGAAAGGATTTGGGGAATAAATCTCTCATTCGCCCCCCCCCATCTATCTGTCTGTTGAGTGAGGAAGGAGAAGAAAAAAAACACATGTTTGAAATTTTAGCACACTCCGACGCACGCACACACGCGGGCACGCGCGCACACACACACACACACCTATTTTCATTCATATATATATATATATATATATATATATATATATATATATATATATATGTATATATATATATATATATATATATATATTCAGTATATAGAAAAAGAGCGAGACGGATTTCATTTTGTTTTTCGTCTTAGCAAACAGATAAACAGGCCCTCCCCATTTAAGAGATGATTGACGGAATACACTCTTCCTATCTGTTTTTTCGTCATCAATTAGTATTTTACTGCATCAAGCTAAACTACATAAATATCAAGGTGATGGAAGGCAACAATGATAAACTTCATAAAAAATATTTTTAAAATTAAAAAAGAGGGCGAGAGAGAAAAAAAACGAGCAGAATAAATAAATAAAGAAAGAAAGAAAGAAAGAAAGGAAGAAAGAAAGAAAGAAAGAAAGAAAGAAAGAAAGAAAGAAAGAAAGAGAGCGCGACAGGTTCACAGAGTGAAAAGTGAAAACACAGAGAAAGTGTGCGAGAGAATGAAAGAGAAAGAGATAGTGAATGAAGATGTTTTTCTTTTTCATGTTGATATACATGCGTATGCAATGTATTACTTACTCCATGTGTTTTCGTCCTTCCTTCTTGTTTCTCTGTAATCCAAAGCCGTACTCAGCGCTGCACTTGAATAGTAAAAATAGCAGTAGCACTAAAGACGGCGATGTCACTGTCCACCATGGGACGCTGGTTGCCATAGATTTTTATAAGCGAAATGCCGACATTGTGTCAAGTTAAAAGTTGTGAATTTCGAGCCGAATTTTATCGTCTTCTTTATCGGTTCTGCCCATGCAAGGGAATTTTCTCTGGATTTTTTTGGTGTTGATTTCGGTGTGACTATTCTCATTGTACCTGTGTACATTTGCAATTTCCGGTAGCGTTAGAATTGCCGTTAGCTGCCTAAACTGGTAAAAGTTTGGGGAGAATACATGCAAAAAACGAAATGAAAGGAAAGGGTATGGAAGTTTTGGATTGGGGAAAAAAAGGGGGAAAAAGAGAAAGCAAAATAAGGGAAGTTGTGATTACAGATAAAAACTATAAAGAAAGAAAGCAAAAGAATGTATAGAAGCAAAAGAAAGAAAGAAGAGAAACAAAGAAAGCAAAAAGAGAAACAAAGAAAAAGAAAGAGAGAGAGAGAGACAAAGAAAACAAGAAAGAGGAAGAAAGCAAGAAAGAAGTAAAGAAAGAAGTAAAGAAAGAAAGAAAGAAAGAAAGAAAGAAAAAAGAAAGAAAGAAAGAGAAAAAGGAAAACAGAGAAATAGAGAATGAAAGAAAGAAAGAAAGAAAGAAATAAAGAAAGAAAGAAAGAAAGACAGATATATCAGAAGGTAATAAATGTCAAAAGAAAAAAAGAAAAAGAATTCAGAGTGACAATGTGTAAAAGCTAGTGGGTGTGGATAGCGACCCCGAAGTTATATCCAGGCAAACCTTCCTGCCGTCCCCGGGTTAGAGATAACGACCATGTCTAACTTGTGAAACATAAGAAGGGATTCCGAACGGACTGGGATTAGATTATTAAGCACAACATGAACAGCAGAGAGGGCAGGGACAGTTGGCCTTATATGCCCGCGGGCCTAAAGAGATGATTCCTGTTATTTCCTATCCTTTCTCGATCACAAAAAGAGAGACATAAAAGAAAAAAAAGTAAGAAAAAAAAACAATTCAAAAATAGTATTAACCGTGTAAAAAGATTATAAATAACGATTCGTTTATTGTAAACAAATTAAAACTTAAGCTATTTTTGTACGCGGTCCTTCTTCTTCTTCTTCTTCTTCTTCTTCTTCTTCTTATTATTATTATTATTATTATTATTATTATTATTATTATTATGATTATTAACTACTTAAGTTATTGTTGTTTTGGATATGCTTTTTAAAGCGTATAAATACAGCGACATTATACAGGTCTACTACTTACTGTTCCCTTTGTAGATTGTCAATTTTGCTATTTGATAAAAGGAAAATATTAAAATAAACAAAGTCGGTATACAAATTAAAATTAATTGTATTTTATTCTTTTACCCTCAATACTAAACTCAGTTAAGGAAAAATACTATTATATAATTTACATTAACTAAAAAGCATCTTAGTCTGGTACAAAGCCAATTGGGTAAAGGGATTGTATTTTTCAGCGATATAAACTACCTAGTTTTACAAAGGCTCCATGTTTTTTTTTCTTCTTTCCTTGTACCCGTTTTAATTTCATTCAACATCCAAGTACCTTTGGAGATGAAAACGTAATTGTTTTTATTCCTCTGGGAAGAAGCCTGGACGTGCCTGGCCGACCGAAGAGACGGTTACATGACATTATTTTTAACCTGGTCTGATACCTTTCATTCTAGCGATAATGTTTGTTTTTTTCTTTGGTTCCAGTCCACTGAGATGTCTGCACTTTAGGGCAGTATGAACTTCAAACAATACTATCAAACTGAACGCTATATAGCACCAGCATCCAGCCGGCTGCTTATTCGAGAAAAGTGAGAACAAATGCGATTACGACGAGGAAGCAGCAGCAGTAACATGATTTGTAGCAGTGACTGCCATACCCATAGCTAACGTTTGACAAAACCAGTGTTACACGAAGTGAACGTATAACATACATCGATAGATGAAATTCTGTGAGTGTTTCTATGTCTGTTTGCGTTTCCGTTACTCTGTGCAAGAGTATACCAGGGCGTGATAAAAAAAAAATTTCGATATTATCCTCTTTTCAAAAACAGTCTTTCAATGGCTAAACATCAGATCAAAAAACTGATTTTGGAATGTCGGCTAGACATAAAAAAAATTCTTCTTCTTCTATGTGCAGTATCCCCTCAGGAAGTAGGCGATCATAGCGCTCCACAACTTTCTGTCCTTCGCAGCTTTAAGTAAATTTTGTCTTTTTGTCTTTTTCTTCTACACATACACTTCAGTAATTGGATGGCGGAACACGCCATCCAATTACTGAAGTTCATCAACTATGTTATGAGACTGTTTCCCTTTGTTCTTCTTTTCCTTCAATCTGTCCCATGAGTATCATATTCTCCAAACTATCTTTCCTCATTATGTGCACAAGAACTTTTAACAGTCTCTTCCTGATTTTTCTCTAAAATTTCGTCGTTGCTTACATGGTCGGTTCATGGCATCCTCGGCATCTTTCTGTAGAACCACATTTCTGTCCCTTCAAGTCTCTTCTTTATCTTTGACGTGACTGTCCAGAATTCACTGCTACATATGAGGACTGATATTACATAACAGTTCAGTACTCTTTTCGTTGTTTCTAAAGAATTTACTCTGCTTCTTAATACTTTGCTTAGTTTCTGGAAGGCACCTTTCGCTATCCTGATGAGCCTTCGGATTTCAGTTTCGCACATTTCGGCCTATGTTAAAACACTTTCCAGTTATATAAATTGTTGTACTTGTTTGATTTTTGGTATCTCCAATCTGTAAATTGCACGTTGGGCTGCCCCTTTTGCTAGCAACCATGCATTCTCTCTCCTTGCAATTGATGTTTAGTCCTTTCTTCTCGCTTTCCTGCACTACCTTCTTTTAGAAGTTCTTGCAATTTTCTTTCCGTGTCTTCTATCAACTATATGTTACAGTAGCTATTCATGTATATATATATATATATATATATATATATATATATATATATATATATATATATATATATATATATATTTGTGTGTGTGTGTGTGTGTGTGTGTGTGTGTGTGTGTGTGTGTGTATGTGTGTGTGTGTTTTGAACAATAGAAAATATTAAAAATTAAAAATGGGTTGTATATTAATATTTTTTGTTTTGTTATTTCAATTAGGTTCCTCGACTAGTTTCGGCCAGCATGGCCATCATCAGGAGAAAAAAAATCCTGCTTGTTAGTAGCTGTGAACTACAGGAATTAATGACTTTCTGAAGAAAATGAACGTTATCTGTAATTTTCATTTGTTTTTTTTTTTTATTTTTTGTTTTGTTTCGTTAATTTTGGTCAGTCCTTGTGTTGGTCAAACGGCCTCTTTTAATTTGTTTTCAATATATATATATATATATATATATATATATATATATATATATATATATATATATATATGATAAATAATTATATTGCTCTACTCTGTATTGAGCATTCTTTTAAGAATAGTATTTGTTGGTTATTGGAATTTATTCCGTATACACCATTAGACATGGCACGTGGAACTAGAACAGTCTACCCCAGTGAGCGAAATAAAAGGTTCAGTTCGACATTCCCACCACCTGAAGAAAGCCGGAGCGTACAACAGCCGAAACGTTGTAATAAATATGGCAACAAAGATGAGGACAATAGCCTGAATAATGTAAATAGTGTACATAATACTTCATCTCAGAAATATAGACAGATACATAAAAATCCTGTCGGCATTGAGATGCTTAACCATTTTAGGGTTGATTAGAGCCTCTAGAACTTTGATAAAACGAAGCAAAAGGCTAATAGGCCGGTAGGTAGAAAGATCAGATTGAGCACCTGTACTAAAACTCTGGGGTGCACTTTAAGTCTTAATAAGTAACATTTAGTCATGGAATTTTAAAATATAAAATTTTGAATTAACATTCTCAAAGAAGATGAGCGGTGCAGTTTTCAGTTATAGGGATTTATGAAGAATCTACTTTTTTTTTTCTTTTGAGATGCCGATAATCACAGATTTAAATCCCTTGAGTAAAGCGAAAGGGAAAGGATTATCCACTCCTTCTTAAAGATTAAGAAATTTTAACCAGTTTAAAATATGAAGTGACAATGACTTGACTTGAACATGGAAGCCATGTGCTTGGTGCTTCTCCCATTTTAAATATAAGGATTTAAAAAAAAATATAAACAGAATTCACAAATGACTCTTCTGTTAACTTTAGATGAATCTGGTAAGAAACTCTGCTATATAAGATTGTGAAATTGGTGCATCTATAATACATTTTCCCTTTAATAATTATTTTGAAAAAGATCTTTTTTATTTTCAGATATTCTTTTATTTAAATTTCTAAAGGTCTGTCCTATTCATTTCATCGAACATTTTTCAAATTCCTTCTTCGAGTCTAATGTTAGTATTTGGTGTTTTGTTAATTAAATCTCTTATTGTTGTTTAAGTTGCTGTAACAAATTTCATATTAATTCTAAATTTTCTTCAATTATAGTCTTTATTAAGTGAGTTATGTTTTTTCTGTATTTCTTAAGCTTTCCTCTTGACGTAATATATAATGTAATTAGAATATTGCATGAGTTAAAAACTTAGCATATATATATATATATATATATATATATATATATATATATATATATATGTGTGTGTGTGTGTGTGTGTGTGTGTGTGTGTGTATGTATGTATGTATGTATTTCCAAGAGGATATCATCCAGATAGAGCTCTATATCATAGACAAAGCAAGAATATAATACAAAAGGCTGAAACTAATATTTCATCAAACCTACAAATTCAAAAAGCTTTTTGTATATATATATATATATATATATATATATATATATATATATATAGAGAGAGAGAGAGAGAGAGAGAGAGAGAGAGAGTCAGGAGATCATTGTTCAAATATATATTGTTAAATATAACAGACAACGAATGTCTATTATATTTTATCATAACGTCATTTGTTTACATTTGATACGCCATGAGCAGTTATGAATGTACGTGAGAGATTCATGGAAGATTGAAGTTTATAAGCAGTAAATTCGACCTTGCCAACCGAGCGATCCTTAGTGGCCGAAACGGTTAAGGCATGTCAGGCTCTATGACGGTTCCGTATAGGATACAGGTTCGAATCCTGTCGAGGACGATTATTTTCTATGAAAATTTCTCGGACGTTCAGGCCGGTAAATGTTATTTAATACTGTTTGTTATAAACAGAGCATTTACTTAAATATTTGTATCTATAAAAAGAATGTATAAACATAAAAATGTCTTTATATATATATGTGGGTAAAGAAATTTAGTTTTATGGTGTGCTATATTAATGGGATAATGTGCTCAATATCAGAGATAGAGCGTATGTAAATATAAATATAAAAGTGCACATTAAAGTTCAGGCGGCCTGACAATTGCATCCAGCATGAAACAGCCTGTCGCCTCTGAGTGTTGACTGCAATGTTCATTTACATATATATATAGGATATATAATGTCAGATATTTTGTCTAGCTCACTAGTCCCAAGTAAAAGGGGAGCACTAAACGAAAACAGATAGTGTAATAATGAGAGTCAAAAGCACATGAAAAAAATCATAAGGAAACTCAATTGGGAGATTTTCACAAATACAAACTCCAAGTTTTGCATGTGTACTCTAGAATCCTTTCATCAAAGAGGAAGATATCCCAAAACAGAGAATTCAGTGGCAGACATAAAAGAGTTTAAATTAATTTTGTAGTGTGTTGAGAGAAAAGATTCTACATTAGAGGAATTGTTGCAAATATCACAAATGTTCGCAGAAGAAACGTTGATTTTGGTGATTTTTGCAAACTGGTTTACTTCTATTGAGATTTTTAGTCATTGCAGTCAAAGGAAGTTTTTTGTTTATGTAGATATATAATAGTACCCGATTGAAAAGGGGTGATAAGAAAATTTATTAACTACATTTCAACAGAGCATCTGTTCTCTTTGGCTTCCTCATGTTACAATGAAAGATAGACAACACTCTGTTCGAGATAAAATATCTTATGGTCATTGAGTATAAGTAATAATCATAAACCGAAATTAAATTATTTACCTTATCTGCTTCAATGTCCAGAAACACAAAAGGGTGCCTTCAATAGGGTGAACATCATTGATATATATATATATATATATATATATATATATATATATATATATATATATATTGGTTCAAGCGTTATTTTTATTGGATACATGTGTTTGAAATAGACGCCCTGCTTTATTTCTATTTTAAGTGTGTATTACGTCTATCATTTTGCTCACTCGCGAAAAATTAATAATGAAAATGTGCTCTTTATTAATTTTTATCGAATGCGAAATCCGTTAGACTTGATACACATTGTTTTAAAATAAAAAGGGACGTTTTTTCAAACACGGGTATCCACAAAAATAACATATGTAGTAATTAAAATGGCGAATTAAAAATAAATCCATAAATTCTTTCGAAATATATGTACACACATACACACACAAACACACGCATGACAGTTCAAAAGTGTGAAGCCACCTCCAGAATAAGCATGGGATGAACTTGAATGAAAAAGAGGCTCTTAGATTCATTGAAAAAAGAATGGAATAAATTATGAATTTATACCTTCGGAAACTTTTGCAAGGAATGCTAAAAATTTGTGCTGCAGTAATCAAGGCTAAAGGAAGATATTTTGTCGAGAGCAAATTTTAATGATAAAATGCTTTTTTTCATTTTATCATAAAAATTTCAAATAAAAATCATGTCTCACTTTTTAAGAATGTCTAATAAATTTCTCTTATCTAAAGTACAAAACTATTATCGATCAGAGTAAAAAATGAACAGTGAGGGCCTCAGAGTTTTCAACAGTTATATATATATATATATATATATATATGAAGAAGTATAGTCTTAAAGTGTGCTATATTTATGGGATAAAGTGCTCAATATTAGAGATAGAGCGTGTATAAATATAAAAGTTAACATAGAAGTCAACACTTAGAGGCGACAGCCTGTTTCATGCTAGATGCAATCATCGGGCCACCCGATGACTGCATCTAGCATGAAACAGACGGTCGCCTCGAAGTGTTGACTTCTATGTTCACTTTCATATATATATATATATATATATATATATATATGATAGAAATGTTGGTATGAAACATACAAACACACACACACACATATATATATATATATATATATATATATATATATATATATATATATATACACACACACACAGCATATCTTCATTCATGCATGTTTGGTTGAGTAATCTGGACATATTACGTCTATTTATTTTGATCCTCTTGAATTCTCTCATCAACTTCTTTATTCTATCATTCTGTTGAATTCTGATCTGTATGTGATCTTCAATTCACACACACAAACACACACATATATATATATATATATATATATATATATATATATATATATATATATATATATATATATATATATATATATATATATATATATATATATATATATATATATATATATATATATATATATATATATATATATATATATATATATATATATATATATATATATATATATATATATATATATATGTATATGATAGAAATGTTGGTATGATGTTTGCTTGACAACCTAACTATCAGGGTTTCAATTCTCGGTAGCGGATGCGCACTGCTGATGAGTCCCAAATATAGGACGAAACGGCCGTCCACTGCTTTCTGCATTCTGTTGAGGTTTCAGACTGGATGAAGCACTTAAATATATATATATATATATATATATATATATATATATATATATATATATATATATATATATATATATATATATATAGTAAAGGTTGGTATATAATCCAAGTAGATCCTAGTAGTATAAAATATTATAGCTGGTCCACAAAAAGAGCTCAATGTAATTATTATTACAGAGCAAATAATTAGTACACAATAAAATCCAAAATTACCTTATATGGCGAATAGGCTTATTTCAACCGACGAAAAATTCGTCAGTCTTATTCAACCCCTGTATAGACTGAGTTCGTGCCGGAATTAGAAATTTAATTGATAAAATTTAAAAAAAAAAAAAAACAGAAATAAAAACGTCGAAAAACCCATACAGAATTTATCCAAATTTAATGGTTCAGTCAGGCGAAAGGCACGAGACAGTCGTCAGGAGAGGGTGAAAGTTATCAGTCTTAAAAGGAAATTTCGGTTTCTTTTTTTCTCACTTAAGTCAAACAGCATTTCTGATATGTCTTTTCTGTTTCTCCACGTGATCAAAACGGAAAGCTCATTAGTTATGATGCATTGGCAGGACGTAACGTACGTGATAAGAAAGAAGGAAGGAATACGCAGACTTGAATCAGATAGCGTGTAAGTGTTATAAAAGTAGCTGAAGGATTCAGGTCCTGTATTCAAAGCTTAAATTATATCATACAAGAAAGAAAATCAAAATGCTATTTCTGACTTTTCTAGAAATGATAAAATTGACAAGCCTAGACTAATCCTCACGAATAATCTGTTTCGTGTTTCTTGACCATCTTTGAAAAGTCAAATCATAATCGGTTGCAGTTCCTAATACTCATATAATATTTATGCTGACCTGTTCTTTTGTAAGGCATGTCACGTTACTGTTTCGCTGTCCAGTTTAATCCCTAACCTGTGGCTTCGGAGTAATCCTGCAATACGGACCCAGCCCATCTTCAAACAATATATATATTTACAAAAAAATAAGCTCGTTAAATGCATACATGTAAAAAAAAAAAAAATGTCACGAGAATTAAACATAAGAGAATTTACTCTCTAGATTCATATGGCAAAACGTGATGAATATTCGGTAATAATCAAAATTCGGGATTATTAAGTTTTGTTCTGACACGTGAGTACTTTGCGAGTGGAAATTAATGTTTGTATTGAGCAGATATGATATTGTTTGCGCATGCGTGTTTTTGTGTGCGATGGTTTAGATCTTTGTAGGAAAGGGGAGTGAATGGTTGCAATAAAAAAGAAAATAACTTATTTTATTTCTTTACTTTCTCCTTTTCTTTTTGCTTCCTTTATTTTTCTTGTCACTCTTGTATTGAGAGAGAGAGAGAGAGCGAGACGGAGAGAGAGACGGAGAGAGAATAAAACGAAAATGAAAAGCGAGAGATAGGGATAGAAATAATAAGGAAGAAACAAGTAAAAAGAAAGAAAAAAGTCAAGTAACTAGTATTTAACTGAGAGAGGGGCTAGAAAGGGAAAGAGAAAGAAAAGTTAGAATCATGGGAAAAAGTGGCGATTTTGAAAGCCTAGATGTAATGCAAGACCGCAAGACAACCAGTGAGGAACGAAATCGCTACAGTCGTAATTGATCTAGCGAGACAAGCCTGTTAACCATTACACCACGTCGAAGTGACCATCATAGAGAAGGATGAAATGGAATTGAAAACGGGAAATGTTTCAAACAAAATAGAAAGCGAGAAAATACAATTTATAAAGAATTCTTTTTAATGTACAGTGTCCCTTCAGACTCTCCACAAGTTCTTATCCCTTGTATCACTGAGCAATGTTTTCCTCCTTATATGCCTCTAGTTGCAAAGAATTGGTACGGTGAACTAATGGGTAGCGGCTCGTATTGAGGAATCAAAGAGCCGAGTTCGAATTCCAGTCGAATGCATCACATTCACTTACGTACTAATACCCTTTTGGAAAGGTATGAATCCTCTTCTTCTCCCAAAGATAGCAGGAAAGACCGGGTTCTATAGCCTTGGATGCCAACTGGTCTACCGCAGAAAGAAATGGCAACCTACTGCAGGAAAAAAATCTCCCTCGAAAGATACATAATCGCCTAAGCGTTTATCACGAATGGCACATAACTGACTGAAGGATTAGGATGCTGCCCAATGCCTAAAATAGGGAGAAGGGAGAGGCTGATTATCATTGGATTATATTTTAACCGTGTTATTCACAATCGCAGACTTTCCCATTCGACAACTATTTCAAAAGTAAAATAAAAATATATAGAAAAGCGTATAGACACTACAGTAACGATCTCCAGTTGCCTTGATCTATCCACTGTCCTTCTCCACTTCCTTTCCTTTATCAACCCTATCTGCTCTCGCTCCAAATCTTCTGTAACTCCTTGCGTGCTAGTGGCTTCCCGCCTTGCTTGGGGTGAAATGGTTAAAAAAAAAACAACTATCAAAAGCGTTTGACTTTGAATATAAAGACTCCAAAGATGTACCACAGTGGTGTAGTGGGTATAGTAGTTTGTTAAACTTATGTTACTGTGTTCAATGAGCTATGTTTTCGCGAGTTCAATCCCTTGAATAGATATATAGTTATTATAAAACACGGTCAGTACAACTTCGATCTTAGCTAGAGGCAACCAGTCGTCTAGCCACACTGATGAGCTGTGATACAACGAAACAGTCTGTCTGTGGATCACAATCTCCTGAAAAATTTACTTCGGTTGAGATCTCTGAGGGAGGAAGCGTGGGTTTGTAAACAGTGACTATTACGCTTATTATAGCAAGACTCTTCGGTAAAACGAATCGAGGCCTCTCAGTCACTGTGTGTTAATCTAAAAATAAATACGCTAAAATTCACCTCAGCCGTGCGCCGACGACTTAGTGGGAGAATCTCCGACTGACGCCAATTCAGCCGGGTTTCGATCCTAGCTAGAGGCAAACGGACATCTAGCCACACTGATGAGCTGCGAAACAGCCTGTGGATGACTATATATATATATATATATATATATATATATATATATATATATATATATATATATATAATCATGGATTCAGGTTGAAAACTTTTCTCATGGTCTCTTACCCGACTAATTCGAGTTTATATGTACATACAACATGATACAGTACCTGATTTTCTTTAATAAATGATGCCGTAGGAAACCATTTTACCAGAATCAAAAGTTACAGAGTAAGTGGAATAAATGTGTTGCAAGTATTGACTTGTCGGTTTGTTCCACAACTATTTTTGACGAGGTGGCTTATGTTTAAAATATGGCGCTAAAAAGTAAGAAAAAAAGTAGGTCGAGTGTAAAGTAGTTCTCTGAATCATAATGTCCATCGTCTACAAACACAGAGTGAAAAGGTAGGCTTTTTTTATTTATTTATTTTCTATTAAAACGCGAATTCACAATTCGAAGCCAGGCTCTCCTTTGACTTTGGGAGCTATGTTTTAGGTAACGGTAAGAGTGTGTAACCGATTTTTTTTTCATCTTGATTTTATATCCGGATTCAGGTTAATGGAGTCATACGCTGACATCCGATCCCAACAAAGGCACGAGATGAAAAAAAAGAGAGAGCTTCGTTTGTGAATTCTGAGATCGAATTCAACGGATTACGGTCTTTCCGTTTATTGTAATTTTGGGAGTACTTTTTGTATTTTTTTTTGTCTGATAGAAAAAAGTTTATTTTAATACATTTCCGCCCAGATGTGGATTTCTACGAAAAAAAAGTGAAACTTGTTCCATTTCAAAACTGCTACAAAAATATCTCGTCAAAGTTATGCTAAATTCTGGATGGATCCGTGGAAATTCCCAGAGAATGGGAAAGAAAGATATCGTATTAATCTCAGGTATATATTTTTGGAATTATTAATAGAACAAGATCATTAAACATAGCTTTATATTATATAAAATCAATAAACAAAATGTATAAAAAATAAAAGTAACAAGAAAGAAAGAAACAAACAAACAAACAAACAAGAAGTGAAATCAAAAGAAAGAAAGAATGAAAGCAAAAGAAAGAAAGAAAGAAAGAAAGAAAGAAAGAGTGAAAGCGAAAGAAAGAGAAAAAGAAGGAAAGAAAATGTGAAAGTAAAAGAAAGAAAGAAAGAAACAAACAAACAAACAAAAGAAAGAAAGTAAGAAAAGGAAAGAATAAAGAAAGAAAGCAAAAGAAAGAAATAAGAAAGAAAGAGAGAGGAAAGCAAAAAAGAAAGATGGAAAACAAAAGAACGACAAAAGAATGCAAAAGAAAAAAGCAAAAGAAACAAAGAAAAAAAGAAATTTTGAGGAGATATAAAACACAAGTTCGTTGAAATTTCGGTGAATGACAAACCTAATTAACACTATCCACTGTTGTTCAGATGGCAGTAAAGTTTGAACCTATCCGGCGATGACTCATAGTAGTATTTTAATTAACATTTTTTACGGATAACAGCTGGACGGCAGCCTGATAAAATGGCGTCTGACAAAAGCATGCCTGAAGGAGGGAGATGTTGTTGACTTCCGCCATGTGTAAAAAGATTGCACCCAGTGATATTGATCGATGCTTTACGGACAGACATCATCAAATTTGGAATGTCTTGTCAAAAAATATTAATTAAAAAAATAATGAAAAAAATGGGTCTTATGAGATTTCTTTAGTTCACTAAAAACAGAAGAGCCCAACTTTGCTTTTTTTTCAGCACTTTTCTTTCTTTGTTTCTTTGTTTCTTTCTTTGTTTCTTTGCTTGTTTGTTTGTTTCTTTCTTTCTTTCTTAAAGTTAAAGGTATCGGCTATAAAGTCAAAATTTTTCTGAAATGGGAAAAAGATTAAAAAACAGCGTCTACTTGATTAACTTATGTATTGTATATCCATCCATGTAAGGAAATATAAAATATTTATTAAAATAAAAAGAATCTTTGTATCAAGACAGTTTTATGGAAAAACAGTTAATTTAATCTTTATTTGATTTAACTAAATAAAAAATTCCCAAATTTTATTCATTTTTTAATGTATTTTTATAACATGAATGGTTCGTATCCGTTGATAGGAGTTAAAAGTCAATTTGGGTGGGAGGCATGATAGTTGCCTTACCAGTTGACAACAGACATGCAACAGCCGAGAAGTGAATAACTTTCGTTTGCAAGTATGGTAGCCCATAATAAAAGGAAATATAACAAAAACCAATATTATTTTTTTCTGCAATTTAATGTTGTTGATCTTCAAGAGTTTTATTTAAACAGAACAATTATTTCTTTCCAAAAGTTAATTCGGAAACACATTCTGTCACATGAAATGTTTGTAGAGATAAATACATTTTTTTGGTTTCAAAACTAAAGAATTTTTGGTGATAATGATTATTATGATGTTTAAAGAAATAAAATTTCCGCTGGGAAAATTTAAGAAGAAAATTTAAAAACCTTCTATAATTTATATGTGTACAGTGGATCAATTAGAAAAATGAGTTTTACATAGCAAAAAAAAAAAATGTTAAATAATTTCAATGCTTTACATGGTAACACAAGAAGTCAATTCATTTCTTTTCATCGAAAGCAAAGCGGGAGTTACAGAGAGTGGGAGCAAGAGTAAAGAGGAGGGTTTGAGGAAAGGATATAGAGAAGGACGGGGAAGAAGATGTCGATTGATATTACGTTTGAATATTTGAATATTATAGCTATCAAGAAAGCAAGTGAGAGGAAGGGGGTTCTATTGTCGGCAAGTGCGAAAGAAGAAGCTGTTGGAGTAGAAGGTGCGGTTACATTTAACTGTTTCGACAGTGAAAGGGTGGGACCTAGAGGCCAACCTAGTAGCACGCTTAAATTCATATAGATGGAGCAACAATGAAAGTAGCTTGTCAGAACAGTTGCCATGAAAATATTTGTAGAAAAGACAGAGGGAAGCCACATCATGACTCCGAGAAAGTGACTGTAGACGAGATGCCAGATCAGGACCTATTACATTGCATATCTAGCTGTGGACTGTAGAAATACACACAATATATATATATATATATATATATATATATATATATATATATAAGACCAATAGAATTTTAGGGATTTAGGCAAATCATTATATGAATTGATCGAGCCTAGAAGAATCCTCAACAGAATGCAGTAAACACTGGACGGCCGATTCCTTCTATTTTGGGACTATATATATATATATAATTATTTATATATATATATATTTGGGAATATATATATATATATATATATATATATATATATATATAAGACCAATAGAATAAATCCCTAATATTCTATTGCTCTCATATATATATATATATATATATATATATATATATATATATATATATATATTGATGTCAGCAATTGTATTTTTCATGCGAAACGCAATTTTCAGATGTGATATATATATCAGACACACACACACACACATATATATATATATATATATATATATATATATATATATCAGGCCTGACAGTTGCATCTAGCATGAAACAGACTGTCGCCTCTAAGTGTTGACTTCTATGTTCACTTTTATATTTACATACGCTCTATCTCTGATATTGAGCACTTTATCCCATAAATATAGCACACTTTAAGATTATATTTCTTCATATATATATATATATATATATATATATATATATGTATGTATGTATGTCTATAATCCTGCCTACAATATGAACCTGGAATATATTGCTTAATTCTTCTATAAATTCTGTAGAAAATTCCTTTACAAGGAATGACGGAGATATACATTTATTTTCTCTTTCAATCAGTGCGTCTCAGTTACGCCCTAGCTCGGGCGAGAATGATGACAAATGAAAAACGGAAATTATTACCCCTGTGAGCATCCGTAGTTAATAATAATACTATCCAATCAACATCTGTGTGATCTTTTTTTTAATTATTTTAAAAATTGTTGGAGAAAATATTTTCACAATATATTTACATATTTATTTATTAAATGTCATGTTTTTCAAAAACAAAATCTTAGAGTTGTACATTTTCTGAAAGAATAAGAAAAGCCTTAAAAATTAATTATTGAATTAATATAAAAAATAAAAATATAAACTAAATGATAAAGTTCTTTTTTTGTTATATGGAAGACAAATAAAAAAATAAGTTTAATTATAAAATTTGTGTCATCCTAAAAATACTTCATTTGAAAATCTTAAAACTATAAAACAAAATTACTTACTTCAAATCAGTACTGTTTCTGCTTCATTTTTTCTCCTGACAGTTTGGCAGTAGTTTATAAAATTGGTAAAAGATTTTCTGTGTAGCTAATAATTTGGCTTTTTTCATTTTATACTTTTTTTTATTATTTTTCTTTTTTTATTCTTTCTTTTGTTTAACTTTGGAAAAAAAAAACCAAACTTTTTACTTAACGACAAATCCACCTAAAAAGCTTGATAGTGTTGTTCGTTTTAACTTTGTGGGTGTGAACATAAATAATGGTTTTAGAAGGACTGTTGTGATGAGGTCATTTGTTGTAAGTAGTTAAAAGGGCAAATGTGTTATTTCCTGTTTCTGTTGCCGATCTTGTGTTGACCAGTGAACAGAGTGAAAAACATTGAACATGACGAAATGATATAGACAGGGCTCGAGAAATAATGGCAAAACAGATGAGAAAAAGAGAGAGAGAGAGAGAAAGAAGAAAGAGAGAGAAGAAAGAAATATGAGAAAAAAGAAAATGAACTTAGAAAGATAGAAAGAATGAAAACACAATGACTAAAAAGAAATTACAGAAAGGGACGATGAGGGAAAAAAAGACAGAGAAAAGATGACCAAGTAAGAAAAAAAGGAGTGATAAAAGGAAGAAAGAAGGTATAGAAATGGTGTGGTGAGAAAAGAATTCGGGGAATTAAGAAGAAAGCCTAAATAAATAAATAAGAGAAAGAAAGAAAGAAAAATAGAAAAAAAGAAAGAAAGAAAGAAAGAAAGAAAGAAATATGAAAATAAAAGAAAGAAAGAGGGGAAGTAAAATAAGGAAAAGAAATTAGAAAGAAAGACAGTGAAAAGAAAGATAAAAGGAAATAAGATAAAGAAAGAAAGAAAGAAAGGAAGAAAGAAAGATAGAAAGGAATAAAGGAAAAAGAAAGAAAGAAAGAAAGAAAGAAATATGAAAATAAAAGAAAGAAACAGGGGAAGTAAAATAAGTTAAAGTAATTAGAAAGAAAGACAGTGAAAAGAAAGATAAAAGGAAATAAAAGAAAGAAAGGAAGGAAGAAACAAAGAAAGGAAAAAGAAAGAAAGAGAGAAAGTAAGAAAGGAAGAAAGGAAGAAAGAAAGAAAGAAAGAAATATGAAAATAAAAGAAAGATGGGAAGTAAAATAAGGAAAAGAAATTAGAAAGAAAGACAGTGAAAAGAAAGATAAAAAGAAATAAGATAAAGAAAGAAAGAAAGAAAGAAAGAAAAAAGAAAGAAAGAAAGAAAGGAAGGAAGAAAGAAAGGAAAAAGAAAGAAAGAAAGACAGAAAGAAATATGAAAATAAAAGAAAGAAATATGGGAAGTAAAATAAGGAAAAGAAATTAAAAAGATAGACAGTGAAAAGAAAGATAAAAAGAAATAAGATAAAGAAAGAAAGAAAGAAAAAAGAAAGAAAGAAAGGAAGAAAGAAAGGAAAAAGAAAGAAATATGAAAATAAAAGAAAGAAAGAGGGGAAGTAAAATGAGGAAAAGAAATTAGAAAGAAAGACAGTGAAAAGAAAGTTAAAAAGAAATAAGATAAAGAAAGAAAGAAAGAAAGAAATAAAGAAAGGAAGAAAGAAAGAAAGGAAAAAGAAAGAAAAAAATATGAAAATAAAAGAAAGAAAGAGGGGAAGTAAAATACGTTAAAGTAATTAGAAAGAAAGACAGTGAAAAGAAAGATAAAAAGAAATAAGATAAAGAAAGAAAGGAAGGTGAAACAAAATATGAAAAAGAAAAAGGAAGACAGAAAGACAGTGAAAAGAAAGAAAAGAAAGAAAGAAAGAAAGAATGAATGAATGAATGAAATACAGAAAAAGAAGGAAAATAAAGAAAAGAAGTAAAAGAAAGAAAGAAAAAAGAAAAGAAAATCAGAATTTCGACAAAATTAAAATTATTCTTATGGATATTTATCCATTTTCGCGTTAACACGAAACCTTTTTAATGTCTTTATGTTTAGTCATTGTTTGCCATGAATGTCAATAAATGACATGTTCATTTTTTTACAAATATGATTTGGACTCATAATTTAAATTATAGGAAGATCAGCCGGCTTCGTATCTACACATCTTTTCTCTGTCATTCTCTAAAAGATTTCTTATTCAGCCGGAGAACGAAATCATCTAACAGAATCCATTACTGCACAAAAGTAAAATAAGATGAGAAACGACGCATTTCTGTCTACAGCAATAACGTAAAAAAACAAAAACAAACATGTATTATTTTTGCCAAATAAAGTGGAGATACTTTGTTTTATATTATTTTCTTTCAGGATGAAGTTCATCATCACTCTCCACAGATTTTTTTTCTTATTATCTGTGAATTTCTCGGCATTCTAGCGAAATATAGTTGAGTAGTTCCCGTTGCCTTTCACACAACTTTGAATTCAAAATTTTTCCTTCTACCTTGGTTGGCAGCTTAGACTAGCTGCCAGCCAAGGCTAGAGAACCTAGTTTACCCTATTATTTTTCTTAATTTTTTATTTTTTTTTAATTCGAAAAAAATGTTATTTTTAGTAGGTACACTTTTTTGAGTTGCTATTGCTGCTTTTTATTTTCTTAAACAATGAAATTAATGACAACCGGCCTAGATTGAGTAGTAATACTAAAGAAGAAAATGTGCCTCTCGACAGGAGTCGAACCTGTATCACTTTTTCCATCAGTAATAAGATATAATGTCGAATTAAAAAAATCATTAAAAATTACTGTTTACGCCTGGAGAACAAAACTGAAACTAGCAGATATAAATTTATGGAAGTCCCAGTGAGAGTGGCGCGTTTCTTAAATAGAGATGGCCTCCCGTGACCAAACTGGTATAGACAGGTTTCAGCTGTGAAAGCAGTTTCCCTGATGAAAAGCGGGTACAGTCTTGAGAAGTACTATTTCTCTTTAGTAGAACTTTTCGACCTGAGTCCTTTGCTAATAATTTCACTGTTTAAGAAAATAAAAAAAGGGACACCAACTCAAACATGGGTACCCACTGAAAATAATGTTAATCGCAATAAGCAACGTCGGATTAATATTAAAATCCAGAGATGGATATGCAATGTGGTTGGTTCTGGTCAGGCATCTCGTCTACAGTCACTTTCTAACAGACGTGCTGTCGCTTCCCTCTGTCTTTTCTACAAGTACTTTCACGATAACTGCCTCGACAAGCTACTTTTGCTGGTTCCCAAACTGCATGAATTTAAGATTGTTACTAGGTTAGCAACTCAAACTCTTCCTGTCACTGTCGAAACAGTTTAATGTAGCCGTCTCTTCTACTCCAATAGATTCATGTCTCGCATTTCCCGTCTGTGGAACTCCCTTCCGTTTACTTGCTTCCCTGACAGTTATAGTCTTCAAATAATCAAACGTAATGTCAATCGACATCTTCTGACCCCTTGACCTAATTTCCCGTCTTTCTATTTATCCTTTCCTAAATCACGCCTCTTTATTCTTGCTCCCACTCTATGTAGCTCCTTGCGTGCTAGTGGCACTCCCGCCTTGCCTGGGTTGAAATGCTGATATATATATATATATATATATATATATATATATATATATATATATATATATATATATATATATATATATATATATATATATATATCAGCATAATTGTAACTTTCTTCAAGCCTGTATTGAGAATCATGTTTGTCCCTCCTCATTTTTATTCAGAATCAGGAGTGCTAGGCTTCAGCCAGGCTTGAAAATCGAGGAGATCTTCATGAAGGATTCAATTCAACTCTGTAAAAATAGAATCTTTAAATTAACACGTGATTTAACTATTTACCGTGGAGAATGTCTTTCACGGTTGTCCTTTTTTGATAGAATTAGGTTCTCCCGACATATGAGTTCTATCCATCTTAAATCCGTCAAGAAATTATTGTGTGACATGCAAACGCAATTGCAGCACTTAGTTCATAAACGGTTTGGACATATTGAACCAGTCCCGGGTGCAATTCTTAACCTATCCACTTATGAGTTATCTGATTTAGAATCCAATATACTTTCTTATGGTTTGGATTTCTGTATTCCTCCTAGGGTTTCCGATGCTGAAAAAATTTTCTCTGAATTTGAGGTGCTATCAGCACAGCTATGTAGACTTGTGCCTCGCTCGTCTGACTCTCTCTCGAGTTTAAAAGCTACACTTAATGATTTAGTGCATTCATATGCTGCAACACCTGTAGCTCTTTCTGAATCCAAGTGGGGTCAACAGCAGCGGTCAGTAGTCAGGACTATTAAAGCTAATAACAATTTGGTTATTACCCGTCCTGATAAAGGTGCCGGTATAGTCCTTCTCGACCATTCCGACTATGTCTCCAAAATGCTGACCATTCTGAGTGACACATCCAAATTTCTTCCTCTGGGTCCTGCAGAGACACATGACCGCACTATACCTATCGAGATTAAATTTCAGAAGACACTTCTGACTTGGCTTAAACGGGGCTTTCTCACTCGTGAGATTAGTGACAATATAAGACCTGTCGGATCTATCCGGCCTCGTATGTATGGTCTACCAAAGACTCATAAAGATAATGTACCCCTTCGACCTATTTTGTCAATGTCTGGCTCGTCCCAACATAGGGTGGCCGGTTTTCTTTCAGATCTCCTTCAACCGGTCGTCGAGCATTTTAGCTCATATAGTATTAAGGATTCTTTCTCTTTCGTCAAACTTATACAGGAAACTCCTGCCAATGATAAATTCATGTGTTCCTTTGATGTTTGTTCCCTATTTACTTGCGTCCCTGTAATGGAAACAATCGAGATTTGTTGTGACATGCTATATCGCAGTCACCTGTCTCCTCCAGATATTCCTGAAAATGTTTTCATTGAGCTGATGCAATTTGCGACCATGTCCGTGGAGTTTAGTTTTAATAACTTCATGTACAGACAGGTTGACGGGGTTGCGATGGGATCCCCTTTAGGTCCTTCGTTGGCCAACATTTTTGTGGGTTTTTATGAGGCTTCACTCCTCACCCACGACAATGCTCCGTCCATGTACCATCGGTATGTTGATGATACGTTTTGTCTCTTCAACAGTGAACCAGAAACCGATTCCTTCCTACTTGTTATGAACCAACTCCATCCTTCCTTGGCGTTCACTATTGAGAAGGAGTCTAATTCTTGTATCTCTTTCTTAGATGTTCTTGTGCATCGGACTCCATCTCATTTTCTTACTTCTGTGTACCGTAAGCCAACCTTTTCCGGTCTGTACACTCGTTGGGACTCATTTTGTCCCAAAAGACGTAAGATTAATCTTATTAGGACCCTAAGTCACAGGGCCTTGATGATTTGTAGCGAGCAATATCTCGATGACGAATTAAATTTTATCCGCTGTACCCTATTAAAAAATGGTTATCCTAGCGATACCTTACATACTGTCATGCGTGTTTAAATTATTAAATTCTGGAAGGAAAAAGAGGACGAAGTACAAAAGTGTCCCGTCTATTTACGACTTCCATTTATTGGTTCACGTGGCGAGCTTTTGGCCAAGCGAATCCTGTCTGCAGTCCAAAATTGCTATTTCTCTGCCCAATTGAGAGTTCATTTTGTGACTCGTACTGCCTTCCCGTCTATGCGTAAGGATCCTCCTCCTCCCCATCATGTCTCCTCTGTTATTTACACATATAAATGTCGCTGCGGTAGCAGCTACATAGGAAGAACAACCCAACGTTTAGATTGTAGGATCAGGCAACATGTCCCTTTACGTGTCCTCAATCCGGAAGCTAGTAGTAGCCAATTGGTGAATACTTCCAGTTCAGCCATCACTGAGCACCTGATAAATAGCAGAGTGTGCGCAACCAATTTTAGTCCGAACTTGTTCGCGGTGCTAGCTAGTTCGCACTCTCTATTTCATCTAAGAGCGCTTGAATCATTGTATATACGAGCAAGGGGACCGTCTCTTTGCAAGCAAAGGGACTGCCTCCTTGGTCTCCATATAATCACGCTCTAGTGTTCTCTATTCTTATTCCCCACCTTTTCCATCTCTATTTTCTGCTATATATAATTTTTTTTAAATTTTGTTTTTTTTGCTTTTTTTTTTTTGGCAGAAAATTGTATTATTCGGGTTAAGAAAATGTATTTCTTTTATACAGATAATTCATTGTCAATTTTAATGTTTTAATTGTATGAATTTTGCTTGTGTCATAATTTAGCTATTTATTATAGAATAAAAAGTTCCCCGTAGACCTTGATAAGCTAGGGAACGAAACCGGTTGGTCTTTTGAGTGATTGTCCTTTTTCTTATTTTTTACTTCCTCTCACATTATGCCCATTAGTAATAAATTCTATGTCTTTCTAGCTATTTGTCAGTTCTGTACCTCACACAATTTATTCAAATATATATATATATATATATATATATATATATATATATATATATATAGCATAATTAGAAGCCACGTATACTTACTTAATATGTATATAATATAGAAAAAAACAACTGAAAAGTTGCAAATTAAAAAAAATTGAATGTTTTGTTTGTGAAAGTATTTAGTTATATTTATATATATATATATATATATATATATATATATATATTTGATATTTCAGATCGACCCCGATCTTTCATCAGAAATGGCTGTTTTCAGAAGTTTGTTTACATTAAGTAGCGTATTAAGTATATATATATATATATATATATATATATATATATATATAGTACAGGTAAAAAATCCGTTAGTATATAATACAAGTGGGTCCTAATAATAATAATAATAATTATTATTATTATTATTATTATTATTATTATTATTATTATTATTTCCTCTGATTTCTGGCGTTTACACATTTCTTTCCAGTTCCTGCCCAAGGACCTAAGGTTAGAAATGGCATCATGACACTTTCCACTGCAAAAAAAAAATAAAATAAAATAAATAATTACATAGATAAAGCCCTTCGTAAAGTGTGGGCTGTACTTGTCAGAACAATTTTTGTATCTCTTTGACTTCCAGGGATCCCTTCAATCAGCCTACTGGAATCTTTTCCAACCAGTCCAAGGGCTCCAACTACAACAGGGATTGTTGATGTTCCCATGTGCCACATTTTTTAGATTTCTATTTCAAGGTCCTTGTATTTTGACAGTTTTTCGAATATCTTCAAAGATACATTGCAGTCTGCAGGGACTGCCATATCAATGAGGAGGCACTTATTTTGTTTGTGGTCTTTAAAAACAATGTCTGGGCGGTTGGCATTGATTATTATTATTATTATTATTATTATTATTATTCCTTAATAATATAATATTTTAAATGTATTTTCTTAATATAAACTATCTAAATACGATTTCTTGTTAATCTTATTGTATATCTTACTTGTAAGCATATTTTGGTATTTTTTAGTGGGTACAATTATTTTATATAATTAATAATTAAAAATTTCGTTTTATAAAACTCCTTTTTTCGGCCTTCCTTTAGTTACACTTCATCTTTCTTGAATTTGGGGTCTCATACGTTTAATATCTCGTTTGAATTTGTGCATCTTCTTTCTTCTTACAACAGATAATTTCCGCCTTCCCCTTACCACTACTCGGGCAGTCCATCCTGCAGAGGCTTCGATATGAGTAGGCTCTGTGTATGTGTCATTCAAATTTTCCCGGGTTGTTATTTCATGAAAGTAGGATTTCGGCCAATTGTCGCGTGACTTTTGAAACACCCTGTACATTCTATTTATTTTCTCGAATACGCAGACCGGTTGCTGAAAAAAAAACACACACGCACGCACACACACACACACTCACACATACGCGCACGCACACACACATACCTATACATATATATATACATATGCAAGATAGCACAATTTATAGTATACACAGTAATATGTTATCTGGTTTTTAATAATATTGCCTGGATAAATTTAAATCATATTGTAAAATTATACCTTTTGTAATTTCGGTCTGATGAGACAGGTATTAAAAACTTACTTGCCGAAATAAATTATAATTTGTCTATATTTTGAAATGAGGTATTATGTACACTATTTACATTATTCGGACTATTGTCCTCATCGTCATTGCCATATTTATTACAACGTTTCGGCACGTTGTACACTCCGGCCTTCCTCAGGTGGTTGGAATGTCGAACTGAACCCTTTATTTCGCTCACTGGGGTAGACTCTTCTAGTTCCACGTACCATGTTTAATGGATGTCAGTTATCAGTTATCTGCTGGTGATTCATCTCTCCAAGTTATCCATTGCCTTAACCCGGTATTGAACTCACACTCTTTGGGCCCTGCCACAGGGTATAGCTAACGCCTTTATACACTGCGCCATGCGTCCTTGAGGAATTGAACGTATAATCGTTTTCGATGATGCCGAATGTTTTTCCTTTATATATATACAGGGTGTCGATAAAGTTCGTGTGCACTTTAAAAAATTTATAACTTTATTTGTATTTGCGATAGAAATAAGTTGTAAAAAGGATTAGAAAGAAAGAAATCTATATTTTTTAAGGTTTTATTGAAATTTTATTTAAGTTTCCACATGTCCTCCATCATTAGCAATACAAAGGGTAATATGATTTTGCAGTTCACGGAAAACATTTGTCAACTGATTTACAGTAATGCCTGAAATCACATTAGTCATTGTAGCTATACTTAAAACTAGGTACATTAAACTTTTATAACATTTTTTACAGATTATTTCTGTCGCAAATACAAATAAAGTTATATATTTTTTAAAATGCACACGAACTTTATGGACACCCTGTATACATATATACATATATATATATATATATTATAATTTTATCATATAGACAAAACCATTTTACTCACTACAAAGATGCAACTTGGTTTCAGTGCATTTCAACTGCACTTCGACGGGTGAGGGTCGGAAATGGTTCCATGGTTGAAATGCACTGAAACCAAGTTGCATCTTTGTAGTGAGTAAAATGGTTTTGTCTATATGATAAAATTATAATAAATAAATAATTATCGCTCTACTATCGGTATCGAGCTCTTTTTTGAATTAACGCTGCGAACGTTGGAATTTATATATTACTTTCGTTCTCATCGCATCAGATATATATATATATATATATATATATATATATATATATATATATATATATATATATATATATATATATATATATATACCACAAAGGCTATGCAGTTTTGGCATTAAGCTTTTTTTACTCCAGATTGCTACTTCTTTATACTCCCCTGTGAGTTAGTTACTTTGTGCGTTTAATAATATATAATTATTATTATTATAAATATTAGTAATTTTTAACTTGTGTCGACGGTCATCGTCAGCGTCGGAAGGCAATTGGTCTAGCTGATGGAATATCCTAAATACAAACCACTGCTGCTTCCTTGCTATAACCAATCATGAAAAAGGTTACGAAAGCGAAGGCGGTTTTCGATAAACACAGACATTTTCCAGTAACTCCAGTAGCCAAGCTGATCTCAAACATATTGCTCCACATTCTTTTAGGTCTTATCGCTTCGGCCATTAGGGTGGGGCTCAATTCATTATCGCCCGCGCTTGGTGCCCTGGAACAGTCGCGACAATCACAATATTTAGTGAGTGTACAAGACGGACGTTGAAAGTCACGTTTCGGTGGGACTGATTCCAAACATCCAGGGCGTTACCATTATCCTACGTGATAGACGCTTGCCAACAATTCTTCCATAGAAAGTTATCATTGTAGTTATAGCAAAATATGTCTTCTAAAAACGAAGCAAAGTACTAAAAAACAGGGAAATTCCCTAAGAAACAAAAAAAATCAGTGTTGTCATATCAATCTTCAATATATGGCAACGAATTCTGGACAATTCCCTCACACGAAAAGAAGTCTTTAGATTCCAGAGATGTGTTTATACAGAATAGTGAGGATAATATATGCAAAGCATGTGAATGATTACTTATACGAAGGCTTGGAAAATTTGGCACTCACAGGACATCGAAGGCAAGCCAGACAGGAAATCAACATACCGAATGAGAGTGTGTAAAGTGATAGCAGAACAAGGAATGGAAGAGATAATAAAAAGCCAAACACTGGCAACAGTTACAAAGGATAGGAAGTTATGGAGAACCATGATCACCCACGTCTTCGAGGGACACAGCACATAGAAGAGTATAAACAAAAACATAAATGACATTAATTAAGGGTTCAGGTATCTAAGTTAACAATGACCGTAATAATAAATTTAACTTTATCAAAATAAAACAAAAGTCGTCATCTGTTGCCATTTATAACCGGAGTTTCGTAAATGGAATTATTTTAAAGCAGTTAATGATTTTTTTTAATGCGATATTATTTCCTATCACAGTAAACGTTACTTTTAGTAGGCATATACTTTTTAAATATTTTAAACGGTGAATCAGAGAAACCAGGGAACCACATTTATGCTAAGGCAACACTTAACACGAGGGTACACTTAACTTACTGAATAAAAACTTGTAATAGAATTAGACGAGAAATAGGGCAAAAACAGAATGACATTTTCAAAACACTGGGTAGGAAATGCAAACTTCATAAACAAACATAGATAACACAAAGGCATTCAATAAAGTATGATAAAAAGAAATCCTTGAAACGGTACTAAAGTTTGATATACATGGAAAGGACATACAAATAAACCATAACTTGAATTTGAAACGTAGAAATTGCATGCGGATATAGAACGAAATTGATACATTTTTTTTGTTTTTTTTAATCATATCACCCCAAGCAAGACCGGAGGCCACTATCACGCAAGGGGTTAAAGAATGGTTGGAGGAAGAGCAGATAGGAGTGGCAAGGGAGGGGATGTGGAGAAAGAGAAAGACAGTGGGTCGATCAAGGCAAGGGGACTACAAAAGATCCGGAGCGAGAGCAGATAGGAATGAAAAATGAAAGGATGTGGAGAAGGGAAGTGTATAGATCAAGGCAACTGGAGTTGTCGATTGACGCTACACTTAAACCGTTGGAGATTGTATTTGTCAGGGAAACAGGAATAGGGAAGGGAGTTCCATAGGCGAGATGTGCAATATATGAAGCTATTGGAGTAGAAGAGACGTCTACATCTAACAGTTTCCACGGTGTAGGGGTGGGAGCGGGATGCCAGCCTAGTGGGGCGTTTAAATTCACGAGGCCTGGGGACAAGCGAACGCAACTCCTCAGAGCAATTACCGTGGAAGTACTTGTAAAAAAGGCAGAGCGAGGCAACATCGCGTCTGTGAGAGAGCGACTGCAGACGAGATGACAGATCAGGGCCAATCACGTTGCCTATCCGTCTCTGGATCTTATCAAGAACCCCGAGGCAAACAGCAGGGGCCCCAGACCATATATGGCAGCAATACTCCATGCAAGGGCGAATGGTCGATTTATAGACTTGAAGGATCGATTCCGGGGAGAAAAATTTCCTGGCTCGGCACAGAGAACCAACTTACTTTGCGGTGGCTGATGCAACTGACTCGATGTATATGTTCCATCTCAGATCAGCAGACAGCGTGAGACCGAGCAGCCCCAGGGAGGAGCTCTCGAGAAGTTGGTCATTACACATTCTAATGGGATGCAGGGATGGATCCTTGAGGTGGTTGATAGAGAGCAGTTTTGTTTTAGAGGCGTTAAAGTTAACCATCCATTTCTCACCCCAGATCACAACCGATTGGAGGTCCTTTTCAATTTGAGCTGCCAGGTTAGCTTTGTCCGCCTCACTAGATTTGTGTTTGAGGCAGGAGTAAATAGGGGTGTCGTCAGCGTAGATGCCGACTTGGGAGTCTATGGCGTCAGGAAGGTCGTTTATAAATATGAGGAACAGAGTAGGGCCTAGGATGGAGCCTTGAGGAACATCTGCGTTAGCGGGATAGGATCTGGAGATTAATCCACTAAGAACAACCTTCAAATCCTGGTTTGACAGGAATGGCTGTATTAGGTCAAACAATCGACCTGAGATACCATAACCCTGGAGCTTGCGGAGAAGGCCGGCATGCCAGACTCTATCGAATGCTTTGGAGATGTCAAGGGCCACGGCACGAGCTTCACCGTTGTTATGGATATCTTGGTAGAAAAACTCAGTGATGGCCGTAAGCACATCGGCAGTAGATCGGGCAAAGCGGAAACCATACTGCTTGTCTGAGAGCAGATCGTGGGATATCAGGTGATTAATCAATTCGGCGTTGATAATGGCCTCGAAGACTTTGCCGAAGATGAGTAGGAGACTGATAGGACGGTAATTGGAAGGGTCGGAGGGGTCACCAGAGTTCTTAAAGACAGGGACAATGGTTGAGGACTTCCAGCAGTCAGGAAAACAGGACTCCTTGAGGCAGCGGTTGTACAATTTAGAGAGGGCAGGCGCCAGTTCAGGTGCACATTTCTTTAGGACAATGGCTGGTATTCCGTCACCACCAGTAGCCTTGTGGTGATCTAGGTTAGAAATAATGACCAATACCGACGACGGGGTTATGTGCAACCCGTCCAGGAGGGCCTCAGTTCTGGGAGGGAAATCGGGCAAGGGCACCCCGGAAGAATCTAGCGTAGAATTGGAAGAAAACTTCCGAGCGAAGTATTCGGCCATGTCAGGAGAGGTGGTCAAGACCTCAGACTGATTGAACAGGGGAGGAACGAAGGGTTTGTTATTGTTCAGGACGCTCTTGCAGAGGCGCCAATAATCTCTGGAGCCAAATTTGCGGGATGCAATACGTTCCTTCATCCGAGCAGCAAATAGTGACTTGGCATCGTCGAGGATACGCTTACACTCGTTGCGGGCAGAGGTAAATAGACATCTATTGGAGTCGGACATATCACTTCGAAATCGGTGGAAGAAGTGGTTCCTATGGGCAATGGCGGCTGAGCAAGCAGCTGTGAATCAGGGGGAGGAGCGAGGTTTGACCTTGAATTTCCTGGAGGGGATGAAAGCTTCGATACCGGCTTTAATCCAGGAAGAGAACTCAGAAGCACAATCATGAGTGGGGAGCTTAAATACAGCATCCCAGGGGACACCGCGGAGGAAGTCAGGAAACACGTCCCAGTCAGCCCGTTGGTAGTAGAATGTGGTTCTGGTGGTAGGAGGCTCTTTGCAGGGGGTGGGGCTGAAGGAGATGCTAACGGACACTACAGCATGATCGGAGTTACCGATAGGACAGAGCTGCGTGGCACTACAAGATTCAGGGATGGAGGTAAAACACAGGTCGAGGAGTTGGCGGCGCCCACCTCAGACCGAGAATCCGATATCGAGGACTCGGAGTTGGAGAGAACCTCCATAAAATTGACTGAGGGTTATTGCCACTCCAGGGAGAACCCTTATCCTCCTCAGCGGGACCACGAAGAGTGGGATTCGGAGGGCGATGTCCCTTTGGCAGAACTGAGCTCAAACAATAAGCAATCCCCTCATACAGAGGAGGATGGGGGTGGATGAGGACGAGGAAGAGCATAAAAGCAGACATACGAATACGTGTATATATATATATATATATATATATATATATATATGTGTGTGTGTGTGTGTGTGTGTGTGTGTGTGTGTGTCTTATATTTATGGGATTAAATGCATAATATCAGAGATAGACCGTATGTAAATGTAAATTTAAAAGTGAACATTGAAGTCAACACTCAGAGCTGACAGGCTGTTTCGTGCTGGACGCAATGAAACAGCCTGTCGACTCTGTTGAATTCAATGTTCACTTTTTTATACATATATATATATATATATATATATGTGTGTGTGTTTGTGTGTACAAGTATGGGATTGGTGTATACGGGATAAATTCCAATAACCAACAAATACTATTCTTAAAAGAGTGCTCAATACAGAGTAGACCAAATATTCAATAATTCTAACATAAATATGTTTTAAATCATTACAAGAATAGC
>OZ038491.1:36681154-36691154 GCA_964036315.1 Acanthosepion esculentum
CGTCTAATTCTCCCACTTCTTAGAAAGAATTGTGTTCATTTATTAGAGTAGTGTAAGCAGAAAAGGCCCTCTGCTTCCGTGTGTCACTTCTGTGCCACTCCTAGAGAACGTGGAAACATTGATTGAATGAAAGTTGAGAGATTAAGGTTCATTAATCGCACAAAAAATAAGAAAATATTGGTGTAGCTTATCGTTTCTTCCTTTAGAAGAAAATGAACGTATAGCATGCCGCTGGTATTTTTCGATCATCTGTCTTGGAGTGATGCAGTGTATTATTATTATTATTATTATTGTTATTATTATCCTCCACTCCACCTTGCTCCTCCACCTGCTCTTCTCCCTCACACATTCTTCTTCCTCTTCTTCTTCTTCTTCTTCTTCTTCTTCTTCTTCTTCTTCTTCTTCTTCTTCTTCTTCTTCTTCTTCTTCTTCTTCTTCTTCTCCTCTCTGCCTCTCTTTCTTCTTCTCCCTCCTTCCCATCCTCATGCTTCTTCTTCTTCTCACTCTTCCTCTTCCTTTTTCTCTCTCCTACTCATCCTTCTTCTTCCCTCCTCCTCCTCCTTCTTATTCTTCTTCCTCGTCCTCCTTCTACCTCTTTACCCTCCTTCTTCTTCTCATCCCTGCTCCTCCTTCTTCTTCTGCCTCCTCCCCATCCTCATGCTTATTCTTCTTCTCACTCCTCCTCTTCCTTTTTCTCTCTCCTCCTCCTTCTTCTTCTCCCCTCCTCCTCCTCCTTCTTCTTCTATGTCACTTCAAGAAGATTGATGAATTTACAAAACTAAACATAAAACTGAATTCATTTACAAATAAATATGTTTTAAATATACCATTATTTATTGATTTTATTATTTTTTCAGATTTATCTCGTAACCATCAACTGTCATCATGGACTGAATTTCTCGGTTTCAAAATCACCCTTCACCCCTTGCCAGTGTATTTATGAAAGATTAAAAAGGACAAACTGGAGGAAATATGAGATACGTTTCTCGGCCAAAGCAAGAAGATTAATAATTAAATGGAAGAAGACCAAATACATGGTGGTAAGCAAAAGAGACAACCCAAGTTTTGAGTTAAATATCGGGGACGTCAGAATCAAGTAGATACGGAAATCGACCTATTTGGGTGATCATCACTATACAACCGAACGGATAGTGATAGCTCTCTTCGAAAAGGAACATCGTGTGCGACAATAGATTTTTAAGCGAGTAAGAAGTTGCAGAGGTACATACCCACCCTCTCAACATCCCTCTCAGACTTCAGCGGAAAGGTGATGTCCAAGACGGCTGGTAAATTATCAGTTGCAACAAGTGGCCAGACCAAACTTCAACACAAGGAATGCGTCACTCGCACTTCACGGCACTGATTTGAATTCGGCGGTTTTCTTCTCCTAGCCTGGCTGCTATTCAAAGAAAGACCGCCCAGCCTACCCTGTTATTTAACACATAACCGCAGAATCACTTGGAATTGTCCTGCTTAGAAAAAAATCCTCAGGTTGCATTGGTGGGATAAAGTGCCGTTTGTTGAAATTCAAAATCTTCCTCAGTCCACGGACATCGAAGATATGTCTGTCTATCAACATCTACGTTGCATTATCCATGTTATCGTCATACCTGAGAACCGACTCCCACAACGTGATTTATTCGTTGAATTTGAGTCAGGGCTGCTAGTGGCCAATAAACGTGACACAGGGACCTCATTAGGACCATCCGAAAGATGTGTAATATATCTCCTAGACAGTTCTCACCATAAAAATCTAAGTTGTCCAAACAGGAAGAGGAACGTCGTCAAAGACGCCACACGTAAAACCCTTCTGATACAGCTACATTTCAGATGCTCTCGTTACGCGGTGGCATTCCTGTGTTGGTTTAATCTGCCGCACAAGAACACTATGAGTAGAACCAGTCGACTTTGTCTGAAAAGACATTCTACAACGATAACGACAACGAGTGCGTGGTGAACGTGACAGACAGAATTTGAACTTCCAAGTCATTTCCACTTTCTGAGCCGAACAACATTCTAATGCTTCCGAAATGCCAATGGAATAAACAGTGTAAAGTTAGTTTTAGTTCTTGTGAAAAGTTTAAACAATTCTTCATTGTAAAGCTTCCTATTTATGTTCTTCTTTGTGTCGAAGTGCGGCGCCACTAGACGGAAGACCCGTCGCGAATTAGACACACACCGGCCGAAGTTCAGCAACAGATCGCCTGACTGAATACTGAACATGAATTGAGAATTCACAGATCAAATACTGATCCTGACATTGAAATTCTTATGGCATACAAACAATATGATTTGTTGCCGCCAAAATTGAGCTAAAATAAAGTAAAAAAAAAACACACACACATTTCAAATAATTTAAATACCTCATTTTCTGTAATATTTTTTGTTTTGTTGATAGACGAAACCCTAAAACTAATCTGTGAAACAAGATAAATAATCTTATGCCTTTCAATAAGGCCTTGAGAGATTTTTAAAACGTTTTCGCAGTCAATTTATCATCGACCCGCCATCTTAATTTAAAAATGATGATAGGAAAACTAAGAAACATTAAAAATCCCATAAAATCAAATATTTATCCTAGATATTACTTTCAAAGTAAATTAATAAAATTAAGGATTAATTTCGATTTATTACTTCCACTGTGGTACAACATGTCGTGGAATATGAAACCAAGATGCGGAAAGGTTTCCGAACAATGTAAATAATGTAAATAGTTACAATACCTCATCTCATATAGATAGATAATAATTTTAATTAATATTTTTATCCATTTTATTTATTTATTCTTTTCTTCTTCTTTTTAAATATTTGTCATTTATTCTGTATTTATTTTTTTTAAATAATTTCTTATCATGACCTATTTTAAGAGCATTTATTAAACAAGAGAAAGTTCAGATCTTGTTAAGATTAGCGAACCCACTCAAGGTAGGGTTTGCTATTTTTACAAGATGATTGGGTTCGTTATTCTTTCTTCTTCTTTTATGTGCAGTGTGGAGATAGGGGGAAGTGGGATAGGGGGAAGTGGGATAGGGGGAAGTGGAGAGCCATAATCTCTTACGTCCTGACGTAAGAGATTATGGCTCTCCACTTCCCCTAGCCCTCAATAAATCTTGTCCTTTTGCTATTTCTCCCAGGCCTTGTTGTGTCATCTACTTGCTTAAACCTTTGGTACAAGTAAGTTTAAGCTTCAGTAGCTGTTTTCATATACTAATTTTAATTTATTAATTCAGATATCCAGGAATCCTCAAGATTTTTTTTTTTTAAGCATATCACCCCAAGCAAGGCTGGAGGCCACTAGCACGCAAGGGGTTATAGAAGGGTTGGGGGAAGAGTAGATAGGAGTGGTAAAGGAGAGGATGTGGAGAAAGAGAAAGACAGTGGATCGATCAAGGCAAGGGGGTTACAGAAGATTTGGAGCGAGAGCAGATAGGAATGAAAGGTGAAAGGATGTGGAGAAGGGAAGTGGATAGATCAAGGCAACTGGAGATGTCGATTGACGTTACATTTAAATCGTTGGAGATTGTATTTGTCAGGGAAACAGGAATAGGGAAGGGAGTTCCACAGGCGAGATGTGCGAGACATGAAACTACTGGAGTAGAAGATACGTCTACATCTAACAGTTTCAACGGTGAAGGGATGGGGACGGGATGCCAGCCTCGTACGACGTCTACGTTCACGGGGGTATGCGAGGGTGCAGACGCAATTTTCTGCCAGTTTATTTGAATCAGTCCATGTGGATGGAACGGAATACGGTTAACAGATTCTTGGGGTTCCGTAATACAATATCCTTTCAGTTATTTTAAGTGTTTTTTTATTGAAACTGAATAGTATGTTATTTTAATTGTCATTTATTATTCCAACATTGCTTTTAATAAATAGAACATATTCTCTTAAGGGTTTGCTATTCTTTATATGAACCGAATGTTCTTGATAAGTTCCGAATGTTCTTGACAAGTTCCGAATGTTCTTGACAAGATCCGAATGTTCTTGACAAGTTCCGAATGTTCTTGACAAGTTCCGAATGTTCTTGACAAGATCCGAATGTTCATGACAAGATCCGAATGTTCTTGACAAGATCCGAATGTTCATGACAAGATCCGAATGTTCTTGACAAGTTCCGAATGTTCATGACAAGATCCGAATGTTCTTGACAAGTTCCGAATGTTCTTGACAAGATCCGAATGTTCTTGACAAGTTCCGAATGTTCATGACAAGATCCGAAGGTTCTTGACAAGTTCCGAATGTTCTTGACAAGTTTCGAATGTTCATGACAAGATCCGAATGTTCATGACAAGTTCCGAATGTTCTTGACAAGTTCCGAATGTTCTTGACAAGATCCGAATGTTCATGACAAGATCCGAATGTTCTTGACAAGATCCGAATGTTCATGACAAGATCCGAATGTTCTTGACAAGTTCCGAATGTTCATGACAAGATCCGAATGTTCTTGACAAGATCCGAATGTTCTTGACAAGATCCGAATGTTCTTGACAAGTTCCGAATGTTCATGACAAGATCCGAAGGTTCTTGACAAGTTCCGAATGTTCTTGACAAGTTCCGAATGTTCATGACAAGATCCGAATGTTCATGACAAGATCCGAATGTTCATGACAAGATCCGAATGTTCTTGACAAGTTCCGAATGTTCATGACAAGATCCGAATGTTCATGACAAGATCCGAATGTTCTTGACAAGTTTCGAATGTTCATGACAAGATCCGAATGTTCATGACAAGATCCGAATGTTCATGACAAGATCCGAATGTTCTTGACAAGTTCCGAATGTTCATGACAAGATCCGAATGTTCTTGACAAGATCCGAATGTTCTTGACAAGATCCGAATGTTCTTGACAAGTTCCGAATGTTCATGACAAGATCCGAAGGTTCTTGACAAGTTCCGAATGTTCTTGACAAGTTCCGAATGTTCATGACAAGATCCGAATGTTCATGACAAGATCCGAATGTTCATGACAAGATCCGAATGTTCTTGACAAGTTTCGAATGTTCTTGACAAGATCCGAATGTTCTTGACAAGTTTCGAATGTTCTTGACAAGTTCCGAATGTTCATGACAAGATCCGAATGTTCTTGACAAGTTCCATATGTTCCATATGTTCTACTATTAAAGAAAAAATAACCGCGGAAATTAATAAAGACATTGAATTGATAATGTTTATCGATTTATCTTCCATTCAGCTACCAATGTCATAAAATATTACAGAGACTTTCAGACTTCATACACAATTATTTTTATTCTTATCTAACCAATCAACTGATAATTCAGAAGGGTTAAATTATGTTCGATTTGATCTCCTGTACAAAAAATAATTTAACAGTTGAAAAATCAAGGAAAATTCTTTTAAAAGTATATTAATGCGAAAAATAGCATTAAGCCCTGCATTTTTCGATTCTTCAATTATTTAATTAATAAAAAAAAAGATATCTTTTCTTATCAGCCACCGAAAGAATTTCAAAATCTTACAGAAATATTACGAGTAATGTTTTCAAAAATAAATATTCATTGTAGATTTTCACCTGTCAAATTTGAAAGAAAATGTGTCTTATTGAATAATGTAAACACTAAATCTAAAACAAAAATTACTTTGTGCGTTTAACTGAATTTTTATAAGGTCTCGGGACAAATTTGGGAGATGTTCTGATTTGATATTGCAAAAGATTTACACTGAAATATCTTTAGGGATTTTTTCTTTATAAAACTATAAAATAATCTTTTGTCATCATCACCAGTTTTATTTTAAAATATTCACGATACACTATTCGGACTATTGTCTTCATCTTTGTCACCATATTTATTACAAAGTTTCGGCCTTTCAGTATCTGTCTATATTTCTGAGATGAGGTATTATGTACATTATTTACATTATTCTGACTATTGTCTTCATCTTTGTCGCCAAATTTATTACAACGTTTCGGCCTTTCAGTATCTGTCTATATTTCTGAGATGAGGTATTATGTACATTATTTACATTATTCGGACTATTATCCTCATCTTTGTCGCCATATTTATTACAACGTTTCGGCCTTTCAGTATCTGTCTATATTTCTGCGATGAGGTATTATGTATACTATTTACATTATTCGGGCCATTGTCCTCATCTTTGTCGCCATTTTTATTACAACGTTTCGGTCGTTGTACGCTCCAGCCTTTTTCAGGTGGTTGGAATGTCGAACTGAACCCTTTATTTAGCTCACTGTGGTAGACTGTTCTAGTTCCACGTGCCATGTTTTAATAGATGTCAGTTATCAATTATTTCCTGTTAATTCGCCTCTCCAAGTTCTCCACTGCCTTAACCGGGTATTGAACTCACGCACTTTGGTTCCTGTCACTGGATCTAACCAACGCCTTTATCCACTGTGCCATGTGTCCTTGAGACAGATATTCACGATGTATCGAAATGGTGGGTAACTGATTCCCAAAATGTTTCTACAAATGTTTCTAATAGAATAATACATACAGTTGATTCATTTTGGAATAAATGCTATACATTCAATTTGAATCTGATAATTCCCTAATTTTTTTGGTATTTTTAAAATAAGGAGTAGTGTGTTTTTGTTTTGTTTAAAAAAAAGCATCCATTTTGTAGGCACCTAAATATTGTCTTTCGCGCAGCTGTCGAACAAAAACCTTAATTGTCGTAAATAGACCCGTGATATATGCGACAGATTGTTGAAAAAACTTCGACCCAACCCACCACTCAAAATCTGACAAAATATCAATTTTTTTCCGCGACGTTGTTATAAAACATGAACTAAAAAAATAATTAAGGGTCCATCAGAATAGTTCCTTTGTGGAAAATTGATCACCAGTTTGTAGAGGGAATGCTATTTTGTAACGAATGCATTTCTTTTTATCAATTTACCACAAACAAGATGATAATGCCATTAAGGCGCAAAGGGTTACAGGGTGTAAAAGAGAACGAGAAGACTTTAGGAGGAACTGGAAACTCTAAACAGAAAACTAGGGATAAACCTCTACTCCTGTTCAAAAAATAAGTGAGGAGTGTGAAACGGACGATAGGCAATGGCGAAATGATTGAGAAGAAATGAAGTCAACATTTTCAAAAGAAATGAAATTAAACATGCGGAGAAAATTTTGGCACTTATATTTATGAAATGAACAAAGTCCGACAATTATTTTAAGACATTTTTATGTTTATACATTCTTTTTATAGATACAAATATTTAAGTAAATGCTCCGTTTATAATAAACAGTATTAACAACATTTACCGGCCTGATTTCCGAGAAATTTTCATGAATTTACCTTGAATTTTGTCAAACCTGGAATGCGAAGATTGTGCAGCTCCTGCATAGGTATGGCAACGATACTTATTTTTGGTCTAATCTAACAGAAGAAGTCAAGTACTTTCTGGCGTGATACAAAGAGCCGACAATGTTTCTAGCATTTGTAACAGCAAAACTGTCCAAATCGTGCAACAGTATGGGATAATTGTGCATGCCACAAAATGTTTAATATCTAAAAAACCAATAGACTGATCGAGTTTCTTTTTGCCAAGTCTTCAGATAAGACGTTTACTCATTTTCACATCATTTCTCGTAACAATCACTGAAAAACCCTATATATATATTATGAAATAGACAAAGTCCGACAATTATTTTTAGACATTTTTATGTTTATACATTCTTTTTATAGATACAAATATTTAAGTAAATGCTCTGTTTATAATAAACAGTATTAAACAACATTTACCTGAATATCCGAGAAAATTTTCGTAGAAAATATTCGTCCTCCGACAGGAATCGAACGTGAGAGAACGTATAGGATACAGGTTCGATTCCTGTCGGAAGACAAATATTTTCTATGAAAATTTCTCGGACATTCAGGCTGGTAAATGTTGTTAATACTGTTTATTATAAACAGAGCATTTACTCAAATATTTGTATCTATAAAAAGAATGTATAAACATAAAAATGTTTTAATATATATTTGTATAACGAACAACTGACCTCATAAAAGATAGGAAAGAGAACATTATATTTACGTGCGTCTGGATAGATACAAAAAGGAAAGTAAAGATGTATGTACTTATACGTTCTCTCTCTCTCTCTCTCTCTCTCTCTCTCTCTCTCTCTCTCTCTCTCTCTCTCTCTCTCTGTTGGTGTGTGTGTGATGTCCACGTGGATGGTTTAAAATTACCTAGTCGGATTGCCGGATGATTAAGTTTCTCTCCTAAGGGAAAACTGGGCACGACTGCTACTTACTGAACTCTGTTTCTGACTGATCAAGAAGAGAAAAAAGTGTATGAGTTTTCTTTTGTTTTGAAACAGCGCCATCTAGCGATGTCTTGGAAGTTGGAAGTAATCCCCACGACATCAAAACCACTTCTGTAAGAGATTCAGTGAAAAAAGCATTTATTGCCCCACGAAAGATGCTTAGATTTATAACTTCGAAGGTCTTATTAATTTTGAGTTTTGCTTTTCAGCTCAGAATGAAGAAGTCATTTCTTAAAGTTTTTGCTAATCAAGGCGAAAAATTTCAACAGTAAATTACAAGTCATCCGTTAACAGAATGATAACTGAGAGTAACAAAGAGAAAATCAATTTTAGATTAGAAGGCCGAAACGTACAACGGCCGAAACGTCGTGAATATGACAATAAAGATGAGGGCAACAGTCCGAACCATGTAAATATTGTAAATAGTTACAATACCTCATCTCATAAATATAGACAGATCCTGAAGAAGGCTGGTGTGTATAACCGCCGAAACGTCGTGAATATGACAATAAATATTAGGAAAACAGTCCGAACAATGTAAATAGTTACAAAACCTCGTCTGGTAAATATAAACAGATCCCGAAGAAGGCTGGAGCGTATAACAGCCGAAACATCATGAATACGACAATAAAGATGAGGGCAACAGTACGAACCATGTAAATAGTGTAAATAGTTACAACACCTCATCTCATAAATATAAACAGATCCTGAAGATGGCTGGAGCGTACAACAGCCGAAACATCGTGAATATCACAATAAAAATGAGGGCAGCAACAGTCCGAACCATGTAAATAGTGTAAATAGTTACAACACCTCATCTCATAAATATAAACAGATCCTGAAGATGGCTGGAGCGTACAACAGCCGAAACATCGTGAATATCACAATAAAGATGAGGGCAGCAACAGTCCGAACCATGTAAATACTGTAAATAGTTACAACACCTCATCTCATAAATATAAACAGATCCTGAAGATGGCTGGAGCGTACAGCGGCCGAAACATCGTGAATATCACAATAAAGATGAGGGCAGCAACAGTCCGAACCATGTAAATAGTGTAAATAGTTACAACACCTCATCTCATAAATATAAACAGATCCTGAAGATGGCTGGAGCGTACAGCGGCCGAAACATCGTGAATATCACAATAAAGATGAGGGCAGCAACAGTCCGAACCATGTAAATAGTGTAAATAGTTACAACACCTCATCTCATAAATATAAACAGATCCTGAAGAAGGCTGGAGCGTACAAAGGCCGAAACATCGTGAATATCAGAATAAAGATGAGGGCAGCAACAGTCCGAACCATGTAAATAGTGTAAATAGTTACAACACCTCATCTCATAAATATAAACAGATCCTGAAGAAGGCTGGAGCGTACAAAGGCCGAAACATCGTGAATATCACAATAAAGATGAGGGCAGCAGTCTGAACAATGTAAATATACACTATTTACATAAATCCCGAAGAAATGTAAATAGTGTAAATATTTAAAATAGCTGATCTCAGAAAAATTGACAAATTTTACGAAACTGAAATTGTTTCAGAAAATAATAATCATAATACCCGTGAAAGTTTCACAGTTTTGTTATTTTAATTTTCTGAAGATACAGAGAATAATGCAGTCTCAAACAGCGAGTGTGAAACACTCAGAGAGGAAATGTAAACACACCAAGGATGAAAATACAACTAGAACATTAACTCTCTTAGCCATGACCACCGGTGATAAAGAAAAATGACTTAAT
>OZ038491.1:36696154-36738654 GCA_964036315.1 Acanthosepion esculentum
TTCACCCTCTCCTTGCACTATTTTTTGTCTCCTTTTTCCACTTCCTTCTTGCCTTTTTGAATCAATCTCTCTTCCACCTCATCCTCTCCCCATTTTTCCTGCGTCCTTCTCCTCCTCCTTGTTTTATGTTGATTCTTTTCTCCTCCCCCTCCTTTTGTCCCCACCTTCCCGCCTTCTTTTTTTTCTTTCTTTTACTTCTTTCCCCACTCTCTCTAAGCGCCTCGCTTTCCACCTTTTTCTAGTACTTCTTTCATATCCTCCCTATTAACTTCTTTCTTATATCTCTTCAAGTTTCCTTCTTTCTTTCTCTCTATCTTCCCCCTCTCTGTTTCTTTCCACCTTCTCCTTTCTCTTTTCTTTTGTTTCACCTTCTCCTTGCACTATTTCTTGTCTTCTTTTTCCACTTTCTTCTTCCCTTTTTGAATCAATCTCTCTTCCACCTCATCCTCTCCCCATTTATTCTGCGTCCTTCTCCTCCTCCTTGTTTTATGTTGATCCTTTCCTCCTCCCCCTCCTTTTGTCCCCTCCTTCCTGCCTTCTTTGTTTCTTTCTTTTACTTCTTTCACCACTCTCTCTAAACTCCATCTTTTTCTGGTACTTCTTTCATATCCTCTCTCTTATCATTCTTTCTTACATCTCTTCAAGTTTCCTTCTTTCTTTCCCTCTATCTTCCCCCTCTCTGTTTCTTTCCACCTTCTCCTTTCTCTTTTCTTTTGTTTCACCTTCTCCTTGCACTATTTCTTGTCTTCTTTTTCCACTTTCTTCTTCCCTTTTTGAATCAATCTCTCTTCCACCTCATCCTCTCCCCATTTATTCTGCGTCCTTCTCCTCCTCCTTGTTTTATGTTGATCCTTTCCTCCTCCCCCTCCTTTTTTTCCCCTCCTTCCTGCCTTCTTTGTTTCTTTCTTTTACTTCTTTCACCACTCTCTCTAAACTCCATCTTTTTCTGGTACTTCTTTCATATCCTCTCTCTTATCATTCTTTCTTACATCTCTTCAAGTTTCCTTCTTTCTTTCCCTCTATCTTCCGACCTCTCTGTTTCTTTCCACCTTCTCCGCGCCCTCCTTCTTCAGCCTTCTCTTTCATCTACCTTCTTTCCTGATCTTTCCCCTACGTCTCTCCTCTTCCAATACTTCCTCTTCCTTTTAGCCTTCCTTTCTCACATCCACTTACCTTACCATCTATCCACCTCTTATTGTCTTCATGTCCTAATTTTTCAGCTTCCAACATGACCTCTTTATTTCCTCTCCCACATCCTATATCTTCAACTCCCTCCTCCTCGTCAGCATACTCCTACTTCTTCTACCCCTACCACCGCTTTGTTTACCTTCTACCATCTCCTCTTCCTCCTCTTCAAACATCTCCCTGTTTCCTTATTTCACCCCCCTCTATATTTTGCTCTTTCCATCACAACCCCCTCTGTTATTCTCTCCTCTTCCCTCTTATGATTTCTCTTTGTACTCCTCACCCATAGGAAATCAATCCAATGCTTCTCTATTGATCAGTTCTTTAATCTCAAATCATTTCGGGCGAACTGGGGCAAATCATTTCGGGCGAACTGGGGCAAATCATTCCAGTCTTTGATTTCACAGTGCTAAAAACTGAACATTTATTGTATTTCAATTGATTGAAATGTAAGAAGCCGCTTGGATGCAGAATACAGACATCAGTCTCTGACCTTGGTGTCAGTTTTGTGATATTCTCAGTTTGAACTTGCTTACGAGGCAGGTGGAGTAATGGATAGCGGCGCGGATTGAGGAATCGGAGAGCCGAGTTCGAATTCCAGTCGAATCCATTACATTCACTTACGTGCTAATACCCTTGGGAAAGGTATGAATCCATCTCTTCTTTCTTTCTTATGATTATGTGTGCTTATCAGGAGGCAAGGAAGAGTAATGGATTGTGGCTCGGATTGAGGAATCGGGGAGCCGAGTTCGAATTCCAGTCGAATCCATTACATTCACTTATCCTTAGAAAAGGTATGAATCATCTTCTTCCCCCACCCAAATAGCAAGTCTATCCTGCTATTTGCTTATTTGGGTTCTATAGCCTTGGATGGCAACTGGTCTACCGCAGAAAGAAATGGCAACCTACTGCGGGAAAAAATCTGCCTAGTCAGTCATATATTGAAAGATACATGATTGCCTGCGAGTGTAACACGCATGGCACCTAACTGACTGGGAAAGAAAAGTTTCTTTCATTTCCTAACAATTGCAGATGACGAAAGATAAAAACACGAGACTGCAGTGGTAAAAATTCTTTGAATTTATTAAAATTATATTTTACGAGGGTACGAAATTATTATCCTGAAGCATAGTCAATGGTCACAACGATAAATTCTGAGCGACGAACATTTATAACAGCACGACTCGAGAAATGTTTTTTCAGAAGGCTTGTTTCAACGCAATTGCAAATGTACATTTATGCAGAAGTGGTCACCAAAAAGTCTGCTGACATGTTGTTTTAGAACTGTACAAAAAGTTAATGAGATTGTCTTTGGAAATATTCCCAATTTCAGTTACATTCAATAACATTTGCAAAAATAAATCAGATGTCTTTGGGAAATGCTTAATGAGTAGTTTGAAAATTATTTTCCTTATATTAGTTCTTACTTCTAAATTAAATGTGGGGGGTGAGCCAAATAATATCTCTTTTCCTATCTCTATTCCTTGCATATATGGTTGTTCATATCTCTTTATATAACTCATTTTCACATTTCTATCTATCTATCCATCTATCTATCTATCTATCTATCTATCTATCTATCTATCTATATATATATATATATATATATATATATATATATATATATATATTTGTGTGTGCGTGTGTATGTGTTTATTTTAAGACATTTTAATGCTTATACGTTCTTTTTTATAGATACAAATATTTCAGTAAATGCTCTGTTTATAATAAACAGAACCATCATATAGCCTGACGTGCTCTTACCGATTGAGCCACAGAGGATAACGTATAGGATACAGGTTCGATTCCTGTCGGAGTACGCATATTTTCTATGAAAATTTCTCGGACATTCAGGCCGGTAAATGTTGTTAATACTGTTTATTATAAACAGAGAATTTATTTAAATATTTGTATCTATAAAAAGAACGTATAAACATAAAAAATGTCTTAAAATAATTGTCGGACTTTGTCCATTTCATAATATATATGTGTGTGTGTGTATAATATTTATTTTAGGATATTAAAACATGTTAACAATCGCTACATAATTACCATTATGTAGTGATTAAATAAATGTGTCTCCTCGGGCGATGTTAAACTACTGGCTAGTGAAAGAAGTTTGACATCGCCCGAGGAGACACATTTCTGGTGCTGAAACGTAATTGCCATTATGTAGCGATTTTTCACATGTTTTACGATCCTAAAATAAATTTAGCTCTATTCTATACTGTGCCCTCTTTTAAATTATGTGTAATTTACAGGGGAATTTGTTCCCATTTTAACTGGATTGATATATATATATATATATATATATATATATATATATATATATATATATAGGGTGTCCCAAAATAATGTATACACTCTTTGAATCGTTATAACTTATTCAATTCATGTATTTTGATTTGTAAATAAGATTCATACAAGAGAAAGAATAAACATTTAAAGAATTTGAGAGTAAAATATACAAGAAACATAGAAAATTAATTTTAATAAGATAAAAGCTACTTGAGGCAATGGCAGAATGTTCATATAATGATCAGTTCACATTAAGTGCTCAAACTGGTTGCCGTTCTGGTCAATACACCTTTTCATATCTTGAAGGAATAGACCTACAAACGTCCAGTATCATTTCCTCTGGTATTTGAGCACATTCTTCTTCAATTGCTACTCTCATTTCAGCAATTGTTTCAGGTTTCCTGCTGTAAACTTTGTCTTTTAGAAACCCTCATAAAAAGAAATCCAAGGGTGTGAAATCTGGTGATTTAGGTGGGTATTCAACTATCCATCTTCTTCCAATCAATCTGTTTTGCATATTTTCATCCATATAAGTTCTCACATCATGGTAATGTATTATTAACTATTAATATTTAAATAGTGCATACATTATTTTGGGACACCCTGTATATATATATATATATATATATATATATATATATATATATATCAAAATATATATATATATATATGTATATATATATATATGTATATATATATATATATATATATATATATATATATATATATGTAGATATATATATTTATATATTTATTTATATATAACACAATTATATTTAAACACGAAAACAATAAACAAAAACTAAAAATTCTTGAAGCTATATATATAAAACAGTTGAAACCTAATCTGAACAAAATAAACTATCAAATATTCCTAAATGCCTATAATTGATAACAGAAGCCATTGGTTTATACCAACGGCTTCCCATACTTAATATTTCTCGTTTTTCACTCTCGCGTGGTCATGTGTGACGTCACAAGCTGCGATATGATTTTCGTTCCCGCGTCTCGTATACTCGAGTTTGTCTTTGCTTTGAAATTTTTCATACAACAAAAACAGACAATCATTATTGTTTTGTCCGTGTATTGTTTGATATATTGAAATGTAATTGTCATCTTTGATAATGGTTTATATCAGCCGAAAGCTTAGATAGGATTAAAACATCTATCAATATGGGGATTTCCTTTCGTCTTTCAATGATAATGTTATTAAGCTTATCAGACAATATGAAAGGAACTTACTTAAAATAAATAGACAAAACTTGTCTATATTATTTAATGAAACATGCACCAATATACATATATATATATATATATATATATATATATATATATATATATATATATATATATATATATATATATATGTTTAAAGATATATATAAGTATATGTATATATAAAGATATATAAGACGTTGATGCAGTTGACTCACAATCTTGAGCATCGTAAAACAACAGCATCAACATCGAAGTGTCCACATGAAACTTTAAGTCAAAGAAAACAGTTATATGTGACTATTGATTTACTTATATTCTACATTGGGTCTGTTTTGTATATCTTTATATTTTAAATTGAGCAGTCATTATAGCGTCCCTGTTTTGCCTTTACATATATATATATATATATATATATATATATATATATATATATATATATATATATATATATATAAAGTTGTAGCCTCTGACTGTGTGTTTGCTATCGAACTCTTCCTAGGGTTTTAGAGGTAGACGCCCCCACCATAACCATATATATTCTGAAACTACATTACACAGAGTACTTGCATAAGTAAATTTCATTTTGATCAAAGATTGCCAGGGTGGTCATGAACATCCCAATTAATTGTTTCCCTTTGATTTAAATTAAATCTAAATTTGAACAAGGGAATGACTCTTATCCAAAATATAAAAGGAGAAAGCCAGAAGATGGAGGTCACATCTGCAAGTTCAAAATGAGACAATGTGGACATCAAATTGAGCAAGAATTCACCAATCAGGGGTGTAGTGCCTTACAATACAAGTCAACTGTCATAACAATGTTGAAATCTACTCATCAATTCATTCAATCAAATATTGCATCAAATACATATCAAAAGGAATGAGATCAAGCTTTTTTCGCACCCACACTGATTTTTTCTATTTGATTTAAATTAAATTTAAATTTGAGCAAAGGAATGAGACCTATCCAAAATATAGAAGGAGAAAGCCAGAAGATGGAGGTCACATCGGCAAGATCATTGAGTAATATTGAAATGCATCATTTTTGTTTTCAAATTATAGCGCGGGTAATTCGGCTAGTGTGTATATATATATATATATATATATATATATATATATATATATATATAAGCAAATATGTGGATGTAGATAACATCTCCCCTTTCCTGGCAAGATTAATTCTTGACAAACATACTTATAAGCTTTAAATTCAAATAGAATTTCTCTTTTTCATTTAAGATAAAGTCTCTATCTTGGGAGCGCGTTTTTCGGAGCATCGCCGGCGTGACCCCAACGTGGCGCCAACGTGACGCCAACCTGACCTAATCCCCCAAAAAGGAACGCTGACTTTAGATTTTCATTTGTTCTGTTTCTGATTAGTCTTGTGTCTATCGTCTTTTCATGTTGACTTAAATAGCGTCTAATCCTAAGTATGTTTCTAATAGCCATGTCCTGAAGATGGTCTACTAGACCGAAACGTCTGACGTCGACAGTAAAACAACATTAAAACAGTAAACTTGCATATTCGGATTTTGTTTTGTCTTTTCCATATTTTTCATCATATATATATATATACTGGATTTCTATACAATAAAGAAATATCTTATTAAAGAAAATTTTGCGCTCTCCGGCAGGATAATTTTTTTTAATAAGTTTTTTCAAATATTCAGGCCGGTAGATGAAAATAAATAAATATACTCCCTCATAAATAAATAGAGGCGTCTACTCAAATGCGAGTATCCGCTAAAAGTAACGTTTAAAGTGATCAAATCTGTCGAATTAATAACTTAAAATCCAATAAAATTACTTTTATAAATATATTATTAAAATTTAATTTTTTTGTTTTTCTTTCCATCTTATTTTTGTTGCTTCTTGATTGCAACGCTCATACCAATTTTAGATTCTGCTACTACAAGACAACAAATATACGGTGCTGTTCGATAAAAGTGACTCACCTGTTTTTTTTTTGTTTTTTTTTTACTAAATGTTCTCTTCTCCGATGAAACGAAAGTTGAGCTAAATTCAAAGGATAAGCGATCTAAAATCCGAAGAAGAAGCTTTGAAAGATCTTTGAATTTAGCAGTAAGTACTGTCAAGCATCCGTTCAGTATAATGTTCTGTGGATGCTTTTCTTTCCATGGAACTGGTTTCTTAAAACCTATTGAAAAGACCCTCAGGAGCGAGCAGTACAAGAGAATTTTAGAGTCTTGTCTGCTCCCTTCTGCTGAAAGGGTGCAAATCGACCCCACCAAGCTCATTTTTATGCAGGATAATGCTCCCTGTCACAAATCAAAATTGATGAAGGAATATTTTGATGAGAAGCAGGTGAGTGTTATGAGACGGCCGCCCCAATTTCCTGACCTCAACCCCATAGAAAACTTATGGAGCATTATAAAGTACAGGCTCTCGAGAAAGCAGTTGAGCAACAAAGAGGATTTGATTGTAAATTTCATATCCGAATGGAATTCAATGCTTGGAGATGAGACTTGCCAGAACCTAATCAAGTCAATGCTAAAGAGGGTTGAAAAGTTTATTCAAAATAAAGGAGGACCCATAGATTATTAAACATTTCGAACTATATTACCTATTATAAATAAATTATACCTGTATTATTCTTTATTTAAAGCTGTTCGGTTATGTTTCAGGAAATAAGTGAGTCACTTTTTTTGCACAGAGTGTTTCCCTGAATCTCATTTATATCCAAAGTTATAATTATCGATAGAATACCTTGGGGTGAGTAAACTTATTTACTAGGTGGTCGGGAAGGGGTCTTTATATTAGTAAGATTAAAAATTAGTTTGACCAAAAAAACCAATAGGCGAAAAAATCTTTAAGTAAAAAAAAATCAGGTGAGTCACTTTTATCGAACATCACTGTAGATTAGTAAAATATAGTTTCCAGTGATATTTTAAAGTCTCACCCCGTATTCTTGCAAGCCTGTTTGACATAAAGTGCATCTTACCGGTTAAACCTGCCTTTCATAACATTTTTACCCTTGTGGAACCATGGAATTGTTTGATGTCTCAAGTAAATTCTGTATAAAAATTACTGTATGCCATTATTAATATCTATCTCTTTTTTAATATTTTTTTATCTTAGTTCATATGGTGAATGTAATACATGGGCACCGTTCATGCATCCTGTACAGATATAAGATATAACAGGAGATTCTGTATATATATTTTTAAATACACGCATTATAGATTTGCTAATCACTGCCCATGAGCCTGTACTTGTGCGTATAGTGACTCAGCTTATCTATAAGTAGAAAACCCCATTCAACTGATATCAAATGTTCCTGTCTTTTTTGCTATGGAGGTCATTGCATTATGTACCCTCAGTGTGAAAATAAAACATTAGCCAACAATTTTAAACTGCGCATGACAACAGACAGCAGACGCCTGAAGCAACAACAAAGGTGGCATCTTTTTATGGCATTAAACGCACCACAAACATCCGGAGGTATAAATGCATCCGTGTTAAAGATTATGAAGCTAAATTGAATAAAAACACTGTATATATATATATATATATATATATATATATATATATATATATATATATATATATATATATATATATATATATGTATATGCCATTTTGTTTGGGATCTGATCGATAGAAGACAAGTTAGGACTGGGAAAATTTTGTGGGAAGAGAAGAAATATACGTTGAACACAAATGAATGGCCGACTTTTATATTTTTTTTCCTCTGCATATATTAAGAAAGACAAGCTTTTCTAAAATGAAACAATATTATTTCAGCCTGATATATGAAATAACCGCATGAAAACTGTCCACACAATTGACGCCTTGTGGGGAGCGGGTTGTTTTGCTTAGTGAGGTAGTCTCGCAGTTAGGAGCGAGCTTGTTGCTCAAGTGTGTCCCACATTTCAAATGTCACTGCGCCCTACTAAGTTTAATGAATACCAACTTGAAACGAGAAATACAACAAGCATGAGATGGAATTATAAGCTTTTCCCCAAAAGAATTAAACTTCAAAATGTCCTTATTGATATTCATAAACTTGCGCGACAAAGAACGAATTCATAATATCTAAAAATGAAATGTGTTTGATTTTACCGAAAAAGCAAAATGTTTCATTATCGTTAAATATTCACCAAAGTAGATATAGAAAGAACCGAGATATCTGAATATTCTGTTGTCGGATTTATATTGCATCCAAGAATTTAATTTCCATCTTCATGATCCCTTCCTCTAAGGAGTTGTAAAGTAGGCAGACAAATTCTTGCATGGTAATGTCGATAGACTGTATGGTAATGTTAGTGGAGGTTGAATTTTTCGAGCCTTTCTTTCTTGTCTTTTGATTTCTTCCTTTTGTTTTCGAGTTGCTTCGAAGCTTTCGGTTCCGACAGTGATAAAAGACTGCCAATTGGCATCGGGCTTGCCTTTCAAACGATTTATGCAGTAATGTTTTTGAGTTGATCCTTGATTTTCGAAGAAGGCAACCTCGGGGTACCTTCCCTGAAGTGAGCCCGTTGAATAAGACCTGATGTGGAAACCTTGACTCTACAATTCTTGCCACATCGAAGACGATATTACATGATCAGGGATACGATGCTTTGACTATTGGCTCTTTCCAGGACTTTGTTGTTGGTCACTTGGTATTTACATTTGATGTTCAACATTGCAAATGAAAGCGTTCTAATTTTTCGATGTAGCGACGATATAAACTCCAGGTTTCACAGCCATATAGCAAAGTTAAAATGACAACAGCATTACAGACTATAATTTTTGTTAAGTTTAGATCTTTCTTCTATAAGAGGATTCTAAGTAGCTTTGCAAATACCACGTGTGCAATTCTGTGTTCCAAATGCTTTTTCTGGGGTGCACTTGTTTGATAAAAGGCCGTCTATATATGAAAAATGCTGTACTTGTTCGAGAGATTTTTCAGACATCGTAATAGTATTTGGGGTTGGCTGTGTAACGAAATTTAGATAGTTATTAAAAAACAGAAAAATAGAGGGATCTGACATCTAAAAAGGAACGAAATCACTCTGAACAGATAGCATGACAAAAAACGCTAACCACTGCATTTTGAAAAATGTTGTCCGGCTATAAGTGAAAAATGAAATTACCTCTAGTGTAGCATTTTACTGCTTATTTTACAAAATAGTTACACTCGAAATCTAAATGCGAGAGGGGTTGGTACAGTAAGAAGGAATATACCGCATTACGTCATCACAGACTACCCTTTTACGCAGACATGAATCGAAAAACTTATATTGAATCAATTTCTAGGTCACCTGTAACACACACACACACACACACACACACACACACACACATATATATATATATATATATATATATATATATATATATATATATATATATATATATATATATATATAAGTGTGGATGGCCCTGCACAAAGACTTCACCACTATAATCAAATCCTGTGTGGGTGTCGGGCTTTCAGTTTCTGGGAACTGATCTGCCTGACCCTCATACGTCGAGTTCGACAGGAGAGTCCATCATATATATATATATATATATATATATATATATATATATATATATATATATATATATATATATATATATATATATAAATAAAAAGGAAAGAACAGTAAGATATAAAATCCGGTGTTCTTATAGATATTTTTATTTTTACACAATAGTGCTCTATGTAAATTTAAATTTACAGAGCATTAATATTATAAATTAATAGATTTAAAATATGGTTTTACCGCTACACAGTGATAACCATGTTTCAGGGGCTTTAGCTTCCATTTCTGAAACATGGTTATCACTGTGTAGCGGTAAAACCATATTTTAAATCTATTAATTTATAATATATATATATATATATATATATATATATATATATATATATATTAGAGAATACACATAATGTCCAACGCCAGTTTCATGCAGACTTGCAATCTTCAGGTGTTGGGTACAGTCTGACCGTTATGAAACACTTAGAGACGACAGTCTGTTATGAAATACCCATATCTATCTATCTATCTATCTATCTATCTATCTACCCAAACACACACACACACACACACACATATATATATATATATATATATATATATATATATATATATATATATATATATATATATATATACATGTGCGTGTGTGTGTGTAATAAAATATAGTTTTTAGGGTATGCTATATTTATAGAAAAAGGTGCTCAATTTCAGAGACAAAGCTTGTTCGAGTTTGTGTAAATATAAAAGTGAACATTGAAGTCAACACTTAGAGGCGACTGTCTGTTTCATGCTAGATGCAATTGTGAGGACACGAGTGGGGTCTCGTGGCTTTACGACTGTGTCTAGCATGAAACAGACTGTCGCCTCGAAGTGTTGACTTCAATGTTCACTTTTATATTTACACACGCTCTATCTCTGATATTGAGCACTTTATCCCATAAATATACCTCACCTTTAGACTATATTTCTACATATATATATATATATATATATATATATATATATATATATATATATATATATATATATATATATATATTATTTGTGTGTGCATAATATGTATAAATATATATATATCTTATCTGTGTGTGTGTGTCGTGTTTATATATCCAAATATGTCTGCGTGTTTCTGTATTATAATCTGATTGTGTATGTATTGTCTTTTGCAAGATTTCACGCTACACTGACCATATCTTCACTCCAAATATATTTATGTTGTAAGGGAGTTCAAGGCAGTATTAGATCTTAACGTTTATTCCAACTTAATAAAATAAATAGAAAAACTTATCTATTTTTTCCTCAGCTTCTTTAAATAATTTTATAATTTTAAACTTAATATTGATTAAATTTAAAATTGTTATTTTTTAGTTTTTAATTTTATAGTATAATTTAATATTTATTAGTTAGAATGAATTCTATTTTAGTCTCACCCTAACATTAAAGCATTAAATAATTATTATAACCTTAGTTCGTTGTCAAGTTTTTTGAATTCTCATATACTTGTATTTTGAGTTATCATTCCAGGTTATGTAACAGTGTTTCCCATAGCGAGGGATGTTTGATTGAAAACGCTTTATTCTACATTCAACACCATCGCTTGATAAGACACCAACAGTGTTGAAACAATTTTGTTGTGATTTTATAACATATTTATGTTATAATTTTGGAATAAATAATTATATTTGCTCTACTCTGTATTGAGCACTCTTTTAAGAATAGTATTTTTTGGATATTGGAATTTATTCTGTATACACCAATCCTATATTTGAGTGTATATATATATATATATATATATATATATATATATATATATATAAACAGTTTGAATATTTCTATTTTGATTTGTTTCCCGATGGACTGGAGTTATCCGAAAAAGTCAACATCAACGAGACGACATAATTCATTTTGATCGGCTAAACACTTGATTTTTACTTAAACTCTATGGTTAAAAATATTAAATTTTAACTAACTTTGAACTCATCAGATTTTAAAATTAGATTTTCACTAATTTCACACACACACACACACACACACACACACACACTCACACACACACACACACACACACACACTCACACACACACACACACACACACACATATATATATATGTGTGTGTGTGTGTGTATTCAGATGTATGGGTTCAGTTGATTGTCTGATGATCGCAAAAGCGTGAAACCCAGGGTTACAAACTCATATCCATTCAACTGAATATGTTAGTTCTATCACAGATATTGACCACTTTCCACTAAGTGCCGTGTGTGTGTGTGTGTGTGTGTGTGTGTGTGTGTGTGTGTGTGTGTGTGTGTGTGTGTGTGTGTGTGTGTGTGTGTGTGTTGAAACTTGGGCGAATTAAGTAAGTAATCTATTTCAGCTGAAAATTTAAAAAGAAGGAGACAAATAATTTTACCCAAACATTCCTTCATAGACGAACAAAACCATACACGACACGATTAGTTGATAAATATGTATACAACTTCTGCGCATGCGCACACTGAATACAGCTTGAAAAATATTCATGTACCAATAGAGGCGAGTGTAACAGTAATCTGTTTGAACATCTGCGAACATTCATACGATTTCGCGATGGAAGCAAAGAAAATCTATAGCAATGTCAGTTCCAAAAATGCATCAGGATAAGTTTCCTTATCAGAATGATTGCGTTCATTTTAATATAGGTCACCCTTCTCCAAGATTCCTTCACGTTTTACCTACACACGCAGACACGTGCCTGCACACACATATATATATATATATATATATATATATGTTTGTCTGTCGTCATGTATCTGTATGAGTGCAGTGAAGTTCTCGGTTCGAACTATTTCCAAAACAATAACATTTATTAGAATGGTCTTGGGAGGAAGCGAAAACCTGTCTGAATATTGACCTATTTCTCATTCCTATAAAAAAACATATCTTTACCGGATAGACGTGTTTGAGTAGACATTTCGGTAGACGATAATTACTCTGTAAACACAGTAATTATTGTCTACCGCCCTGGGTTTTTCGAGAGTCTTTAAAAAAAGAAAATGTGTCTTTCGGCAAGATTGGAAACTGCATTCCCCTTATATAAAGGAAACCAGCGTATAGACCGGCGTGCTATTCAGCCACGAAGAAAGGATCATTTTTCATTCTGAAAAAATAAATCATTTTCAATCCTGAAAGAAAGGATCACTTTCCCTTCTGAAAGAAAGAAACTTTTTTCCTTTAGAAAGAAAGGATCACTTTTCCTCCTGAATAAAACGATTATTTTCCTTTCTGCAAAAAAGCATAATTTTTCCTCCTGAAAGAAAGGAACTCTTTCACTTCTGAAAGAAAGGATCACTCGTTAAGATCTCTTCAAAATAATTTCGGATTAAGAATTAATTAATTTCTTAGAAATTATTTCGTCTAAGTTTTCGGATAATGGCGATTCCTGTCAAGGACACCTGCACATTTTTGTGTTTGTTCAACACCCACAGAGTAAATTATGGCTTATACTCCAACTATGCTGAAGAGGCGTTTGTTACAGTTTCTAGGAAAGAACACATTATCTTTAATTGATCAGCAGCACAAGCACTCCATGACAATGACGACGAGGTATATATATATATATATATATATATATATGAAGAAATATAGTATTAAAGTGTGCTATATTTATGGGATAAAGTGCTCAATATCAGAGATAGAGCGTGTGTAAATATAAAAGTGGACATGGAAGTCAGCACTTAGAGGCGACAGTCTGTTTCATGCTAATGCAATTGTCAGGCAACCAGTGCTGTTATTTTTCTCGGCTATTTATATATAAGGGTCAGTGGTGCATTATGGGTAGTCTATTTTGGCGGTTACTACCGCGTGCATGGTGAAGGTAACCGCCAAAATAGACTACCCATAATGCACCACTGACTCTTATATATAAATAGCCGAGAAAAATAACAGCACTGGTTGCCTGACGATTGCACTAGCATGAAACAGACTGTCGCCTCTAAGTGCTGACTTCCATGTCCACTTTTATATATATATATATATAGTCAAACCTAATGAACTGATCCTGACGATCTGCTTAAGTGAAACCTTGGTAGATAGGTGTGTCTGGCTCATTAGGTTTGACTAGGTCTGCTCTACGTCTGTATCGAGCTTTTTAATTAGTTGGTTACTCATATCGGGTTTTTTTCTTTGGGCTTCGAACCTGTATCTGTGCGATTATTTTCGACAGACTTTCATGTTCCTGGCTCATGTGTGTGTGTGTGTGTGTGTGTGTGTGTGTGTGTGTGTGTGTGTGTGTGTGTGTGTGTGTGTGTGTGTGTGCGCGCATAAAACACGGGATGACAAAGACGGTGCCACAGTGATCTGGGGAATCAAAAAATACATTAAAGGTGCCAACAAACAGTTAGCCGACAAAGAAACCTACAAAAGTTTACCTACAGACCCTCTTCCCGAATACCAAACTAGCTTACTAAACATAATACTTTGCAACAATCTAATCGACATGGAAACATGCACAACATTTACACCCGCAAACATCGCACCTGCTCGCTTCTATCTCCTTCCTAAAATACACAAAAGCAACAACCCAGGAAGGCCGGTTATTTCATGATTCAACTGCCACACGACCAAAATTTACAAATACGTAGACCATTACATACAGCCCCTAGCTGAAGAAGTAAAATCCTACACCACAGACACAACAGACCTACTAAACAAAATTAATCACATACAAAGAGTGCCAGAAAATGCTATTCTGGTGACTATGGACGTAATATCACTTTATTCATACATTAAACACATCGAAGGACTAACCGCCCTTCAAGAAGCACTTACTAAAAGAAGAAAGCAACCCCCCACCGAAGTTATCATAAAACTCATGGAGCATATTCTTACATTGAATACTTTCAACTTCAATGGAGCACACTACCTGCAAGTAAGAGGCTGTGCCATGGGCACCATTGCAGCTCCATCATATGCTACAATCTTCATGGAAAAATTTGAGGAGACCCATATCTATCCCCTCATGGCTAGCGACTGCGTATTCTATGCAAGATATATCGATGATATATTCTTTGTATACACGGGCAGTGAAGACAAACTTACCCAATTACTCATGACCCTAAACACAGTAGACGGCTCAATTAAGTTTGACTATGAAAATTCCACAAAATCGAGAAGATTTTTAGACACCCGCATAGACATACATGAAAACAGAAAACTAGAAACGACATTACACACTAAAATCACTGACACCTACTACGATCTACATTTTAAGTCTTCCCACCCTAAACACCTTAAGGAGAACCTTCCCTATTCACAAACACAGACTCAGAAGGATATGTTCCAACAATGAAGAACTAAATAAACTAATCAGCTAACAACACCTAATAATAAATAAAGAAATTTCCACACCTAGAGAAGTCACCCTAATGTACATGATTCAAAATAAACCAAGCAGCATTCCTCTAGTAACCACTTTCAGCACCACTCTGCCTACAGTATCTTAGATAATCAAAAGTCGCTGGGAAATACTACATCTCAAACCAAACCTGAAATAATTGTTTGAGGAACCCGGCATATCTAGCATATCGTAGGCCTAAGAACCTAAAGGAAATTATAGGTAGTAACCATATTTCAGGGGATAAGGTAACCAACCGTAATAAACCAAAAATAACAGGATTTTCCCAACCATGTAACAACAAAAGGAGTTTATGTTTAACCACGTTAGACAAACCGATTCGTTCACTAGCTCAGTCACTAAATCTACTTTCAAAATCTACCACGACTCTAACCGTAGAAGTCATAACATAATTTACCTCATAGAATGCACACTATGCCAGAAACAATATGTGGGAAAATCTGAATGGCCCTTTCACTACAGAATTAATAATTATCGCAATGGAACTAAGCCGGCTCCCAATAAAAGAACATTTCCGCCTACAAAAACACGATTTTAAAACCCATGCCAAATTCATTATAATTGGGAAAATAGAAAAGTTCAGATAGCATTAAAATTTTTTTTAGAAGACCATGAAGATAAGTGGATTCTGCGCCTAAACACGCAATCGTCGGGCCGCGCATGACCCATATATATAAATAGCCGAGGCCTGACGATTACGTCCTGCATGAAACAGCCTCCGTACATTTACCTATAAATATAGCATGCCTGAAAGCTATATTTTTATCATATATATATATATATATATATATATATATATATATATATATATATATATATATATATATATATATCCAAATGTAAATGAATGAAGAGTGAGATTTCAGCGTTCAAAACATTAATTTAAAACAGGGCTCAATACAAAAGCAGAGCAATAGATATATATATATATATTATGCAGTCAACATGCAAATACCCACTACTAAACTGTACATCTTGTTTCAACGTTAAAAAATGTTAACATTGAAACAAGATGTACAGTTTAATAGTGGGTATTTGCATGTTCTAATGTAACACTGCATAATATATATATATATATATATATATATATATATATATATATATATATATATATATATATATTCAAACTTCATATCTATTATGTTTGATTATGAGCCGTTCTAAACATCGTATGGTTGCTTTAATTTAGGTAGAAAATAAAGACAAAAATTATACAATATTTGGATATTTTTGGCTATGCTGTTCTTTGATCTAAGCTTCCGACTCACATTAGCCATCTTCAGAGTGTTTATATAGATATTTAAACAAAGGTATTCACCATCAAAAGTAATATTCTGTTATTTTGAAATAGAAGATTGCTATGTGAGATAACGGTCGCAGAATAGCAGACGCAGGTTGTAAATTCATGATGCGGTTCTATGACGTCGTACCACATGAGAGACCTAAATATTAACAACAGAACCATATGTCTAGATGCAATGAAATGTGTTGTGACTAGTTTGATATGTAATTTTGTTGAGTTTGGGTTGCTTGTTTTAATGACCTCCAATATCTGAAGGTTCTTTTTATTATGTGTATGTGTGAGTATTGTTATATATATATATATATATATATATATATATATATATATATATATATATATATGTTGCTTATATTTTGTCAGCATGATTTCATTGAGACATCTCTCATTAAACAATTTAGACAGGTTTTGTCTCCTTACTCTTCATGGGATCCTCTCATATTTACGGGCGAGTTTCATACTATCCTTATTATAGGAAGAAAGAAAATTACCATATTGATGAATATCCATTTCATTTCCAAGTACTTTCGACATTAGAACGATGCCATCATCGGGGTCTTGTTTATGCTAAGTCAAAACTGCTGTATCCATCTGAAAATTAAGATTTTTATTTTTGAAGTTTAAACCGCTAAATTTTTGCACTGTATAATTTTAAAATTTTATGATGTTAACATTCACGTGCAATAACGTCAATGTAGGTAACTAAGTTATTGAGATAAATAACTATTTTTGTATGAACTATTTAAAGCTATTATTTATATCCTAGATATTTTAAACTATCGACTGTAAATATTTTAAAACATTTGTACAGTATTCATAATTAATTTTTATTAAAGGTTGGTTTCAATTTTTTCATATAAGCTTCGAGAATTTTTAGTTTGTGTTTATTATTTTCATGAAAAAGTATAAATGTATTTTCGACAAGAATTTTTCTAAATTGCGCATGTGGACAGGCATGTTGTTGTAAATGTTGATACATCATTCGCATGAAAACTCGACCTTCTAGACAACGTAGTTGTGGTGTGACAACATACGCATTACTATTTTTTACTGGTGGAGGTACAATCTCCCAAGTGGCATTTAAATTTATTTATGATGTTGTTTTTTATGCTAGTAGGTTTTTTTTATATGAGGAGATAGTGAAGTTATTATTCTTATTAGTGTTTATCCATATATCTAGAAATGGAATTTTATTACTATTATTAAATTCGTATATATATTTAAGGATAAAATTACTCTGGAATTGTGTTTGAAGTTGATATATTTCATCCATATTCTTAACTAAGATAAGGATACCATCGACATATCTTAAACAGATGGCGGGGGGTAAATTTATTAAATATATTCTTTCCGAGACTAGACATATAGAAATTACTAAACGTTGGTCCCAGAACTGAAACTATGGAAACACCCTCCCGTTGTACATATATATTATTTTCCTGATTGTAGAATGGAACTTTAGTAATGCAAGTTAACAGAAGTTTCCGTAATATACTAGGTCTAAATTTTAAGTGGAGGTTGAAAAGGATTATTGTATATGTTTCGTATGATAATATCAATAGTTTCGCTAACTGGGACATTATTGAATAAATGTTCAACGTCAAGTGAAGCTATGGTTTCATTATTAGGTTTTTCTTTCTTTAGGCGTAATTAATTCAAGAGTTGATTTTATGTTATATTTATTGAGGGTGTATGGTGTGATAAGTTGGTTTATAGTTTTTGTTAAATGATAAACAGGAGTGGTAATTTGAGATATAATAGGACAGAGAGGATAATTTTGTTTGTTTTTTATGGTGTCATAAACCAGGCCTATAATTTCCAGTTATTTTAGGAAGTTTTAAACTGTCTTGTACAGCCTTATAAGCTGTGATACGTTTGTTAATATTTAATTTCAGTTGGTTAGTAGGATTCCTGGTGTTTTTTTTTTAATTCCTATGATTATTAAGTATTTATTCTAGTTTTATATTATAATCAGATTTGTTCAAAACAACAAAGATATTTGTTTTGCCTGTTTTTAACGATTAAATCCGGATGATTTCGTAGTTTCTTTGCGGCAATTTGTAATGATTTAGTTAATATTTTTACTTTTAATTTTGTCTCATCTATCCTTGACTGCCTCAGCTTTGAGTAAGTCCTGAAATTCTGATGTTGTTGTAATCAGTTGTTCTTCCTGAAAATTTTCGATACGTTGATATCACATCTCAATTTCAATTTTTTTTAATTAGACATTATATTTACTATATATATGTCAGTGCTTTGAAGTAATAAAAATATGATATACGTTATTCTGCTTTCACAATTGAATACATGGTAGATGATACTCAGCTTTTGTACACGTATATGTTTGAGCGGACTAGAGGCGGTGATGTGTTTTATGTTGTAGTTTTGTTGAAGTTGTATTTTGGAATACAGTTTGATTTCTTTAAGAAATTGAAAGATATTATATGAATGTTCTTTCATGTCGGTTGCTTTGTAGTATTTTAAACAGATTTGGGTGTGAAGTCGCTACAATATTTTAGTATGTGCGTATTGTTGGTTATTTTACTATAAATATGTATTGGTAATTTTATGTATATAAAAAGATATTGCTGGTATTTTTACACTATCATGGTCTTTTGTTTTTGTTTGGGTGTTCACTATTTTCTCATAGATGGGACTCTAACAGGTTCTACCACCACGGGTCAGAGGGTATATAGAAACAATGGCAATTATGAGGTGGTTGCACGTTCCTCAAAACCTATAATCTCCTGATCAGAGGGCTTATTACCGGTTGTAGTTTTTCGTCATACCCAGGACTGCACTGGGTAATATTACACTGACATGGCGAAAGTTACGGCCTAGTAAAGTACAGAACTCTCCTTAGCCCCGACAACATGGGAAATTTAACGTGGCATCAATTTCACAAGGGGTCAGAAGACCTTTCGAGAGATTTTGATTCATGCTGTACCTATGTCTGTTCCTAGTTATCTCATATTTTTAGGTGAAGGATTTTGCATACAATCAGGCCTTTCGACCGCGTCCTATAAATGCACGATTGGCCTCATGTCGAGCGAGCGTGGTTGACACACTATTCGTCGGAAGCCTTCAAAATGCTCTACGAACAAATTCTGGACAGTTTGGGCCTGGTGACATGGTCATTATCTTCCTGGAATAAACCATCCTTTTTTGGCGTCTATTGTGTCCACCAATGGGTGCAAATCGTCACTAAGCAGTGTAAGATATTGCTCAAAAGTTAATGACACATTTAATGGAATCATTGAACTCAAATCATTCCGCATGGCACTAGGGCAGGTTGAATTTGGCACCCTGGTATTACACTCAATTTGAAAGTTGGGGTTTGACATGATAAATAAGGCGAAAAAATATTCTTTTACAAATCAATACATTTTTTTTTTTTTGAGGAAACGAGATAAATATTAACTTTAGATTCAAAATCGTAGCTAAGGCGATTTGTGAAAGCCTTATAACACAGCCTTATAAAATGTATAATTTACTGAAGCTTTACAAATCCTATATGTACAAGATGAATGTCACACTCACATTATTACTAAATCAAATAAAACTTTCATTTAATTCAAAGGGGAATTATACTGAACAATTTAGCTACATTATGATGTAATATGTTATACAGTGCTGTAGTTTTAGTGTGATTTTCAATAAACAATGCAAATTTAAAACATTTTGGTATCTGCCTATATTTCTGAGATGAGGTATTATGTACACTATTTACATTATTCGGACATCATCTTTGTCGCCATATTTATTACAGCGTTTCGGCCGCTGTACGCTCCGGCCTTCTTCAGGTGGTTGGAATGTCGAACTGAATCCTTTATTTCGCTCACTGGGGTAGACTGTTCTAGTTCCACGTGCCATGTTTAATGGATGTCAGTTATTTCCTGTTAATTCCCCTCTCCAAATTCTCCACTGCCTTAACCGGGTATTGAACTGACACTCTTTGGGTCCTATCACTGGATCTGTACTCAAGGACACATGGTACAGTGGATAAAGGCGTTAGTTAGATCAAGTGACAGACAGGACCCAAAGACTGTGATTTCAATACCCGGTTAAGTCAGTGGAGAACTTGGAGAAAGGAATTAACAGGAGATAACTGACAATCCATTAGACATTGCACGTGGAACTAGAACAGTCTACACCAGTGAGCGAAATAAAGGGTTCAGTTCAGTTCGATATTCCAACCACCTGAAGAAGGCCGGAGCGTACAACGACCGAAACGTTGTAATAAATATGGCGACAAAGATGAGGACAATAGTCCGAATAATGTAAATAGTGTTAAAACATTTTGTCTTGTAATTTGCACCCAGCAATGTTATAGTGTTATATATGCTGCTATCTACTTTTTGTTTTTATTAATTATGATCTTAAAAAAATATAAGAAATGATCTAAGATATCTTCTTCATTGAGTAGCCTTTTTTTGCGGGTGGGGAGATCGTTTACAATTTTTTACACGTTTTTTACTTATCGAATCAGTGAAAAAAATGAATATTTTGCTTGTGGTCATACATAATTAAAATTTTGGTCTGAATATACTTTCCATTCAATGTATCTGATACAAAAGATACCAATTTTATTTGTATTTCGGATTCCACGCTGCTCGTCTTAGGGTCCTCGACAAGATCCAGAGACAGATATGCAATGTGGTTGGCTCTGACCTGGCATCTCGCTTACAGTCGCTCTCTCACAGACGTGCCGTCGCCTCCCTCTGTCTTTTCTACAAATACTTTCACAGTAACTGCCCCGAAGAACTATTTTCGCTTGTCTCTTGCATGAATTTAAACATGCTACTAGGTTGGCACCTCAGTCCCACCCTTTTACTGTCGAAATGGTTAAATATAGCCGTTTCTTCTACTCCAATAGCTTCATGTCTCACACCTCCCGTCTGTGGAACTCCCTTCCTCTTACTTGCTTCCCTGATAGCTATAATATCCAACTATTGAAAGGCAATGTCAATCGACATCTCCAAATGATCTATTCCCCGTCCTTCTCTTCATCCTTTCCTCAATCACGCCTCTTTACTCTTTCTCCCACTCTCTGTAACCCCTTGAGTTCTAGTGGCACTCTCGCCTTGCTTGGGGTGAAAACTTTAAAAAAAAATAATTCTTGAAATAGTAATATTTTGAAGTCAGTTTGTGAGCAAAAACCTACGGAAATAAGGTATTTCTGTACCTTTTTTCAGACGATATTTAAAACTAAATGCTCCCAAATTGGTAGAAGCTATGAATGTAATTTTTTATGCCAATATTTATCATATCAAACAGCAGCTTTTTTATTGAGTGCAATGTTGATTTTATAAATGAGTGAAAAATCAGCCTACCCTAATGGATACAAAACGCATCATTATTGAAACCCCCATTAGCCTTTTGCTGCATTTTTTGAGGAGTCATGTTTATGGCTTAATGAAGTCTGCTCCAGAACCGATATAAAATCAACTCGAAGTAATTGAAACCATACAAGTCACTTGATGTCCAAACAGCGACGTCAGGAAATGCTTTGTGCCCAGAGCTTTAGCGTTAAAAAGAACACTGGGGATTGTCTGAACTGATTGTGGAACTGATCTGAGCTTGTGTTGTTTGTCTGTTACCACAGACAGTTCTAGCCAAATGACTCTGCTCATGATTGACGACATCTGGGCAGTCCTCCACGATCGGTAATGCCTTCTATCAAGTACCTTTCACACTATAAACCGAGATATATCAAATGTTAGTACAAATTCAGAAATGGGATGCCCATCCATCAGGTACCGACTACCATGTCCCATTCAAACTAGGCTTGCAAAAATCAACCTTGCTGTCATCCATAAATTTTTTAAGATTGAATTTGGCGGGAAAGCAAAGAACTGGAAGAAACTTTCACAAACGAAAATTGCGAGAGAAGAAGCTATCAGAATAAAAATTATGGCTACATCTACCAATTTTGAGAGTAAAATGATGAGACCTAACTTCCAATCTAGCATTGCGCTTAAATTCACGAAATCGAAGCATCAAAGAGGAAAACACATCAGAATACTTACCATGAAAGTATTTACAGAAAAGGCTATGGGAAGCTACATTATGGCGGTGAAAAATGTCACTGAAACCGAGATGTCAGGTCCGGACCGATGGCATTACAAATTCTTCATTGGAGGTTGTCAAGAATGTGCAAATGCAAAACGTGTTATACATGTTTATGAAAATACAAATAAGCGATAAAATCTTTCAACATTTTTTCTCTCTTCACCTATTTCTGTAATTTTGCTGCCTCTGATAAATAATTAAACAAATGAAAAAAAGTAGCAGTTACCTTGCGTTTGTAAAAAGAAAGACAAAGAAAGAAGAGTGGAAAGAAAATGGAGAAAGAAAGAAAGACTTTTTGATGTAATTATCTACACATACATAAAAAGAAACATTCAAATGTGATAGAATGAAATTATGGAAAATTTTAGTAACTTTGAGGAAAAGAAAGCAAGCAAGAAAGAAAGAAACAAACAAACAAATCATTAATCTATTAATTATGGAAAATTTTAATAATTTAGAGACAAAGAAAGAAAGGAAGAAAGAAATCATTAATCTATTAATTATAGAAAATTTTAATAATTCAGAGAAAAAGAAAGAAAGGAAGAAAGAAAGAATAAAAGAAATCATTAATCTATTAATTATGGAAGACGTTAATAATGAAGAAAGAAAGAAACAAACAAACAAACAAACAAATCATTAATTATGGAAAATTTTAATAATGTAGAAAGAAAGAAAGAAAGAAAGAAAGAAAGAAAGAAAGAAAGAAATCATTAACCTATTAATGCATAAATGCAAAATGAAAGTTTGGAATGAAATTGATGACTGACCACCTGTAAGAAAGGAGCATTCGAGTTCACTTCCTTTGTCCAACTTTGTGTAATTCTATTTACTCGTCGTCGTCATGCATTCAGTTGAACGACGCGGCGTGGTCGGTTTCGCGAGCTTGAACCACGGCCTGTGGCCCCGCGGGCGAGCGGGCGGACGGACCGCAAGTCATAATGTTCGACAGACCAAGTGAACTTGGGTAAGCGCTTCCGCGCGCTCGGCCAGAGACGTGGGGTTGTCGGCCGGTCTAGCGCACCGCGGGATTTGGTCCCACGGGCAGGTGGCTACAGTTTAACATAGTTGAACTCGACTGCTCCTCGCTTGCGCGTGGCCGGCATAAAAAGGAAGCGACGACGAGCGCTACCCACCCTCAAAACCGCAGCCGCACCTAGAGACGACGTCGCCCGCTATGGCAGGTTCCAGCGCAACGAAAAGAGACACCTTTCATAATACCGTTACGGCACCGTTACGGTTTATGGCTTAGACGCTTTCGGCCGTTATCATTGCTCCGATACCACCGTTCCTCTCATACTGGACGGCATACTGCTGCCATGATTTTCTTTTCTTTTTTTTCTTTTTTTTTTAATAGCCAGAGCCGAGACGAAGCAAAATAAAATAAAAAAGATGAAGGAAAGAAAAATAAAACTGTTTTTAATTACAGAATGAACTCGGAATGAATGAATGAATGAATGAAGAAAATAAGAAAAAATACCCGACCCTGGATAGAAGTGAAAGAAAGAAAGATGGAAGGAAAGAAAAAGAAAACGTTTTCATTTTTGAATGAACTACAAATTAATGTATGTATGAATGAAAACATTTTATTTATTAAACGAACTAGGAATGAATGAATGAATGAAAAAAAGGAAAAATAGACGAAACTGAGATGAATGAAAGAAAGCAAAAAGATGAAAAGAAAGAAAAAGAAAACATTTTATTTTTTAAACGAACTAGGAATGAATGAATTTATGAATGAATGAATGAATGTGTGAAAAAAAGGAAAAATAGACAAAACTGAGATGAATGAAAGAAAGCAAAAAGATGAAAAGAAAGAAAAAGAAAACATTTTATTTATTAAACGAACTAGGAATGAATGAATGTATGAATGAATGAATGAATGTGTGAAAAAAAGGAAAAATAGACAAAACTGAGATGAATGAAAGAAAGCAAAAAGATGAAAAGAAAGAAAAAGAAAACATTTTATTTATTAAACGAACTAGGAATGAATGAATGTATGAATGAATGAATGAATGAATGAAAAATAGGGAAAATAGACAAAACTGAGATGAATGAAAGAAAGCAAAAAGACGAAAAGAAAGAAAAAGAAAACATTTTATTTATTAAACGAACTAGGAATGAATGAATGTATGAATGAATGAATGAATGAAAAAAAGGAAAAATAGACAAAACTGAGATGAATGAAAGAAAGCAAACAGACGAAAAGAAAGAAAAAGAAAACATTTTATTTATTAAACGAACTAGGAATGAATGAATGTATGAATGAATGAATGAATGAAAAAAAGGAAAAATAGACAAAACTGAGATGAATGAAAGAAAGCAAAAAGATGAAAAGAAAGGAAAAGAAAACATTTTATTTATTAAACGAACTAGGAATGAATGAATGTATGAATGAATGAATGAATGTGTGAAAAAAAGGAAAAATAGACAAAACTGAGATGAATGAAAGAAAGCAAAAAGATGAAAAGAAAGAAAAAGAAAACATTTTATTTATTAAACGAACTAGGAATGAATGAATGTATGAATGAATGAATGAATGTGTGAAAAAAAGGAAAAATAGACAAAACTGAGATGAATGAAACAAAGCAAAAAGACGAAAAGAAAGAAAAAGAAAACATTTTATTTATTAAACGAACTAGGAATGAATGAATGTATGAATGAATGAATGAATGAAAAAAAGGAAAAATAGACAAAACTGAGATGAATGAAAGAAAGCAAACAGACGAAAAGAAAGAAAAAGAAAACATTTTATTTATTAAACGAACTAGGAATGAATGAATGTATGAATGAATGAATGAATGAAAAAAAGGAAAAATAGACAAAACTGAGATGAATGAAAGAAAGCAAAAAGATGAAAAGAAAGAAAAAGAAAACATTTTATTTATTAAACGAACTAGGAATGAATGAATGTATGAATGAATGAATGAAAAAAAGAAAAATAGACAAAACTGAGATGAATGAAAGAAAGGAGAAAGATGAAAAGAAAGAAAAAGAAAACATTTTATTTATTAAACGAACTAGGAATGAATAAATGAATAAGCAAAAGAAAAAAGGAAAAATACTCGATACTGGGATGAAGTGAAAGCAGTAAAGATGGAAAAATAAAAAAAGAACATTTTAATTACTGAACGAACTACGAATGAATGAAAATATAGATGAAAGAAAGAAAGAAAGAAAGAAAGAAAGAAAGAAAGAAAGAAAGAAAATAAATTATTTAATATGTTTGTTTTATTCACTTGCATCTCTAACTACCCTTCATTACTGAGATTTCGCATTTCGGTACATTTATTTCAGTTTTATGGAAATACTGTTTTAACCCTTTTTATGCAATGTCATTGGTAGGGACAGAACTTTGAATGTCTCTTTTTGTATTTGATTTTGTGATCCATTTTTTCGAGACGTTTATTTTATTTTTTTAACACGATTCCGTCTATTTCCCTAATATCTCTCAAAAGTCATCTTTCACGAAGCCATATAGTTTTATTTAAGCAATGATGTTCATCTTGCAAAAGGCTCTGGAGCCACTCGAGGTAGAGTGTTACAGAGTAAGCGGCACAGTCTATGCGGATATGTGGAGATGATAACAGTTTACCCTAGACTTGAACTAGCTAAGGTTGTAATAATCGGGAATGCATATTCTTGGGAGTCGGCTCAACAGAGCAGCGGTTCATGGAAAGAAGCTGCTCAATCGGAACTTACATCTTACGAATGGAGCACGAATGGAATAAAGATGGTTCGCTACAATATGCCTGCCATGACTGGTCTTAGGGGTGAAGGTTAGAAGAGATGAAAGTACGGAATGTAGTTCGCCTGAATACCAGTCGTGGAAATAGCGATAGAGCAGCGAGAGGCTTGCGATTTTTCGTCAGTGAGAAAGAGGTTGCAGAGTGGAAAATAAAATATCACCCACAAGGACGTGGCAGACGCTTTTTGAATCTATCAAGAGTGGAAAGTGAAGACTGGGCAACGCCTACCCATGTAGAATAGCAGTACTCCATTTTTGACCTGATGCCTAAAGATGCATTCCGAAACCTAGGCAGAGTATTACGAGGCAGGAGGATTTATTTGGTAACAAAGAAAAGAGTACTGAAATACTACGTGACATCTGTCCTCTTTTACGGCAGCGAATGTTGAACGGTTTCCTCAAAAATGAAGAAGAGACTCGAGGCAACGAAAATATAGTTCTACAGAAAGATACTAAGGATATCATGGACCGAGCGTGTGAGCAACGATGACGTTTGGGAGAGGATGCAAACAAGGAGGAAGCTTATACAGGAAGAGGCAACTGAAATTTCTGGGACGCGTAATGAGAAAGGAGGGTTTAAAGAATCTGATACTCTCAAGGCGAATAGAGGGAAAGAGAGACACGTGAAAGCAACACATGACATACCTGACGGGCTTAAGCGGATGACAGAACATGGCCTGGGGGGAAGTAGCAAAGGGACAAAAATTATCGACAGCTACAAGGGATAGGGGGAAGAGGAGAGCCATCATCGCCTACGTCCTGAAGGGACACGGCACATAAAAGAAGTGCATAGCAGGAGGAGTAAGGTACATGGAACTGGCCATTTTTTCTTTAGCGATGGATTTTATATACGAGTTCCACTTGAAGTCAGGGTTTAAGTCCCCAGTTCACGCTTATGGCATTAGGCCACGAGATTGGTGAGAATTCTCAGTCTGATCGGCGATGATGAAATGTCACTCGTTTAATTTACGAGGTGTTGAATGTGACCAGCCAGTTTTGAGCTATTACAGCTAGGTCAGAGTAGAGATCAGCTGCCAAACTCTGATAATCTAGAGAGAGATCAGTTGCCAAGCTTTGATCGTCTAGAAAGAGATCAGTTGACAACCTCTGAGCATCAAGAGAGAGATTAGTTGCCAACTTCTGATCATCCAGAGAGAGAGAGAGAGAGAGAGAGAGAGAGATCGGTTGCCAAGCTCTGATCATCTAGAGAGAGATCAGTTACTAAGCTCTGATCATCTACTGAGAGATCAGTTGCCATGCTATGATCATCTACTGAGAGATCAGTTGCCATGCTCTGATCATCTACTGTGAGATCAGTTGTCAAGCTTTGATCATTTAGAGTGAGATTATTTGCCAAGTTCTGATCATTTAGAGAAAGATCAGTTGCCAAGATCTGCTCATACTGAACAGTTTAAATTGTTTAGACCTTTTATCGCTAGATTCCAGTCAATAACTAGAACGATTCATGGTGTTCTTAACATCAGGTTGATCGCGCTTTCAAATTCTGTTCACATGATCAATTTATACAAACCGAATAAACTGAGCACTTTTATTTATTTATCTTTTCAAATTCAACCCATGCAGTAAAGTCACTAAGACACAAGGGGTTACTGGGTGCAAAAGAATTAGAAAACAGAAACATTATTGAGGAGTGAGACCAATAAAACCCCGAGGGACGTCTGTATTAGTACAAAAGGATATATAAGAGTGGTTTTGGTAACTTTCATTTAATGATTTCATAAGAAAGACTGAATCAGTTCAAAAACTCGTTCGGAGATGTCGGAGTTTTTGAGTACCTATTTGCGTACTAGTGAGCCAACCAAAATGAGCTGACTCATTTTATAGTTCACCAATAGAAGAGTTAACCAATCAGAAGGATCAAAAAATTCAATTCAACGTGTATAAAGGCGGCCATGTTTTTTTTCCGAATATGCATTGCCAGCCATTGATATCGAAGAATGAAGAATTATGGAACAGCTGCTGCTAGTGGTGTTGGCGATATAGTCAGATTCAGTAGAGTGTCTGACTCGTGACTGTTAATCTTTAACGTTGTTTCATTGAACAAATTACGTACTGTGCTGGATTCTATATTCATAGACTATAGTGAACATGATCAACAGTAGACAACATAACTTTTCAACTTGAGAAGAAGACCGGCATACCAAATCCTGTGAAAGGCTTTCGAGATATCCAGTGCAGTAGTCCGAGCTTGATCATTCTCATCTAAAGCTCAACAGACACATTCATGTTTACATGTTGAATCAGTGTATTGTATTTTCTTGACTATTCTGGAAAGAAAGAAAGGCTGCAAGCAAAAGGCTGAAAGAAATAATGATCGATGCTATCCAGAAGATATTTGAAATGCCGTAAAGGAAAAAAGTTTAAAGTTATAGTAGAAAAAACAAAACAAATAGGTAAACATGATATCGACACTCAATGGGTGACATTTGGTCGGGCAAGGACATTTGTCTGTAATCACATTGTCACCGATAATATCAAGTTTTCTTTGTTGATACACGGAGTGAAACTGATTGACTTTGGTCGGACACTGTTGAAAAGGAATATATATATATGTTTATATCCGGTTACAGAAATGTGTGACATTCTGCATTTTGTGCGTGTGTATCTTTCTACATGTGTATGCGTGCGCGAACGTGTATCTATTATGAATTTAAAAGAGCTGTCCGTGTCCGTGTTGTCTATTCCCGAAGAACAACACATATATTCTGTTACATAAGCATAAACGTAAAAGAACTTTAACTTAAACATAACTACACTCACTTCACGTCACATGTCCTGTAATCTACTAGGATCGTATGGTCACCACTTATACTACATCCATAACAGCGGTGATATGTCAAGGGCAAGATATCCTGACGGAGCCTATCTCTCTTCAGGCTCTTTTCAAATTCAGATTTTTCCTTCTTCTACATTGGTTGTTAAATCAAAGCAAGAGAGCCTAGTTTCCCCTGCTATTTAACCCATACCCGGAGGAAGCTCATCTGAAAGAAAAATTGTCTTCTGTTGGGTACTTAGCCATAACGGAATCTACAGAAATGGAAATGCTGAACTGGCAGCAAAGGAATCCCTACACTATTTACATTATTCGGACTATTGTCCTCATCTTTGTTGCCATATTTATTACAACGTTTCGGCCGTTGTACGCTCCGGCCTTCTTCAGTTGACCTCAAGGACTCATGGCACAGTGGATAAAAGGCGTTAGTTAGATCCAGTGACAGGACCCAAAGACTGTGAGTTCAATACTCGGTTAAGGCAGTGGAAAACTTGCAGAGGGGAATTAACAGGTGATAACTGAAAACTGACATCCATTAAACATGGCACGTGGAACTAGAACAGTCTACCCCAGTGAGCGAAATAACGGGTTCAGTTCGACATTCCAACCACCTGAAGAAGGCCGGAGGAGTTTTTTGTCCCTGTTAGCCCGAATACATGAATTTAAGCGTACTACTAGATTGGTATCGAGGTCCCACCCTTCTACTGTTGTAATAGTTAAATGCAACCACCACTTCTACTCCAAAAGTTTCTTTTCTCGCACTTCCACCTGTGAAACATTCTTCCGTTTTACTTGCTCCCCTGATAACTACAATCTTCAAAAATTGAAATGCAATATCAATCGACATCTTCTGTCTTCTTGAATCCCGTTCATCTTTTGTCCTATCGTCAATCCTCCCTATTCTCAGTCTTCTCTTTCATTTTCCCTCCCTGATTGAGGAATCGGAGAGCCGAGTTCGAATTCCAGTCGAATCACTTACATTCACTTACGTGCTAATATCCTTGGGAAAGGTATGACTCCTCTTCTCCCCCCCCCCAGTTACAGGTAAATAACAGGACACACCGGGTTCTATAGTCATGGATGACAACTAGTCTACCACAGAAAGAAATGGCAAGCTACTACAGGAAAAAAATCTGCCTCGTCAGTCATGTATCGAAACATACATGATCACCTACGCGTGTATCACGCATGACACATGAATGACTGAGCCCCTAATGGTGTTATTACTTTGCTTGAAAGGCATGACTGGTGAATGACTGAACCAACGAACCAAAAGATGGTTTGCAAGCCATATATTAAAAAAAATTAAATAAGCGACAGGGTTGATATACCGTCAAAACAGAGCAATCAATCAAGATGGAGGAAGATGGATTCATGCTAATCCAAGTTTATTTGCGCGAAATGAACGAAACGAAATCGAATGAAAATCGAACCCGGCACGCCGATCAACGCACATCCACTCATTCACGAACATTAATCTGTTAAGAAGGTGTCAGTTTGAGGTGGATCATTTTGTTAAAATTATGTCTTTTTTCTAAGTAATCTTAATAAATTAACATTTCTTCATTTTAATTTTACTAGTTGGTAAAATGTTAAAACAATTTCGTATAATTAAAAATTCTTTTAACAAAAATGATACTAAAATAAATTACATTCCGCAACAAAGGTCAATGTGATACCATAAAAGCTTAGTGTATCTGTCTATATTTCTGAGATAAGGTATTATGTACACAATTTACATTATTCGGACTATTGTCCTCATATTTGTTGCCATAATTATCCAACTTTTCGGCCATTCAGATGAGGACAATAGTACGAATAATGTAAATAATGTACATAATACCTCATCTCAGAAATATAGACAGAAAGGTCGAAACGTTGTAATAAATATGGCGAAAAAGGTGAGGACAATAGTCCGAATAATGTAAATAGTGTACATAATACCTCATCTCAGAAATATAGACAGATACGGAAAGGCCGAAACGTTGTAATAAATATGGCGACAAAGATGAGGACAATAGTCCGAATGATGTAAATAGTGTGCATAATACCTCATCTCAGAAATATAGACAGATACGTAAAGGCCAAAACGTTGTAATAAATATGGCGACAAAGGTGAGGACAATAGTCCGAATGATGTAAATAGTGTGCATAATACTTGATTTCAGAAATATAGCCAGATACTGAAGGAACGAAACGTTGCTACAAATATGGCGACAAAGATGAGGACAACAGTCCGAATAGTGTACATAATACCTCATCTCATAATATAGACAGATACTGAAAGTCCAAAACGTTGTAATAAATATGGCGACAAAGATGAGGACAATAGTCCGAATAATGTAAATAGTGTACATAATATCTCATCTCAGAAATATAGACAGATACTGAAAAGCCGAAACGTTGTAATAAATATGACGAAAAGATGAGGACAATAGTCCGAATAATATAAATAGTGTACATAATACCTTATCTCAGAAATATAGACAGATACTGAAAGGCCGAAACGTTGTAATAAATATGGTGACAAAGATGAGGACAATAGTCCGAATAATGTAAATAGTGTACATAATACCTCATCTCAGAAATATAGACAGATACTGAAAGGCCGAAACGTTGTAATAAATATGGCGACAAAGATGAGGACAATAGTCCGAATAATGTAAATAGTGTACATAATACCTCATCTCATAAATATAGACAGATACTGAAAGGCCGAAACGTTGTAATAAATATGGCGACAAAAATGAGGATAATAGTCCGAATAATGTAAATAAAGCTAAGTGTGTTTCGAAAGTAACAGCAAAGAATTATGAATTTAATTGTAAGAAACTATGCCTGCAATTAGTTTATCTTTTCTATTTGTTTATTTGGAAAGTAATTACGTATTTCACCGCTATGAATCATAAGTCAACCAAGCAAGGTAGAAAAAAGAGTGAATGGTAGTATCCCGCGTCTGAAATTAATTTATCACCATTTCTATCCGAAAGTGTTATTCATAGTGCATTTCTGGGCTAAATTGGTGAAAATTGCAACGATTGAATTCGGCTTTTTCGTGATCTTTCGCTTGAGAACCAAACACAACATTCTGCAATATGCAGCCTTTTATTTTTGCATTGCCTTGTTACAGGACAATATAAAATAGATTTTGCATATCAACAAAAAAAAGAATAACGCAGTGTCAACACCAAGACTCCATCCACAGAAGGCATTGCTTTGTGTTTGGTGGAATATGATACGTGTCGACCGTTACCACATGATAGAACATGGAAAGACCATTACTGCAGACGTTTATTGCCAGCGACTTGAACGGGTAAATGAAGCATTACATCGAAAGAATATTACTCTGGTAAACAGAAATTGTTTTATCCTCCATCAGGACAATACATTTACAAAGCAAACCCAAGAAAAATTAAGAACATTACCATGAGAAATTCTTCTGCAAACTACACACTTACCACGACCTACAAATTTTCATTTGTTTCAATAACTGGAACATTTCATCAGAATAAAATATATTCAGAAAAGAAAAAGTTGAAAAAATGTCTTTTTAAACTTTGTTCAGGAAAAATAAAACATTTATTTTAACGAGGATCAGAAAATCTATTTTCACTATGGGTTAATATCATTCGAAATAAATGTGATTGCATTTTTGAGAAATGATATTTAAATAAATTTACGTTACATTTGTCTTTAGTTTCATAATACATTCTAGATGCATCAAGGGTGGCCTTCAGTGATGCACTGTCCTCATCGCCGATTTCGGATTTTGCATCATATCGACTCCAACAGCAACCCCGACCTGATTCAAGACGAGTCAGGCCAACTCCTTGAAAGCGTCGTGCTCCGCACCGCGACATTTCAAAAAGCATTCCGACATTGCTCGGATTTCGACCGTTCTTATTGACATACGTCAGTCAACGTCAGCCAATGAAAAACATGCTTTTCACGCCCACCCTCCTATATAGTTTTGTCTTTTTACTTCATCCGGTTTAGCTTCGATCTGCTACTTCCGTATTCCTAACTCGGTAAGCTGGTCTTTTCCTTGCATAGATTAATCCAATGTATTATACGTATTAAATGATAATCCCATAATACTAACACTTTAGCTAAACCTACACGCGTACCCACCTCAACTCTATCCTATATTAGCCTTTTCTAAAAAATAAATATGCTACCTACTCAATTAAGTAAACTATAGACATATTTACTATCTGTTAAATATTACTCGAAATAAATCTAGCCTATTATTTATACCCTTTCTCGTAAAAAGTAATTACTTTCCTAACACTCTAATCGATTTTCATTATCCCTTTTATAATTTTTATGTTATTATCCCTTTTTTTTTAAGTATTTCACCTCAAGCAAGGCGAGAGGCCACTAGCACACAAGGGGTTACAGAGAGTTGAGGCGAGAGCAAAGAGGAGTGATAGAGGAAAGGATGAAGAGAAGAATAGGGGATAGATCAAGGCATCGGGAGACGTCAATTGACATTACATTTGAATAGTTGGGGATTATAGCTATCAGGGAAACAGGGAAAGGAGAGGGAGTTCCACAGGCGAGAAGTGCGAGTCCTGAAGCTATTGGAGTAGAAGAGACGGCTACATTTAACAGATGCCAGCCTAGTGGAACGCTTAAATTCATGAAGTCTGGGAACCAGCGAAAGCAGCACAAAGGTGCAGTTACCGTGAAAGTATTTGTAAAAAGGACAGAGGGAGGCGACAATTTTTATGTTATCATCCCTTTTATTATTTTGATGTTATTATCCCTTTTATTATTTTTATGTTATTATCCATTTTATTATTTTTTATGTTATCATCCCTTTTATTATTTTTATGTTATTATCCCTTTTATCATTTTATGTTATTATCCCTTTTATTATTTTTATGTTATCATCCCTTTCATTTTTTTGATGTTATTATCCCTTTTATTATTTTGATGTTATTATCCCTTTTATTATTTTTTATGTTATTATCCCTTTTATTATTTTTTATGTTATTATCCCTTTTATTATTTTGATGTTATCCCTTTTATTATTTTTTATGTTATTATCCCTTTTATTATTTTGATGTTATTATCCCTTTTATTATTTTTTATGTTATTATCCCTTTTATTATTTTGATGTTATTATCCCTTTTATTATTTTTTATGTTATTATCCCTTTTATTATTTTGATGTTATTATCCCTTTTATTATTTTGATGTTATTATCCCTTTTATCATTTTATGTTATTATCCCTTTTATTATTTTTTATGTTATTATCCCTTTTATCATTTTTATGTTATTATCCCTTTTAGTATTTTGATGTTATTATCCCTCTTATTATTTTGATGTTTACCATAACAGTGGTTTCTGTATAAAAAAGTATCAACCTGATGATACACTTCTGACCAATTCTTTCCATCCATTTGTTTCATCCTGCATTCGACATTCAATTCTGGTCCTATTACCCTCTTTCAGTTGACTCATGAAGTTTCTTGTTGGTCTGCCTCTCAAACTTTTCACCATAACTCATCAAGTTTTTGTTTGTTTGATTTGCCAGTGGTTTGGTCAATGTCCACCTGCTTGACATGAATATTATGTATTGTTTTTATCTTAAAAGAAGTAAGACGCTGTCGATACCGTAAAAGTCATGGCAGATTTTACAAATGATCTTTTGCTCTAGTATCCAACACTCTTTAACAAATTCGGCTGGTTGACACCATATAAATGAATAATAAATCCTGACTTTTAATGAAGCAGAAAGACCCCTAAGAACTAAATCAGTTGACTTAAGATACCAACTTGCTTGAAACATAGAAGTGTCACATTTCGTAGAAAACGGGCTGGGAGAAAAACACACTCCAGTATACAACAGAAGGAAAAAGTTAATTTGTTATTTCTTAACATACTTGAACCTCTTGAGTTTTTCTTTTATTTACTTTTTTTTCTTTGCTCTTGTGCGTTACCACCTTCAGTCTGGACTCAGCTTAAACTACGGCCCGACGCCTGATTGATCTCGTCTACCTAAGATCAAAGTCACGGTGGGTATGTTAGACTTGAGATCGAAGCATTTACTCCAGTAACCAGACGTTGCAAGTGAGCTGGGAACGATAGAGGTGGTATTGAACCGGTACAGCTGATGAAGCCATTAACATCAACGACCAGAATTCGACCCTGGACGAGCTAGTGTCACATATTGGTATCCTTACCAGGGGATTTCGCCGAGTAGCGACGACCACCGATCGACCGGGACACAGGCTGGTGGCAGCAACAAGGCGTCAACCCCAAAACATTACAGCTTCGCGCCGCGACTGGGATTTGACCACGGGCCGACGGCTGGGCGTCACACTCTATATAAATGAATAATAAATCCTGACTTTTAATGAATCAGAAAGACATCTCATAACATCCAAAGGTGACAATCAGAAAGGTCACATAAAGAGAAAAGATGTCCTGGAGAATTTAATTCTCTAATTCTAATAGAGGAAAGCCACTCGAGACAGGCGGCGGAAACAGCGATTACCAATATGTTTGCATGAATTAATTTCAGAAAGGGAAAACTGGTGGTAAAGTGTCAAAGTCTACATAGAACAACAAAAAACAGGAAGTTGTGGACTACCATTTTACATAAAAAAAAATATTTGTACACATTGAGCCTTCACACCTACAGTAACTCTTCCCTAAGAGACTAAGTAACGATAAGTTTCTACAAGATTTCAGAACTCTCCATAGTATGAGTTTGACCAATGAAATGTTTTCTTCTCATTATTCCCGATGACCAGATCTGGTATTTTAGCCTGCAGTGAGAGATTTGTTTGTTTTTTTAAGCATATTACCCCAAGCAAGGAGGCAGTGTCACTAATATGCAGATTGCTACAGTGAAAGTGAAGGAAAGGACTAGGCAAAGTGGGGATTGAGGAAAGAATAAAAGATGCGCGAGGTTCAAAACAACAGAAAATCATGATTGACATTGCATTTAAATTTTTGAAAATTGTAGTTATCAGGGAAGCTAGTAAGTGGAAGGGAGTTCCACTGTCGGGAAGTGCTGGAAAAGAAACTGTTGGAGTAGAGGTGGCGGTTATATTTTAACAGTAAAAGGATGGGAACTTCATGCCAACCTAGTCAGTAAGTTGTGCGCCATGCGTGTTACATGCGTCTTTCGATACATGACTGACGAGTCAGATTTTTCCTGCAATTTCTTTCTGCGGTAGACCAGTTGCCATCCAAGTCTATAGAACCCGGTCTGCCTTGCTACTTACCCATAGTAGGATCCATACCTTTCCCAAGGTTATTAGCACGTAAGTGAATGTAATGTATTCGAGTAGAATTCGAACTCGGCTCTCCGATTCCTCAGTTTGTTTCCGCTATCCATTACTCCACCGCGTCTCCTGGTAGCACGCTTAAATTCACCAGGGAAAAAAGCTCTTCAGAGCAGTTGCCATGAAAATATTTGTAGAAAAGACACAAGAAGCCACTCTTTGTATGATCAAATCCCAGGCATTTGGACAGTTCTCATTAGATCACCGTTCTTACCCTGACATGTCTACTTCTTCATTTCCTCAAGCACATCATATGTCATAATTTAGCGATCAATAACAGGCCATAATAAATGGGTCTTGCCATTTCTTCATCTCGACAAAACTTTTCTCATAAATCTGACTGTCCCAAACAATGTTGTCGGCTGATGTATCTCTTCAAATCAAAAGCCAAATTTTACTTTGCTATTTTCAGATTTAGTTTTATTTCGTCTCGTGCACCCACAAAAGGAACATCTACTTTGATGTCCCCACAAGCGTGCAATTGTATGTTTCAGATCTTGATAACTTTCTTTTTGCTTCTTTTTTTTTAATAATGGTCACCGGAAATAAAGCCCAAGAGTAACTCAAAGTAGATCCTCACTCAATGAGGGGCGTGAATAATTTCAAAGACACATTACAATCTGCAGAGACTGCCATATCAATGAGAAAGTACAATTTGATTAAATGGTCTTTGATCTCGATATCTGAGCAATTAGCTTTCATTGTTCTGTCTGTGTGTATTGTAAAGTCCGACATTAATACAGGTCCTATCTCTGTTAACGGATCTAGGTGATGTTCATAACTGTTTCTTGCAGTTTACTCCCCATAAAAGTTGAATATTTTCCAGTGCAGTAACTGTCTATATTTCTGAGATGAGGTATTATGTACACTATTTACATTATTCGGACTACTGTCCTCATCTTTGTCGCCATATTTATTACAACGTTTCGCCTTTATCCACTGTGCTATGTGTCATTGAGGACATCTGTATATGAATTTCTGATTATTATCATCCTCCTCCATTTTTTACCAGTGCTCATATTACAGTTTTTGCACAGTGGATAAAGGCATTGGTTAGATCCAGGAACAGGACACAAAGAGTGTGAGTTCAATACTTGGTTAAGGCGGTGGAGAACTTGGAGAGGGGAATTAACAGGAGGTAACTGATAACTGACATCCATTAAACATGGCACGTGGAACTAGGACAGTCTACCCCAGTGATCGAAATAAAGATTTCAGTTCTACATTCCAACCGCCTGAAGAAGGCCGGAGCGTACAACGGCCGAAAAGTTGTAATAAATATGGCGACAAAGATGAGGACAATAGTCCGAATAATGTAAATAGTTTCCAGTGCAGGTATTATTATTTTGTTTCTTTTGATTTCTGGTGTAGACTCATTTCTTTCCGGGTCTCAACCAGAAATCTAAGATCAGAAAGGGCATCATGACATTTTCCACTGAACCCCCCACAAAAATAAAGAAATAATAGACATATTTTGCATAGATAAAGCCCTTCTTCTTCTTCTTCTTCTTCTTCTTCTTCTTCTTCTTCTTCTTCTTCTCCTTCTTCTTCTTCTTCTTCTTCTTCTTCTTCTCCTTCTCCTTCTTCTTCTTCTTCTTCTTCTTCTCCTTCTTCTTCTTCTTCTTCTTCTTCTCCTTCTTCTTCTTCTTCTTCTTCTTCTCCTTCTTCTTCTTCTTCTTCTCCTTCTTCTTCTTCTTCTTCTTCTCCTTCTTCTTCTTCTTCTTCTTCTTCTTCTTCTTCTTCTTCTCCTTCTTCTTCTCCTTCTTCTCCTTCTTCTTCTTCTTCTTCTTCTTCTTCTTCTCCTTCTTCTTCTTCTTCTTCTTCTCCTTCTTTTTCTTCTTCACAATAGTTGCACTCTTTTAATTCTGATCAGTCTAGTCTCTACTTAGAATCAGTTTCGATTTTGACCGAAAAGCCTCAGTAAGAATATTAAACTGAAAGAAACAGAAAAATATTGACTTAAGCGCGGATTGATTTATGTATGTCTTCGACTCATGCACGAGTGTATACGATATTCCATATTGTACAAATACTACTATGGCTTACCCACTGATTTACACCGACATGATTTTTCCTTTTTATTTGATTTTATGCATATTTTCGTTTGGTTAGGACCTGAAACTGAACAACCATATCGCTTAAGCTCGTACTAAAATTATTCCCCACCATAAATTGTCCTTTCATTTTTCAGCTTTTAGACATTTCTGCCAATAAAATACGTGGGTGTCCTGTAAGTCGCTATAAAAAAAAAGACAAATAACATTATGAACGCAGACAAGCGGCCGTTCTACAAGATAAGTTATAAAAAGAACATTTTGTCCACCATTCAAATAACTGGATATGGACGGACGACGGAAATAGTATATGAGTGACATTTTTATTCTCATCAATTACAGTTTTTTTTTTCTTTTCTGCAACGCTACACCACGTGCACAGACGTAAATGTCCCGCCGTGAGCTAGATTCCGTGTTCGAATAACGATATGCGAATTCCGGTTGTAGTGTGCACAGCGTGTAGGATAATTTAAAATCCTGTTATAATTGTGCTTGTCATTCTCTTCGTTAGTTCGCTCGGCCGTTACGCCCTGTCAATACCTCGTAAATAATGGACTATCCCGTTTTTTGATCGCGTGGAAAGACAAAAGACATTTCAGAGACGCTACTTGGCTTCATTTAGAAAATGAAAGCAAGAAACGAATATAGAGTTGATTTAATGTCTGTTTCAGTGAAATGTAAAAAAAGTTGTCTATTTCAAATCTTTTCATTTGTACCCCCTTACTTCTTAAAATAAGGATCAGATTATCATATTTATGAATGTTATTGCAATATTTTGTTAAAGTTGATAAACTCAAATATAACCATGAGATATTTTTACGGGTTTTTCTAACAACAACAACAATAATAATAATTATAATAATAATAATAATAATAATAATAATAATAATAAACAAAAACAGCACAGATTTTTTTATCTTTTTTCTTTTTCTCTCTCTTCTTTTTTTAATCTTTCAATTTTAATCGTAATTTAAACACAAACTCGCAAGGCAGATAGAGGGAAAGAGGAAGAAGGGAAAACAACGCGTGACATACTTAAAGGCATAAGCAAGTGAATGTCAGAACAGGGTCTGGGAAAAATAAGAAAAAGACAAAACTTACTGAGAGTGACAAAGGACAGGAGGATGTAGAGGGCCATGATCGTCTACGGCTTAAACGAACACGGCACATAAAAGAAGAAGAATTCTAATACGATACAGAATGGCTTCTCATCATGATTAAAAACACAACGTATAGTAGTAATGTGGTAATACTTAACGAGTCTAGTCTGGTTGACCATTACTACTGAGGAGTGAGTTCGATCCTCACTGGGTGCCCTACATAGAATTCGTCATTAAATAAACGAACGACTGTTTACATGTTGTAAAATCAACACATCTACCCTAAAAATTAAAAAATAGTCGGAAATGAATAAAAGTGACGCTTAGTCAGTCCGATCCTCACTGTGTGCCCCATATAAAATTCGTCATTAAATAAACGAACGACTGTTTTCATGTTGTAAAATCAACACATCTACTCTAATAATAAAAAAAATAGTCGGAAATGAATAAAAGTGACGCTTAGTCAGTCCGATCCTCACTGGGTGCCCCATATAAAATTCGTCATTAAATAAACGAACGACTGTTTTCATGTTGTAAAATCAACACATCTACTCTAATAATAAAAAAAATAGTCGGAATTAAATAAAAGTGGCTTTTCGTCACTTCGATCCTCACTGGGTGCCCCATATAAAACTCGACATTGAATAAACGAACGATGGTATACATGTTGTAACATCAAGGAATCTATCCTAAATTATACAAAACGGAAAACCATATACAGAAGTGGCAGTTGATATTGACATGCTTAAATTCAGAAAGGGGGTAAAGAAGATATTGAATTTCTTTATGGGCTGATTTTTGTTCTTTCCTCAGTTTTGAAGTTTTGTCATAGATTAATTTCCCTATGGGCTGTATGGGGCGTATCGTTACTGGTAGTAACTTTGCAACGAGCGATCACGGCATCCATCCAACTCGAACACAAGGCTCCAAGAAGTCGAATTGGCACTGCAACGACCATATCCCGATCAATGGCATCGACCTGCCGGCTAAACTGTGTACAGGTAATCAGAAATGATTCCTGGCCCAGTTGGTGTAGGGGAACGCCTCTCCCCAATCTACCTATGCCAAGACGGCATCGGCCAGTCGCCAGCCTAGGCGTAGGAGCTGCGGCGCAGAAGTCAACGTCTTTACCATTCGGCGGAGGAACTTGCAAAATCAACGGGCAAGCTTTTGCACTATTTCGTATTGATAGGCACCATGAACCAAAGGACATGGTGATCACAGCGGCAAAAAATGAGCTAACTGAATGAATAATGATGAGAAATTTCTCTATGTTAATTAAATTCTGGAAAAAATGAAATGAAAAGTATTTTAATATTTCATGTTACGAAGTATTTTGATATCCAAGTGACTTTTGGGACAGCTTGCCCAATAATACTCTAAGATCTGCAGTTTTTAAGTTACTAACTAGCCTGCCTTACTGCTGTGGTGTCCTCCCTCTAAAGAATCTATGTTGGACTCTTCCGCCTACTATAAGATTAGTAGGAGAGAAGGCCTTGGGGGAACAGTTGAATAGATTGTTCATGGGTTGAACTCTCTGCCTTGAGCGGAGAGGAACCCGGACGAGGCTTTTCCGGAGGGCAAAGTTTCGTCCGGGTAGGTAGACAGGCCCTGAACCCGTTTATACGGGTTCTAAAGGAATATTTTTGGTCGAGCCTACGGGCTCGGAGAACCCATGGTAAACTCGGCCTTGTGCCACATACATCCCTCGTTGACGGTGGGGGCTGTTAAATATCAACAGTCGAATAGATTGAACTCTGGGTCAACCGACACCCACTCACTAGTCGTGTAATACTCTTCTGTTGTACTTACTGTTTAATATATGATATATCTGTAACACTTATGTTATTTCTTTAACCATTTACTTGGTCTCAACATCTTCTCATCTTCTATCTTTAAGACATTTAAGATGTTGCTCCTCAAAACCTCCTGGTCAGAGGTCTTCCTGCTGGACGTAGTTTATCGTTTTACCCAGGACGCGGATGTAGTTTATCGTCATACACCAGGACGGTAGAAACTTGAGTAAAACCTTTAAGAATTTTAAAAATAAAGCAGAGAATTTAGAGAAGAAAAGGTCAAATTAATAATATTTTCCTAATGATTTGAGAAGTTCTGATTAATGTATTTCAGCTAAGCTTTCCTTGGAAGATCTATGCTTGCATGTTTTGGGGAATGGTTTGTAAAGTGCCGATCACAATGGTAATTGTTGTTTTGAAATGTTATTATTTTCATTATTGTTATTGAGCTATAGGGAATCATCGTAACAAAGGGACGTTCGCAAAGCCCTGTACACTGATTATGTGCTGTGATCAAGTAAATGGTTAAAGGAATAACAGAACAAGGGCAAAGCCTCGTTCGGTTTCCTCTCTGCTCAAGGCAGAGTGTTCGACTATACGAACAGTCTAGTCGACTGCTATATTTAGCAGCCCCCACACGAGGGATGTATGTGGTACAAGGCCGAATTTACCGTAGGTTCGAGCAAAAATATTCCCTTAGAACCCGCATAAACGAGTTCAGGGTCTGTCTGCTTCCCCGGACGAAACTTTTACCCTTCGGCAAAACCTCATCCGGGTT
>OZ038491.1:36743654-36896154 GCA_964036315.1 Acanthosepion esculentum
GATAGATAGATAGATAGATAGATAGATAGATAGACAGTCAGACAGAAGACTGACTCAGATAGATAGATAGATAGATAGATAGATAGATAGATAGATAGATAGATAGATAGATAGATAGAATCCTGAGATAGATAGATAGATAGATAGATAGATAGATAGATAGATAGATAGATAGATGACTGACTGACTGAGATAGATAGATAGATAGATAGATAGATAGATAGATAGATAGATAGATAGATAGATAGATAGAGGACTGACTGACTGAGATAGATAGATAGACAGACAGACAGACAGAAGACTGACTGAGATAGATAGATAGATAGATAGATAGATAGATAGATAGATAGATAGATAGATAGATAGATAGATAGATAGATAGATAGATAGATAGATCTCTTATTTTAGAATAAGGAATATAGGCTTTATTCTTGCTCAGCTATTGCCAGCTTTTCAAATTAAGCTTATGAGTGGTGTAGAGTAGTTTCAAACAGAATATGATGGATTAATCGCGTTTTTTCCTTATTTTGCCCATGAAAATACATTTGACTTGGTAAAATAAAAGACACTCTTTAACATACTGCGAGAACAGACTATTAGCGAAAATTATTTTATGGTTATTGAAAACAAATACAATACCAATATTTATTTTTAATTTTTTTACAGTAAGGTTCACCATATACAAGGCCCGGAGGCCACTCGGTGTAGAGGGTTACATTATTACTTTCATATTACTATAGGTTAAGCTTCCAAATTATTTATATCAACAAAAATATTATTTTTTTTAAAAGTTAATGGTTGGTAGGATATAGTTTCCTATGTAAATTAATTGAGTCCTCTACGAAAGCCAAACAAAACATGCTTATACAACGTGATTCCATAACATGTAAAAAAAAAAGACTATTTTAATTTGAAAGTCGTTATCTGGAGTTTTTTTTTTCATATATTACTATCGATGAATCGCTTCAGATAACGAATTTAAAAAATGACTTTCTTAAATTGTAAAAATGATGTCGTAGGAACATACAGGGTTGGCCAAAAGTAGGCAGGGTGGATCAAAAGTAGGCAGGGTGGTCCCAAAATAGGCAGGGTAGTCGAAAAGTAGGTAGGATGGGTCAAAAGTAGGGAGGATGGATCAAAAGTTAGCAGGGTGGGCCCAAATGTAGGAAGGGTGGGCCCAAAAGTAGACAGAGTGGTCCAAAAGTAGACAGGGTGTGCCGAAAGTAGGCAGAGTAGGCCAAAAGTATGCAGGGTGTGCCAAAAGTAGACAGGGTGTGCCAAAAGTAGGCATGGTGGGCCAAAAGTAGGTAGGGTGGGTCAAAAGTAGGCAGGGTGGGCCAAAAATAGGTAGTGTGGGTCAAAAGTAGGCAGGGTGGGCCCAAAATAGGCAGGGTGGGCCAAAAAATAGGCTTACACTTAGTAGGTATGCATTTTACATTAAAAAAAAAACACTTTATTACATTTATATTTATTTGTTTCAATCATATTTCTTCAAAACTCTTTATGTGCATTTGTTTAACACTTACACTTTTTAACACAGTTTAATCTCCTTCAACATCGCAACGTTTCTAGAACCTCCCCAAAACACTATTTTACACAGCACGACACAACTCACGATCTGGATTAGTTTTAATAAGTACTTCTGGAATATACCCTTTTAACTCGTCCATTGTGTGGAGATTTAGCTTATAAACCTTTATTAGAATCCCCCGAAAAGAAATCCATTGGTTTTAGGTCATGTGAACGCAGTGGCCATTCAATGCTGCCCCTTCTTCTGAACCAACGCTATGAAAAGGTTGGGTTAAGGTAGACCCTTACAGCCAAAGCATAATGGGCAGGCTCTCCATTTTGTTGAAAGAACAGTTAAGTAAAGTTAGCCATGGCTCTCAGCTGTGATCTAAAATATGAAACAAATAGTAAAACAACTGTAAGCCTACTTTTGGGCCGACACTGCCTACTTTTGGGCCGACCCTGCCTATATTTTGGCCGACCCTGCCTACATTTGAGCCGATCCTACCTATATTTGGGCCGACCCTGCATACTTTTGGGCCAACCCTGCCTACATTTGGGCCGATCCTGCCTGCATTTGGGCCTACCCTCCCTACATTCTGGCCGACCCTGCCTACATTTGAGCCGATCTTACCTACATTTGGGCCGACCCTGCCTACTTTTGGGCCAACATGCCTACATTTGGGCCGACCCTGCCTACATTTGGGCCAACCCTGCCTACATTTGGGCCGACCCTGCCTACATTTGGGCCGACCCTGCCTACTTTTGCGGCAACCCTCCCTACATTTGGGTCCACCCTGCCTACATTTGGGCCAACCCTGCCTACATTTGGGCCGATCCTGCCTACATTTGGGCCGATACTCCCTACATTCTGGCCGACCCTGCCTACATTTGAGCCAATTCTACCTACATTTGGGCCGACCCTGCCTACTTTTGGGCCAACCCTGCCTACATTTGGGCCGACCCTGCCTACATTTGGGCCAACTCTGCCTACATTTGGGCCGACCCTGCCTACCCTTGGGCCGACCCTGCCTACTTTTGGCCTACCCTGTATTTCTTTTGGATTCCGTATGAGATCAATTTACAATTAATTTACATAGCAAAATGGAACCCTATTAACTTTTATAAAATTCATTTTTTATATACCTGATCTGGGGTGAATAATCTATAGTAAGATGAAAAAAAAACCGTGAAAAGGATTCTGTCCGCAGTTCATAGTACAATTTATATTTCACCTAAACTATTTCTAAATGACTTTAACACTTTCTTTTTTTAGATAATAATGGTTTAGTGATACAAGTTCTACTAATTAAGACATAGATGGCGGGAAAAGAGGTAGAATCATACCTTTCCTAAGGGTATTTGCGTGTAAGTGAATATAACGAACCCAACGTGAATTGGAACACAGCTCTCTAATTAACAATTCTGAGCCATTATCCATTACACTGCCCACATACCCTATCCTACAGCACCTGGTATTCCCAAGCAGTCACCAATTTTAGTAGTTTCCAGACTCTTCGTTCCTTAACTTCGTTGATCGTACGAGAAAGTGTAAGATACATATATGTTGACTCTGGACTTGAAGCGAGCAAGAAGGTAGTTGTCAGGTCATCACCATCTTTGGAGTCTGTTCCACAAAGCAACAATCGGTATGGTTTGTCACTGTTAACACGTTCGGGCGGGTCCTAGCTGTGATGGTCTGAACTGGTGGAACTAAGGGATGTAACTCGTGCGAACATCTGCCATAGTGATAGCGGTGCAGAAGCGGGAAGCGAGAAACATTTCACATATTGGTTAATGCCTTTGTCCTGCAGTGATTAGTAATCACTAATGCTGATATATATATATATATATATATATATATATATATATATATATATATATATATATATATATATTGTGTGTGTATTTAGGCAGCATTTTTTCATTCATACATGTTTCAGACGATATGAAAAGAACTTACATAAAATATATAGACAACACTTATCTATATTATTTAATGAAACATGTATGAATACATATATATATATATATATATATATATATATATATATATATATATATATATATATATATATATTATGAAATGGACAAAGTACGACAATTATTTTAAGACATTTTTATGTTTATACATTCTTTTAATAGATACAAATGTTTAAGTAAATGCCATGTTTATAATAAACAGTATTAAACAACATTTACCAGCCTGAATGTCCGAGAAATCTTCATCGATAATATTCGTCCTCCGACAGGAATCGAACCTTTATCTTATACGGAACCGTCATATAGCTTGACGTGTCTTTAACCGATATGGCCACAGAGAAGTAAAATCGTCCTTGCTAACCAAACACTCCTCTGTGGCCAAATTGGTTAAAGGCACGTCAGGCTATATGACAGTTCCCTATAGGAACTCACGACTCAGTCGTAATTGTTCTAGTGAGACAAGCTTGCTAACCATTAAACCACCTCGGGGTATGTAATCAAGTCGTCGGGTATCTTTGGGTGTATATTTATCTGTATTCACGTGCAAGGCGTAAGTGAGAGGTTTGTTATTTGTGAAAGCAGTAAAATCTCGCCCTTCAAGCAGATAACGGAAATTCCTTATAGATAAGTAAATTGCAAGTAACTCCTCGAGAAGATACTGTATTTTTGTTGTCCGTTGTTCAGTTTTACAGAGAAAAAGGAAATTGTTTTTTAGGATACATTTTGCTTCTGACGTAAAACTGATCCAATTGAATTTGCAGAAGCGTCAGTCGACAATGTCAGAGTTGAGTTATCATCATCACTGATACAGGAGTGTTTAGGGAAATTTGGTTGTGCTTTTTAGTGTCATGGAATACAGTTAATACTTCTCCGTCTATAGTTATTTTTGTATTCTTTTTTTTCTGCAGCATCTTTGTGAGCGGGTTTAAGACTCTGGTTCTGTAAATTCTTGTATCGCTGCTACTTCCTCTGGGACATTTGCTTACGTTGATCTTTAAACCAAAAAAATGCTAGTCTCCCGAGAACTTGTTTTTGGTGTTCTTTGCAATAAAAACGTCGTCGATATACGCTAAGACGAAAGGTAATCCGCTCAAAAGCGTTTTACCAATAAATTGGAAACACTGATCCTCTAAGAACTTACACCTTGTCGCTGAAATGAAAAAGAGAGAGAGATTTACCTCACATCCACGCGAGGTGGGATTCGACACGAGGCCTGAAGGAAAGAAGAGAAAGGATTACCTCACCCCCACGCGAGGTGGGGTGCGGCACGAGGCCTGAGGGAAAAAGAGATCGAGGCAAGAAGTAGCCCATATTTATAGCATGGGGGAGAGAGAGAGAGAGAGAGAGAGAGAGCCCTGGTGACAATTTGGGAATTAAAGAGGAGGTAACTGCGACAAATATATGAGAGACTTCGAAGAAATTAAATAAAAGATTTTATTAACACAAAAGAGATCTTTTACAAAACAGCTTACTCGATGCATTACTTGTTCATCGTAATAAGTCTGACTATGGTTTCAACTTTAAAAAAATGATGCTTTAATTAAAATAGAAAATAATTTATTAAGTAGAAAATATTTTTAAAATGCACTGAGTCTTGAGTATATTTCTGCGTCAGATTAAATTTGCGTTGTCACCATATAGGTATTTAAAGACAAAAGCATTGAAAAACTGAACTGGGCTGTGCTTCTAGACATGGCGGACGCAAGAAATTCTAAAATTTAAAAATTGGAAGAATTGTGATTTGGTGAGATAAGGAATTTAATTTCTCAAGAAGCCAATGGTTCCAGTATAAGCTAACTTCACGAAGGGACCAGATGGCCAACTTTGACAGTGATTGACGGAATTGGTAAAGAGTGCTGGCTAAGTAGATTCTGAGTGACCAAAAGATATAGATTTTAAGTGGCAATGTGGGATTCGTAAAAATTTTGGCCGATGGGAAAAAGGAGAATTTTGTAAACAAAAATTCTGGATTATAATTTTAAGGAGGCCAGTTTAACCACACCTGCACGGCCGGGATGCCGTTGGTCGAATGGTATCAATGGTGATAGGCGGAGGTAAATGGATGAGAAGAACGGAAAAGTTATTAACGCCCACGGAAGGGATTGGGACGAGATATCAATGTGAGAGAGGAAGAGTCAAGGAGGATAGCTCTCCTCCCACCTTCCCTCACGGACGAGAGAGACCCTGGAAAGTGATTAATTTTCCAAAAATGGGAAGTAATCAATTTTACTGGCCTGACAACAAAGAGATTTCTTGCTGGGAATCGAGATTTATCGAGAATCCCAATCCGCATTCTGGCCTAGCACCCAGTTTTGGTCGGTACCCATATAAAGTTAGTTGGAGACAGTCAGTTGAGCTGGTTTTGGAGCTTAGAGTCAGAGCTTAACCAGAGTATTGCCTCGCAGAAGCTGACCGAGAGATTCCACGACCTCCGACTTCGCCTATCCTACAAATAGCAAGTTATACTGACGAACGAAGCCAAGCCAGCACCTAATAATTAAATCATTTGACTTAAAATAAAAAAAGGCTTGAAACGTAGAAGTGTCACACGCCGTAGAAAACGGGCTGGGAGAAAAAGACACTCTTGTATATAAGAGACGGATAAAATTAATTTGTTATTTCTTAACATACTTGAACCTCTTGGGTTTTTCTTTTATTTGCCTCTTTTTCTTTACGCTTTTGCGATATCACCTTCAGTCTGGACTCAGCTTATACTACGGCCCGACGCCTGATTGTTCTCGTCTACCTAAAATCAAAATCACAACGTGGGTAGGTTAGACATGTGATCAAAGCAGTCACTCCGGTAACCAGACGTTGGAAGTGAGCTGGGGACGACAGAGCTGGTATCGAACCGGTACAGCTGGCGTTCTCCGTAGTCTTAATGTAGAATCCAACGTAAGTAATTTTCATTGAAACAACACCAATATCTAGTAGCAGCTGTTCAATAGTTTTTAAGGTCTTCCATATCAGAGGTTGGCAGTGAATATTCGGAGAAAACAAAATGGCCTCCTTTATACACGTCGGATTGAATATTCCAAGTCTTCTGATTGGTTAACGTTCTATTGGTGGACTATAAAATGAGTCAGCTCATTTTCGTTTGCTCACTAGTAAACCTGATGTATCCAAAAATTGTAACAGCCGTTAACATCGACGACCAGAATTCGACCCTGGACGGGCCCGTGTCACATATTGGTATCCTGACCAAGGGATTCCGCCGGGTAGCGACGACCACCGATCGACCGGGACACTGGTTGGTGGCAGCGACTAAGAGTCAACCCCAAAACGCCGGTGGAAGAAACATTACAGCTTCGTGCCGCGACTGGGAGTTGACGACGGGCCGACAGCTCAGTGTCACTATTGGCATATAAGAAAGTAAAGAAAATAAAAGCGACCAATGAGCATACATTACCTAGATAAGTTAAACTAGTTTATCAAGAGAAACACAGCACGATTCTACCTTAAATTGAACTGGGCTGAAAGGTAATTCTGAGAATACAAAATTATTTGGCCTAACCATTCATCTCAAAATACTAGTGAGCCCCTTATCCCAGGTCCTGCCACATTCACCCACATTTCAGTAAAGGTCACCAAAAAGAGGTTTATACCTATATTCTGAAACTAACCTTAAGCTGATGTTAAAATAGGCGATCAGGGGATGGAGAAAAAGAGACAAATTGGCGTAGACTTCCTTCTTTTTCATTTTTTAAGTGGCCATTTGCATATGTCAAATAAAGATGGAAATACATACTATTATTTTACTTAACAACGGGTTCAACTTGCTACAAACAGATTGGTTCCTAAGAATGATTCCTTTACTTCGCTCACTGGGGTAGACTTCTAGTTACACGTGCCATGTTTATAGCATAAATCCAGTAAAATAATGTCTTGATATGGAGCTTAAAGCCCTCGCCCTCAACTTTGCCGACCTTTAAACCAAATACATAAAATTAATTTTTAAAATATCCATGATGGGTGTTTGCTCATCAAAATTTGATTGCATACAAGAACTTTAACTAAGGGAATAAGATAAAAATACATTTATTTAAACTCCACATCGAGGTAAGAGACATAATCTTAACAACATAGTGTGCGTGACACTACATTATTCGCACTGTTTTCCTCATCTTTGTCGCCATATTTATTACAACGTTTCGGCCGTTGTACGCCCCGGCCTTCTTCAGGTGGTTGGAATGTCGAACTGAACCCTTTATTTCGCTCACTGGGGTACACTGTTCTAGTTCCACGTGCCATGTTTAATCTATATCAGTTATCAGTTATCGCCTGTTAATTCTCCTCTCATCTGTGTATGAATTTCTGGGTATTATAAATCTAATGTCTTCAGCATACATTTTTTACCAGTGCTCATATTGCAATTTTTTACTCTTATCATTGCATGTTTTTATCAGTTATCTCCTGTTAATTCCCCTCTCCAAGTTCTCCACTGCTTTAACCGGGTATTGAGCTCACACTCTTTGGGTCCTGTCACTGGATCTAACCAACACCTTTATCCACTGTGCCATGTGTCCTAGACAGATACTCCATTACAAAAACTACTTTAAAAAGGTGAAGGCAGAAACTATTCATTACGAGATAGCAATTCAAATTATTTAGTTCGCTGATTTTACGATATGTCAACAATTAACGTGGTAATGAATGTAAAGTTTTGTATAGAGCTCCCAGCCGGATTATAAATCACGTCTCAATAGAACTGGTCAACCAGACTAACCTAGTAACCAATACTCCGCACTAGAGCGGACAATTCAGTTTCGCTCTGTCTTTTTTATAAATACTTCCACGGTAATTGCTCCGAGGAGCTGCTTTCGCTGGTTCCTAGGCCTCATGAATTTAAACGTCCTACGAGGCTGGCATCCCGTTCCCACCCCTTCACCGTTGAAACTGTTAGATGTCGACGTCTCTTCTACTCCAATAGCTTCATGTCTCGCACATCTCGCCTGTGGAACTCCCTTCCTTATTCCAGTTTCCCTGACAAATACAATCTCCAACGATTTAAGTGTAACGTCAATCGACATCTCCAGTTGCCTTGATCTATCCACTTACCTTCTCCACATCCTTTCCCCTTTCATTCCTATCTGCTCTCGCTCCAAATCTTCTTTAACCCTCTTGCCTTGATCGATCCACTATCTTTCTCCACATCCTCTCCTTTACCACTCCTATCTGCTCTTCCTCCAAATCTTCTGTAACCCCTTGCGTGCTAGTGGCCTTGCTTGGGGTGATAAGCTTAAAATATATATATATATATATATATATATATATATATATATATATATATATATACCCGGTGTAACAGCAAAATTATCTAAATCATGTTACAGCAAAATTATCCATCCCACAAATAGTTTAATATCTAAAAACCACTAAACTAACTGAGTTTCTTTTTTTCCCCGATTTCAGATGAGACGGTTTGCCATCTGGAAACCATTTCTCGCAAGAATCACTGGAAAGTTATTCAGCTAGAAAGAGAAAAGGTTAAAATCGTTTTGTGTCAGCCGCACTTTCTTCTCAACTGAGTAATGGTGAGTGAAAAATAATTCAGGCCTTCTATAACAGAAGCAACATTCATACTCTAGCTTCCATCTTCAAAATCCATTCAAGCACCATTAAGAGAGCGGTGAATAGTCTGAAAAGAAGGGAACGGTAGAGAGGAAAACTGGGCCAGGAGTTCACAACAGGAAAGAGATCATCATTTCAAATTAGAGCTAAACAAAATCAATTAGAAAAGATCCAACCCAATCCATAATATGTTTGGCACGTGAGAGAGGAGTTTCAGCTATGACAGTCCAAAGTTGTTGTGATGTTGAGTGTTTCCACATGAGTATATGGTAATAACGAACAAACACAGTCGTAGGGAAAATACTGGTATATTCAGAGAGGTATTTACATCAGAGAGATTAGTAGTAGAACGAACGTAGGTTAGTAGTAACAATAAGTAATAGTAATAAAGTCCAACGGTATCTTCCGGTCGAGAAACGGAAGTGTAACTGATCACTACAGAAGTCTCACTCTGCACTGCACTACACTGCCACACTACTCAGTCTCTAGAACTACTGTTCTATTTATAATAATAGGATCAGTCTGTTGTGGTTGTGAAGGTGGGTGCGCCCCAACAAAAGTGCAGTGAAAAAAAAAAAGATTTGAAAATTAAATCGTACATGAAACGTGTGAGGCGCCTTGTTACTCCAGGACAGAAAGTTTGAAGGTTAGAGAGGGCGAAGATCGTCTTGAATAAGTTGAAAAATGATCCTGGAATAATATATATATTTGAACTTTATTTCAATCTTTCGTAAGCTTCCGATCTTTATCTATGATTAATTAATGATGAACGTGTCATTTTCGATCGATTTCATCACTATTCTAATATCAAGCTTGGCGAGTACTTATACATTCTTATTGCTCAAAGTAGAATTCAGTAGTGTTATAAAAACCTCGGCGAATTCCAGTAACATATTTTTAATCATTTCTAAGATACAACTGTTTAGTGCTTAATCTGACAATTGGACAATTTTGTTGTTACCTAATTTGGGCAATTTTGCTGTTACACCCGGTAGATATATTTTTCTACATACCACGTGTGAAAGAAGGTGCGATACACTGCCCTCGTCATCCGCCAACCAGGAGACGTAAGACAGATTCGGTGGCTAAGGCGGTACCGCCACACCTGGCGACACGAGCGGATTTTCCCACCGGACACGGTATTGTTTTTCGCTGTAGACGTGTCAGTCTCTGCGATTTTTTTATGCAACTGCACCTCAGATTTTCAACGTTGTGTCAAAAAATATATATGAACATACAGAGTGCGATAGAAATCTCCCCGTCACATACGTCCCAGAAATACCTCACATCTAATGGTAAGATATTAACTAGATGAAGACGCCTTTATTTATCAATACGTGAGATGTATTTCTCGGAGCTGGGAGATATATGTGACGAGGTATTTCTCCGCCACACTGTATATATAACTTAACCAACACTAAATAAAATTAATTATGAGTATAGCAGCAATGTTTTAAAATGTCTATAAAAGCAATGTTTTTGAATGCTCATATTGCAAAATATCTTTTTTAATTTTTTTTTAAAGAAATTACACGTTGTGTATTTTTAAAACATTAATAATAAAAAATTAAACTAAGTTACCTCCCTTGCATATTCTTAACAGAAATTGACTATAATAGAGCGCGTTTCCTGCGCATTTACAAAAACATTCACATCTATCAATTACATAAATGTTTGTCTTAGCAATTCTCCGTGAAGATGATCTAGGGTGGGATAGAAAGTAATTGAGATAATAAAAGAAATAATCAAAACTACGACATCTTTCTTAATGAATTTTCTAACAGCACTAAGGAGTTGGTCCGTGAATTTCAGAGAATTACAATGAAACAAATAAACATAGATTGTGTCGAGACTATTCAACCAAACCAGCTTGAATGAAGATGTGCTGCAAAAATGCACATACACACACACACAAATATACACACACACATTATATATATATTCCGTTTATATATATATATATATATATATATATATATATATATATATATATATATAAACGGAATATACACATATATATATATATATATATATATATATATATATATATATATATAAACGGAATATATATATATATATATATATATATATATATATATATATATATATTCGTCGTCGGCATACGTCCGTCTCGAGAGACGATGGAGTAGCGCGGTGTGCTACGAGCCTGTGCGGGATATATGGAGAACTAGAGCTGCCCAGGCGTCTAGTCCCCCCTCTCGGCCTTGTTTCCCCCTCTCGGCCTTGCTAGCAGAGTCCAAAGGAGAGGATAATAAACAAATACACTTTGGTACCAACGCGATTGCAGGAGTTGCCGGAAGGTAGCACAAAGTGCCGTCCATCCGCCTTCGGGGCTCCACTCAGGGTTTGAATTCACAGTTGTCCTTCTCCTAGACTAGTTGCCATCCAAGACTATAGAACCCAGTCTGTCTTGCTATTTACCCATAGCTGGAGGGAAGAGAAGAGGATTCACACCGTTCCCAAGGAAAGCACGTAAGTGAATGTAATGGATTCGACTGGAATTCGAGCTCATCTCATATATATATATATATATATATATATATATATATATAAGACAAACACACACACACACAAATATATATATACAGTGTAACCCGGATATAAGAGAGTTGTCGGGACCGTAGAAGAACTCTCTTATATCCGGGTTTGGTATATTATATATGCATTAACACAGGCTCTAATTTGGGACCAGATAAGATCTCTCTTATATCCGGTTTTCTTATATCCGGGTTACACTGTATATACGGAATATATTTATATACATATATAACCGGAATACACACACACACACACACATATATATATATATATATACATATATAATATATATATATATATATATATATATATATATATATATATATATATATATATATATATATATGTATTCTGCTTATTTAGGCAGCAAACTGTTTTAAAAAATTGCAGTGTCAATCGTTATCTTCTGTCTTATTAATTCTTTCTTTTACTATCCTTCTCGCTTCTTCTGGTTTCTTCCTTCCAAATCGAATTTCATCATTAAAAAATTAAATGCATTTTCTTCTGTCTTTAATTTCTCTCCTTTTATTATTCTTGATCCTTCATCATGTTAATCTTTTTCTTATATTCTTTCACACTCGGTAACTCCCCGCGTCGTGGTGGCTTTGTTGCCTTTTTTTAAATTATTAAAAAGCATGTGTATTATTAAGCTAAACTTGTTAAATATCAACAACAAGGTTGTCACGACATGGAGTAATGGTTAACACGCTAGTGTTACGACTTTACTGTTCTAACTGCATGATTCGAACTTGTGTTCTAATATATGAAAATATACGCACACACATATACACACATTATATATATATATATATATATATATATATATATATATATATATATATATATATGTATGTATGTATATAAATGGAATATATATATATATACATACATATATACATATATAAATATATATATACACATTACATACATATATATACAAAGGGTAAATATTCATATATATATATATTAACGGAATATATATATATATATATATATATATATATATATATATATATATATATATATATATATAATCGGAATACATATATATTCCGTTTATTTATGCAGCAAGGTTTCTTTAAGGCAAATACTACTGAAAACGATAGACGTTTTGTGGTTAATTTTAATGTTCATCTTTTTATATATATATATATATATATATATATATATATATATATATATATATATATATATATATATATATATATATGTATGTATGTATGTATATAGGATGCATTAGGGACAAGACATATTTATTTAGGCAGCAAAGTTTCTTTAAGGCAAATACTGTTGAAAACAACAGACATTTTGTTGTTAATTTTAATGATCATCTTTTATATTATATATATATATATATATATATATATATATATATATATATATATATATATAGGATGTCGTAGGGACAAGACATATTTCGTTCCCTTCTTCTGGACTTCTTAGTCCCTAGCGAACCATGTGCTGCATTCAACACAATATTATCATTACACTGTTTCCTGTTCGAAACCACTTCATGTGATCACAATGTTTACCGCAACCTATTAGATGATTATATTTACATCTTCTGTCATCAAAAGAAAACACCCCTCTTCAGTAAATGAGTTAACGCCTATACAACCTGGTAACCTAATTCAAACCTGTAAAATTGAAATCGATTTTGAAAATGTTGAAATCGAGTCAAAAAATTGAATGTGAAATATATCGACTTCCATTAGATTCTAATTTCGTTAAATACAAAATAAATAATAACTGAAAAATGATCTGAAATTTAAAAAAAAAGTTTTAGTCTTTTTTTCAAAACTATATTTCAGGTAAATAAATCGGTTTTAATTATTTTTTATAAATATATTGTCTCTTTTCAACGTAAATTATTCGAAAAATAGAATAAAATTAAACAAATCTGATTTTATTACGTCTGTTCTCGGTTTTTAATGATTCATAGAACAGTTAAGATTTGAAGGTTAATATCAAAAGAAATATTTGATATATTACCATAATCCCCTATGTATAATACACATTTTTTTCTAAAAAATAATAAGCAAAATTATGAGTGCGTATTATGCACAGCTACAAAGTCTTTAAAACATTATCGTTTCACAGGTCGATTTCAGTTGTGAAATGACTACACACTACAAACATACGACACTGACATGTCAAATACAATCAGATGTACCTAACAATACTTATCAATGTAAAATAAAATAAGAATTATCATAAAACTAAATTAGAATAATATTATTCTATGTTTAAAAAATTTTTTAATAAAAGTAGGAAACGTTGGTCGTAAAGAAATTGGAGAGGTACAATTTATAGGGTTTGATTACCAAACATGGGGTGAGTATTACGTATGAATAGAAGCATTTTCCCACACTTTCAGCACAATTTTAGGAGTGCGTATTATGGATGAAGGCGTATTATATATAGGGAATTATGGTATTTGTTTTTATTCCCATTGATTCTACGCCTTTGCCGCTAAGACAATTAGGACTTATTATTATTCTTCATCAAAAATATTGTTTAATATGGATTTAAAAACCTGATTAAGAAAATAGCAGGCATTTTTTTTATAATACTGTGCTCCTTCATAACGTAGGCGATCATGTTTCCATTTAATGATTTATGACTTCCTAAGAAATATACTGAACTGGTCCCCCGTTGGCTTCTAAAATTTAATATTATTTAGAATATCGATTTTTGAAGACGGTTCACTTTATTCAAACAATTCGTGCAGCACAATCTTTATTTAATCCTTCCTATCCTATTTGTAATCGTCTCAACTCGTTATCCATGTTAATGGGGCAAATATTTACTCTTATTTTAACAGTAAGCCTTGTTCGGTTCGGTAAGGTCAAATTGGCAGCTGATCTCAAAAAGGACCCACATTCTGTTGTTAACTGGGGCAAAGAATGGCTTCTTAATTTTAGAGACTCCAAAACGAAACCACTCTCTGTTAACTGAGATAATCCTTTCTGCCTTCCTTCAGCATGACTGATGCTAACCTTACGAGAGTCACTCGTTGCGCCTTGTCGGTTTAACGTTTAATGTTGTCTCGGAAATAGAATGACTATAATGAATCAATTATTAGATCTGCTGCTAGGAAATTTAGTTCACTGTGTCGTGCTAGACAGTTTTGCTTGCCTGAATCTATCTAACACATTTATATATCTGACATTCGTCCTTGCTTTGTATATTGCTGCCACATCTGATCTGATGCTTCTGCTATATATTTAGAGATCCTAGATAAAATCCAAAGAAGAATCTGCAATGTCGCTGATCCTGATCTGGCATCTCGGTTTCAGTCACTTTTCCACCGCCAAAATGTAGTTTCCTTGTGCATTGTCTATAAATATTTTCCTGGTAATTGCCCTGAGGGAATTTTCCTCTATGGTACCTAGGCTTTACAAATTTAAACGCAATACCAGATTGATGGTAATATCACATCATTTCTCAGTTAAAATGGCCAGTTGTAGCCGTAAGTCCTATGCCAACAATTTCTTTTCTCACACTTCTCGATAACAGGACTCTCTTTCTTCTCTTGTCTTCTTGCTTCTCAATAAACTTTGAACTTCAAAAATTGCAGTGTCAATCGTTAACTTCTGCCTTCTTAATTTCTGTTCTTCTATTGCCCTTCTCGCTTGTAGAATTTTCTTCTGGCCTCTTGCTTTCCAATCAACTTTGAGCTTCAAAAATTGCAATGTCAATCGTTTTCTTGTGTCTTCTTAATTGGTTTCTTTTATTGCCCCTCTCGCTTGTAGAACACTCGCTTGTAGAACTGGCCTCTTGCGTCCCAATCAACTTTGATCTTCAAAAATTTAAATGCATTGTCAATCGTTATCTTCTGTCTCCTTAGTTTCTCTTCTTTTATTGTTCTTGATCCTTCATAATTTTAATAATTTTCTTATATTCTGTCACATTAAAAAAGAATGTGTTTTTTTTTGTTTTGTTTTGTTAAGCGTATTACCCCAGGCAAGGCTGGAGGCCACTATCACGCAAGGGTTTATAGAAGGGTTGGAGGAAGAGCAGATAGGAGTGGTAAAGGAGAGGATGTGGAGAAAGAGAAAGACAGTGCATCGATCAAGGCAAGGGGTTACAGAAGATTTGGAGCGAGAGCACCTAGGAATGAAAGGTGAAAGGATGTGGAGAAGGGAAATGGATAGATCAAGGCAACTGGAGATGTCGATTGACGTTTAGCTTAAATAGTTGGAGATTGTATTTGTCAGGGAAACAGGAATAGGGAAGGGAGTTCCACAGACGAGATGTGCGAGACATGAAATTATTGGAGTAGAAGATACGTCTACATCTAACAGTTTCAACGGTGAAGGGGTGGGAACGGGATGCCAGCCTCGTAGGAAGTTTAAATTCATGAGGCCTAGGAACCAGCGAAAGCAGCTCCTCGGAGCAATTACCGTGAAAGTATTTGTAAAAAAGACAGAGCGAGGGAACGTCGCGTCTGTAAGAGAGCGACTGCAGACGAGATGACAGATCATTATTAAACTTGATAAATATCAACAACAAGGCTGGTTATGGTTGTCATGACATGGAGTAATGGTTAACAAGCTAGTGTCAAGACTTTACTGTTAAGTTTAGTTCTAGCTGCATGATTCGAACTTGTGTTCTAATGTATGAAAAAATCACTTGAGATACGAGAATATGTGAAATTAGGAACAATAGATCTACTAAAACTTACCTTCAGAATCTGTATATTTTTTTCTCTATCTGCCTGGCCATCACTTTGTGCGTCAAATATTAAACTGGGAGAAGCGGGAACCAAAAACGCAAACAGTTTGCGCATGCTTCGAAGCAGATGCCATTTTCGGCTCGTTTGCATTTAAAAAGTGACAAGAAGTAATTAAAATGTTTACTTTTATCGACAGTAGTCTGTTATTTTTCTTTTATGAAAATTGAGCTTCGTCTGTCCGGTCGCGTATCGAGGTAAGTGGGAAAATGTGGGGGGGAAAAAATGAAGCTTGTGGGGAAGATGGTATACGCTCGGCGTGTGTGGTGTCGTTTGTTTTTCAAAGTCACTATTGTTTCAAAGCCCCTACCCATCTGCTGTCTAACTTGTTACCCGTTGTACCATTCTCCGCTTGATGACATCGACATGACACTACCTTAGACTTAAATACAATCATCTTTCTTACACCTTTTGAAAACATAGCACGTGTTAAAGACCGAGTGGGAAATCGTGTTTGTTTATTTTCTTCACCAGGAGAAACACAAGAAGCACAAAAGAAGAGAAAGACACTGTTTTGGTAGTTATACGTATATGTGTTTAAGTATGCTTATCTGTTCGTGTGTGAGCCACGTGAAAAAAAGGATGGATATATGGATACATCACAGATGAATATAATTTCGAAAAGCTTGCCTGTCTTCATCTATAAGCCATATCCTTTCAGGACTTCTGATATCATGGCTCTCCACAACTCACAGCCCGTCTTTTATTTTATTATACATCCAAACTGGTTAAATAGGTTTCCCTATTTTCCCTAGAGGAGGCACGGTGGAGTAATGGATAGCGGCTCGGATTGAGTAATCGGAGAGTTCGAATTCTCGTCGAATGCATTACATTCACTTACGGAAAGGTATGTGTTGCGGATTCCGGGATGAATCCGATATCAATGAATAACAAACGCCAGGAATGGATAAGGAAAATAAATGTATTAACGTAATAATACAAACTGGTAATACGGGTTAGTAGATCCAGGAATGCGGGTTAGTAGCACTAATATATATACAGTCTTGGTATTGAAGTATAGCGGAGGACTCCTTACTGAGTCTACGTGCTCGCTAACTGGGACGCTTGCCGCCATCTCTGTGTGCGACTTACTCTACTACTACTGAACTATACTACTCTTCTGTCGTTCCGTCTCGACTCCTTCACTGTTCGGGTATTCACTGGTAGTAGTATATGTATAACTTGGGTGAGTCCATTTGTGTGAAAAGGGGAGACCCCTTAACAGTATGAATTCTCTTCTTCTTCTTCCAGCTATGGGTAAATAGCAAGACAAACCGGGTTCTGTAGCCTTGAATGCCAACTAGTGTACCGCAGAAAGAAATAGCAACCTACTGCGGGAAAAAGAATCTGCTTCGTCAGTTATGTATCTTTCGATACATGATCGCCTAAGTGTGCATCACGCATGCCACATAACTGACTGAGTTTCTTTTACCTTCAGTATGTCATCTGAGTGTTAAATTCTCCAAACCTTCTTTCCTCATTATATGCCCTAGAAAATTTAGCATTGTTAGCATCAGTTTCTTAATAGTTTATCTTCTAAAAAATTTCCTTGCTTCTCGCATGTTCTGTCTATGATATCTTTAATATTCGTTGGTGGAAACACATCTCTCTCACTTCAAGGCTCTTCTTCACATGTGAACAGATTGTCCCGCATCCACTGCCATTTAAGAGGTTATATATTACATTTTATCACACTTTTCTTTTCTCTAAAGATATTCTTTCTATCTCTAAATACTTTGCTTAGTTTCTGGAAGTCATCTTTTGTCATTTCTATGCGCGCTTTGAATTTCTTTGTGATTGTTTCTATCCAGTTAGTTACATTTCTGCATTTACTTGCGTTTGACGTCCCCCCCCAATACATAACTGGCAGCTCGTGCTGTCCTTTTGCTTACATCCATGCATTCTGTCTTCATCCAGTTAATAATCTCATCTTCACATTTTCCTTTACTATCTTGCTTAAGAGTGATTTTAGTTTTCTCTCTGGTCCTGCTATCAATATACAGTATTCACGTACATTATGTATCTGCCTATATTTCTGAGATGAGGTATTATGTACAATATTTACATTATTCGGACTGTTGTCCTCATCTTTGTCGCCATATTTATTACAACGTTTCGGCCTTTCAGTATCTTTCTATATTTCTGAGATGAGGTATTATACACTATTTACATTATTAGGACTGTTGTCCTCATCTTTGTCGCCATATTTATTACAACGTTTCGGCCTTTCAGTATCTGTCTATATTTCTGAGATGAGGTATTATACACTATTTACATTATTCGGACTGTTGTCCTCATCTTTGTCGCCATATTTATTACAACGTTTCGGCCTTTCAGTATCTGTCTATATTTCTGAGATGAGGTATTATTTACATTATTTAGACTATTGTCCTAATCTTTGTCGCCATATTTATTACAATGTTTCGGCCTTTCAGTATCTGTCTATATTTCTGAGATGAGGTATTATACACTATTTACATTATTCGGACTGTTGTCCTCATCTTTGTCGCCATATTTATTACAACGTTTCGGCCTTTCAGTATCTGTCTATATTTCTGAGATGAGGTATTATTTACATTATTTAGACTATTGTCCTCATCTTTGTCGCCATATTTATTACAATGTTTCTGCCTTTCAGTATCTGTCTATATTTCTGAGATGAGGTATTATACACTATTTACATTATTCGGACTGTTGTCCTCATCTTTGTCGCCATATTTATTACAACGTTTCGGCCGTTGTACGCTCCGACCTTCGTCAGGGGGTTGGAATATCGAACTGAACCTTTTACTTCGCTCACTGGGATAGACTGTTCTAGTTCAACGTGCCATGTTTATAGCATAAATCGAGTCTCTTATATACAGAAATTATATATATTACAAAAAACGTTATTTTTACTGGATTCTATTTTCTTGCCTACCCACGCAGACAGTATGACAGATGGTCGATTTAATGTGGGAAGCCCGATTACGTGCAATCGGGTCAGATCCCAAAATAGCACAGTCTCCCGTAACCGTCGATTGCCCCTGCAGCAGTATTATTACTAATCCCCCACTTTTTAGCATGTACTGCTACGGGCAGCTGTTCCCCGAGCCAGGACAGCGCTCAATAATATTTTAAGTTGCGGTCTGTCCGCAGACAGAGACTCAACCGACAGATGAAATATAATTTATCCACCTGAGGGCAGATACTACACTTGGTATCTACTTGACCCCCCACTGAGTCAGGTTGTGACACAAGGTCGGTTTTTAACGTGGGGCGAGAGAGGGGTTTGACCCGAGTGTTTCCACTCGGACCGCTGAACTTTGCTGGTCTTAGCTTGTCCAAGCTGGTCATAGTTTGTCCAAGCTGAGCGAAGCTGGTCAAAGCTAGACGTAGCCGCGATACTACCAGCGCAGGGACGAATCCCTGTGCCAGGCATGTATCAGTGATCGAATCTCAGCCAAAAGGCGATCATTAAACGAGTTACCGGGAACAGATACTACACTTTGATCTTAGCCAAAAGGCCGTGGATTTACTTGACCACCCACACGGTCAGGTTGTGACACAAGGTCGGGGTTTAACGTGGGACGGGAGGGGGAGTGGACCCGAGTTTTCACCCGGGCCGCAGTGCTTTGGCTTTAGCTTGTCCAAGCTGGTCAGAGCTGGTCATGGCTGGTCTTAGCTTGTCCAAGCTGGTTAGACGTAGCCGCGATACTACAAGCGCAGGGGCGAATCCCTGCGACCGGCCTGTATCAGTGATCGATCCCGGCCTAAAGGCGATCATTCAGCGAGTAATCTGCGAACAGATACTACACGGGATTTACTTGACCTCCCACAGGGCCAGGTTGTGACACAAGGTCGGAGTTTAACGTGGGAAGGGAGGGTGAATGGACCCGAGTTTTCACCCGGGTCGCAGTGCTTTGGCTTTAGCTAGTCATAACTGGTCTTGGCTGGTCTTAGCTTGTCCAAGCTGGTCAGAGCTGGTCATAGCTAGTCAGACGTAGCCACGATACTACCAGCGCAGGGACGAATCCCTGCCGCCGGCCTGTATCGGAGAAGGAATCCCGGCCCCATAGGCGATCATTCAGTGAGTATTCTGCGAACAGATACTACACGGGATTTACTTGACCTCCCACAGGGCCAGGTTGTGACACAAGGTCGGAGTTTAACGTGGGAAGGGGAGGGGGAATGGACCCGAGTTTTCACCCGGGTCGCAGTGCTTTGGCTTTAGCTAGTCATCGCTGGTCTTGGCTGGTCATAGCTTGTCCAAGCTGGTCAGACATAGCCACGATACCACCAGCGCAGGGACGAATCCCTGCCGCCGGCCTGTATCGGAGAAGGAATCCCGGCCCCATAGGCGATCATTCAGTGAGCAATCTGCGAACAGATACTACACTTTGATCTTAGCCAAAAGACCAGGAAGGAAGCACTATTTTTATTATTAACAGTGCGTATTTCATCTGAGCACTAAAAGTCTCCTTTTCTAAGAGAAATCGCTGTTTGATCCGGCTTGCCTCAACCGCTCGACCAGAGAGACTAACAGTCAAGCCAGGATCTATTTTCCTTTTATTATTTATAACATTAGTATGGATTTTTGTGGCATCGAAGGAGAAAACCAAGTCTGACCTCGGAAAAGAATTCGTCACCTCCGTGCTATCTGTCGAATCAAGATCGGGTCAACTTTAGTCGGTCCCGAAATATGGTAAATGTTTTCTCTTTCCTACCTAGTTTGAATTAATAGCAACCTTTCTTGCCCAAATAAAAGAACGCTGCTTTAAATGACTATGTGTGGGGGCGCGTTTTGGTGCTTCGTCGATGAATAACGTAGTTATGCGTTTCAAGTTTTGGATACCGAATTTTTTTACTCCTTTTAATTTACAACCCCAATTTATTTTTGACTTTGGACTAGCGAATCTAAATGATGACCTTTTGAATTACGACTCCAGATTTGTTTGGTTGTTTTTTTGGGGGTGGGGGGTATTTATTTTGGGATTTGAACCTGTAATATTGCTATTCTCTCACAATTTTAAATGTACATTACGCTTGACCAATCAGAAAGCTTAATGCAATTAGCTTCGGTAATCGCCTAATCGGTATTTCAATTTTAATCAAATACTCAGCAGTCTGGCACGTTTTGTATCAAGTTGGATGCATCTCCAGGAACTGAAGCACCTAATCTTCGGTGTAGGAAGGAAAGAAATTTGTTTCTTCATTTTCCTTTTCATTGTCTTTATCCTTTATGCTGTCTAAAGAATAGAGACTGGCAGGTAAAGTTAAATTCAAATTAAGAGTGATTAATTATGTAAAAAATGCATTGAAATAGAAATACCAGAATAACAAAAAAAAAAAAACAGGATTCGTTTAGTGGGGTGGTAAATAAAACAACGCACCATTTTCTAGAAATGGTTGCAGTACATGTTGTGCCACCTACCGCCAAAATTTTAAGGCTCGTGGTGTGATTTACGAATACCCACTCCTGTAGGAGTAAAAAAAAAAAGTGGTGCATGCAAGAGTTTTTCACAATCTTTTTATCAAACGCTTTCGCTTATTTACTTAAGTATTTTCAAGATTCAAAACAATCATGACCAGGTAATATAACACAGTATCTGTCTATATTTCTGAGATGAGGTATTATGTACATTATTTACATTATTCGGACTATTGTCCTCATCTTTGTCGCCACATTTATTACAACGTTTCGGCCTTTCAGTATCAGTCTATATTTCTGAGATGAGGTATTATGTACATTATTTACATTATTCGGACTATTGTCCTCATCTTTGTCGCCATATTTATTACAACGTTTCGGCCTTTCAGTATCTGTCTATATTTCTGAGATGAGGTATTATGTACATTATTTACATTATTCGGACTATTGTCCTCATCTTTGTCGCCATATTTATTACAACGTTTCGGCCTTTCAGTATCTGTCTATATTTCTGAGATGAGGTATTATGTACATTATTTACATTATTCGGACTATTGTCCTCATCTTTGTCGCCATATTTATTACAACGTTTCGGTCGTCGTTCGCCCCGGTCTTCTTCAGTTTGTTGGAATGTCGAACTGAACCGCTTATTTCGCTCACTGGGGTAGACTGTTCTAGTTCCACGTGCCATGTCTAATGGATGTCAGTTATCAGTTATCTCCTGTTAATTTCCCCCAAAGATGTAGTATTTGTTGACTTATGATGTCTGAAGCTGCCCAATCCTGTCTTTCCAGAGTTTAAAATCATACATGCAGTCTTATAGGAGGCAATTTACTTTCCTTTCCACAGCCTTTTTCCCACAGTCAAAACGTTGCAAGTTTATCGCTACTTCCGTGACAATTGTTAAAACGGACTCCATTTTTAGTGCCACCAATTCAAACCTATACAGCCAAGTTCCGCCTCGAAACATCCACCTTGTTTAAACACCCTCATTTGCTAAGTAATCCATGAGTAAGAAACATGTTCCACTCAGAAAGCTTCTAGCAAAGAACCGCTACTTTGTGGAACAGACTCCCGTGTGGGTGCTACCACGAACACTACATGTCTAGGATCAATCGTTACCTATCCTCCATATCCTCATAATCTTCATTCCTACTCTTAATTTCATATTACACACATCATTCATTAACCGTCTTCCTTGATGTGTTCTTGGGGCTTGTACCGGTTGAACTGTTACAAAAATTCCTGATGTATTTGTTTGATTTTAGGCTAAATAGTGTGAAATTAACACACTTTACTGCAAGAGGAGCTCTATTAACTCCCGTGGTGTAGCGTTGTATAAAGCAGTGTAAAAATAAATGACACAAACTCTCTCTCTCCCTCTCTCTCTCTCTCTCTGCCTCTTTCTCTGTGTCTATTTCTATCTATCTATCTATTTATCTATCTATCTATCTCTTTTCACCCACTGTATGCTGTAGAGACAAGATATATCAGGTTCCCTTCCGCTGAACTTCTTAACCCCCAGCGAACCGCGTGTCGCATCCAACACAATATTATCCCTGCATTGTTTTCTGTTCAAAATAACTTCATGTGATCCCAATGTCTACTCAACCTATTACATAAATATGTACATCTCCCTCCATCACAAAAATTAACCCTGTTCTCTAAATGAGTTAACGCCTCTACCATCTGTTAACCTAATTCAAATCGTTAAAGTAGAAATCGATTTTGGCAATTATGGAATACGGAAAACGACATGAAAACGTGTTACAGTCAATAAAGGTTTTAATTTGAATGTGGCCTATACTGAGTTGAAGTGGTCTCTAATTACGTTATATGCAAGAGAAAGAACAGCTGGAATTGATCAGAGCTTTAAAAAACAAAACAAGTTTTAGTATTGTTTTCAAAAGTATATTTCAGGTAAATAAATAAAGTATACGACAGTCGCCTATTTTCATTAGAAAATTAAAGGGCAAATCGAGATTCTTTGGGCGTATGCAATCAATGGGAGATGCAATCGAGCTTAAATAATGAATTGATATTAATAAAAGTCAACGTTTTAATCGAATTAAAGCAAAGCTTTCAGTTACAATCGACAGTCGTTTTAGTGTAAACAAATCTAAATCGAATACAATTGGTAACCAAAGTATGTGTGAAGTGAACAAGTTCTGTTAATAGTATAAAATTTTTAATTAAATTATATTTAATCTGGGACAAATAAAACGTGATTATTTCATGAAAATTAGTGTTTGGTTTGTCTAGGTTCAAAAGTTAATAGTCTTAGAACTAAATGTTTTTGTTAGCTTTAAAAATAGATATCTGTCTATATTTCTGAGATGAGGTATTATGTACATTATTTACATTATTCGAACTATTGTCCTCATCTTTGTCGCCATATTTATTACAACGTTTCGGTCGTTGTACGCTCCGGCCTTCTTCAGTATCTGTCGATATTTCTAAGATGAGGTATTATGTACATTATTTGCATTATTCGGACCATTGTCCTCATCTTTGTCGCCACATTTATTACAACGTTTCGGCCGTTGTACGCTCCGGCCTTCTTCAGTATCTGTCGATATTTCTAAGATGAGGTATTATGTACATTATTTGCATTATTCGGACCATTGTCCTCATCTTTGTCGCCATATTTATTACAACGTTTCGGCCATTGTACGCTCCGGCCTTCTTCAGTATCTGTGGATATTTCTAAGATGAGGTATTATGTACATTATTTACATTATTCGGACTATTGTCCTCATCTTTGTCGCCATATTTATTACAACATTTCGGCCGTTGTACGCTCCGGCTTTCTTCAGTATCTGTGGATATTTCTAAGATGAGGTATTATGTACATTATTTACATTATTCGGACTATTGTCCTCATCTTTGTCGCCATATTTATTACAATGTTTCGGCCGTTGTACGCTCCGACCTTCTTCAGTATCTGTCGATATTTCTAAGATGAGGTATTATGTACATTATTTACATTATTCGGACTATTGTCCTCATCTTTGTCGCCACATTTATTACAACGTTTCGGCCGTTGTACGCTCCGGCCTTCTTCAGTATCTATCGATATTTCTAAGATGAGGTATTATGTACATTATTTACATTATTCGGACTATTGTCCTCATCTTTGTCGCCATATTTATTACAACGTTTCGGCTGTTGTACGCTCTGGCCTTCTTCAGTATCTGTGGATATTTCTAAGATGAGGTATTATGTACATTATTTACATTATTCGGACTATTGTCCTCATCTTTGTCGCCATATTTATTACCACGTTTCGGTCATCGTTCACTCCGGTCTTCTTCAGGTAGTTGGAATGTCGAACTCAACCGCTTATTTCGCTCACTGGGGCAGACTGTTCTAGTTCCACGTGATATGTTTAATGGATGTCAGTTATCAGTTATCTCTTGTTAATTTCCCCCTGAATGTTCTCCACTGCCTTAACCGGGTATTGAACTCACACTCTTTGGGTCCTGTCACTGGATCTAACCAACGCCTTTATCCACTGTGCTATGTGAGAAATAAAGGGTTCAGTTCGACATGCGTACAATGGCCGAAACGTTGTAATAAATATGGCGACAAAGATGGCAATAGTTCGTATAATGTAAATAATTTTAAAATAGATAAGCTCATGACGCTTAGAACTGGCTCACGACGCACGTAATTTAGAGATAAAAATTAATTTCTGTTAGTAAACTAGAACCAATCAATACACTAGTTTCCTTCAACCAAAAACAAATCTCTATGCGCTTATTTAAAACATTAAATAAATTTATGGTCCGGTTCCCTTGCTATTTACCTTTAGCACATTGATAAAAAGAAAAGAAGAATCAGCAATATTATTGGGCCTTATCTGGCGCCTGGACATCAGCCATTTTCCCACCGTCGTAAAGTTGCCTCTCTGTGTCTTTTCTATAAATACTTTCAGGGTAATTATTCGCATGAGCACTTCGCTATGGTACCTAGACTTTTTAAAAAATTTATGCACTGTACTAAACAGGCGTTGAGATCTTATCAATTTACAGTTGAGCTGGCTAGATGTAACCGTAAATTTTATGCTAGCAATTTTTTTATCACACTTCTCGTTTGTGGAACTCCCTTCCGGCTCCATGATCTCCAGCCAACTTTAATCTGCAAAAATTTAAATGCAATGTCAAATGCTAGCTGCTGTCCTCTGGATTACTCTTTTCTCTTCCTGTTTATTATTAAAGTTTCTGTTCCTAATTCTTCCCTGTAACCCATTGTGTCTTAAAGGATGTATTGCCTTGAGTGGAGTGATACCGATTTTTGAAAGACAACATAAGAATGTTATTCAGTAATGTAGTAATTGTAGCAATGTAATAATGTACACTCAACAAATGGTACTTGTTATAAAGTTTCTGTTACACTCATTTCCCTCTACAAACATTTTATTAACTACGAACACTTCAAAGCAATATTCTACATTCTTTAACCCTGTTTAAGATCCTGTCAAAAGTAATTTATTCATTTTTCGTCCTGAGTATGACGATAAACTACATCCGCGTCCTGGGTAAGACGATAAACTACGTCCAACTGCAAGGCCTCTGATCAGAAGGTTTTGAAGAGCGTGGAACCACCTCTTAATTGTTGGTGTTCCCAGGTCCACCCTGACCCAGGGTGGTAGCACCTATTAGGTTCCCAACTATGGGCAAATAGTTAACACCCAAACTTGTGTAAAAATAGGTTTTAATACCAGAAATACTTTGTAATAAAAAAATTATTACCAGCAATATTTTTTGAAGGAAAAATTATTATCAGCAATACTTTTAAAAAAATACCAGCAATACAAACAGTTATACATTCTTTGAAAAAAATATGATTATGGATTTCTTCAAGGAAAAATATTCCCAGAAATAGATTTTTGAAGAAAAACATATTACCAGTAATAAAAATTTTGTCGGCATTATATAACCCATTGCTGCTGATATGCCGTAAAAAAAAAACCCAAAGCAAACTCAAAGACTTACTCTTTTTGTAGTAATCTGTAAAGTGCAGTTGTTGCTTTAACTTTATCAATCTACCAATGCCTTTTATAAGTACGAAGTAACCAAAAAGCCCTTGCCGTTTTTTTCATTGATGAGAAAAAATTGGTATACAATAATTTGATATATCATTAGCTCTCAACGTAATCCCCATCGCCATCCAGAAACGTTTACCATCGTGCCACCATTTGTGCAATGCCCTGGTGGTAAAAATCAGCTGTCTTGGACGGAAAGAAGTCTGTGAGTGCATTCCACAAATCTGTCTTATTTGCGAATGATTTCTCATGAAGGTGGTTGTACAGGGAATGGAAAAGGTGGTAATCTGTCGGTACAATGTTCGGGGAGTAAACTGGATGACCCAGTGTCTCCCAGTCAAGTCACAGTACGGTATCCCTGGCCACACGCGCCACATGAGGCCTGATATTGTCATGAAGGAACAAAACACCCTTGCGATTGACCAATGCTGGCTCATTCTGCTTCAGCGCGTGTTTTACACGTTCCAACTGCCGTGAGTACAAGTCCACAGTGATGTTTTGGCTCGTTGGTAGCAACTCATAGTTCACCAATTGTTTACTAGTCCAACAGATACAGGGCATGGCTATAATTTTTTTTCTTTGGTATCAGCCTCAGGGTCCCATAGTGACAACCCATGTCTGGCACGCTTGGCAGTGTCATACAAGGCCCACCGTTTGTCCCTTTTGAGCAATCGATCAAATATGGGTACGTTGCGGTGCCAAGAAAGCGATGAGGAACAGGCTGTTACTCGTTGTTGCTTGTTGGCTTCCGACAGTGCTTGAGGCATGCTCTCAAACCGAAGCGTTCGACAAGTTCACTTACAGGTTTGGCTGTTGTCTTCCTGTATGGTCGCTTTCAAGGCTTCATCCTCCAGGACATCTTCTCTTCCAAAAAAGTAAATAGTCTCCGAAAAATCTTCCGTCCTTTGATATTCATCGAAGTCACTTCAGTTTGACATGTTCATATGAAGTGCTACCAAAAAGTTGTATGTTTTTTCTATAGTTCTGTATTTTGCGACGGAACTATTCTGATTGAAAAGAAAGAAACGTAGCTGAATATTTCTGTTATAAAACTTTAGTTACATACAGGGGTTGGACAAAATAATTGGAACAGGTGCAAATTCCACTTCTATATTTCATTTCTATATTTAAGTCCTATTATATTAAGAACTTTACCTAAAACTTCGTAATTGCAGGTTATATCTATTGTAAATACGTTTATTTATCTAATTTACTGTTTTTGTCTTATTTATTTTTAGAATTTAGTAAAATTTAAGCTAAATGCGTGACCTCTCCAATTTCGAAAAAGGGCAAATTGTTTTCTACGCTTAGAAAATCACCATAGTGCACTTCGAAGTGGTGGAATGGTTAGTAATCTTGTCTCGCTAGAACAATTACGACTGAATAGCGAGTTCGATCCTAACTGGGTGCCCCATAATTTCGGCCTTGTGCCACAGCTAAGCTCCTCTTAAAATATTCTTGGGTATTTTGTCGTGGCTTAATGATTAGCAAGCTTGTCTTCCAAGATCAATTACGACTGAATAGTGAGTTTGATCATCACTTGGTGCTCCATACTTTGAGCCTTGTACCAGATCCAAGCCACGCTTATATAAACACCATAAACTAGTAACCTTATGTATCTACAGCTTAATGATACTGTTAAAATAGAAATCGATTTTGAAAATTAGGGAAAGTGAAAACCGACATGAACGTGTTACGGCCAAGAAGGGTTTCAATTTGAAAGTGAATCATACCAAGTTCTAGTGGGTACTGGAAAGGACCAGAAAAAATCTTTTTAAATGTTTTATTTAATAGTTATTTAAATGTATATTTGGGGTAAATGAATAAATCACCGTCCTGGGTAAGACGATAAACTACATCCACATCCTGGGTAAGACGATAAGCTACATCTAACAGAAGGACCTCTGATCAGAAGGTTTTCAGAAACGTGGAACCACCTTTTAATTGCTAACAATAGATTCTTGGGAAAAAAATATTACCAGCAATGCATTTTTGAAAAAAATTATTACCAGGAATTCATTTTTGGGAAAAAAATATTACCAGCAATATATTTTTGGGGAAAAAAATATTACCAGCATTACATTTTTGGGAAAAAAATATTGTCAGCAATACAATTTTGGAAAAAAAATATTCCCATCAATAAAAATTTTGTCGGCCTTAAATAACTCATTAATGTTGATATGCCGTAAGACAAAAGAAAAAAAACAAAAAAAATCATATTTAAGTATTTTAAGAGAAATGTAATTGATCTGACTGGAGAGTCGAATTCGAATTCCACTCAGATCCATTACATTCACTTACGTGCTAATACCCTTGGGAAAGGTATGAATCCCCCCTCCGCAGCTATGGGTAAATAGCAGGAGAGACCGGGTTCTATAGCCTTGGATCGCAACTGGTTTACCGCAGAAAGAAATGCCAACCTACTACGGGAAAAAAAAAATCTGCCTCGTCAATCATGTATCGAAAGATACATGATCGCTTAAGCGTATATCACGCATGATGCATAAACTGACTGAAGATAAATAACTGCCGACTATTTTCAATGTAGAATTGGGAAAGAAATTTGAATTCTTTGCGAGTAAGTTTCTTCAATGTTTCTGTCAGGCAAATAAATCATATTTAACCATTTTATACTTTCAAGAAGGCTGAATGCATGGTTGTTAGCAAAAGGGAACAGTCCAACATACAAATTACAAATTGGAGATACCGAAATCAAAACACACAAAAAAAAAATATCTGGGAAACGTTTTAACAGAGGACGGAAAATAGGATACGGAAATCCTAAGAAGCATTATGACAGGGAAATTGCCTTCCAAAATCTAAGCAAAGTATTAAGAGACAAGAAAATATCGTTAGAAACAAAGAAACGTGTACTGAACTGTTATGTAATATCAGTTCTCCTGTATGGCAGTAAATGCTAAACAATCTCGTCTCAGATGAAGAAGAGAACTGAAGCAACAAAAATGTGGTATGGGAGAAGGATACTGTGAAAACTATGGACTGAAACTGTAAGCAAGACACACTTACTATAAAAAGAAAAATAGAATGTGGCGTAACGCAAGGATGCGTCTTCTCAGCCGACCCGTTCAACCTATACAGTGGGTCAATTCTGAGAGAATTGGATTTCCTACCGGGATTTAGCATTGGCGGCCACAATCTTAACAACATAAGATACGGAAAAGAAATTACAAAAATTCCTACAGAAGGTACCAACGGAGAGTGAGTAGAAGGAACTAAGCATAAATCACAAGAAGACAGAATGTATGGTCATCAGTAAAAGGATGAGCCCGAAATGCGATTTGCAGGTCGGGAACACTAGAATCAAGCAAACGCAGAAGTTCAAATATCTGGGAAGCGTTTTGACAGAGACCGGTAAGTGCGACACTGAGATCCGTAGACGTTTTGGAATGGCCAAAGACACATTCCAAAAGCTGGGCAGAGTACTGCGAGACAGGAGGATTTCTTTGATAACAAAGAAAAGAATGCTGAGCTGTGACGTGACATCTGTCCTTCTTTACAACAGCGAATGTTGGACGATTTCCTCAAAGATGAAGAAGATAGTCGAAGCGACAGAGATGTGGTTCTACAGAAGGATGCTAAGGATATCATGGACCGAGTGTGTGAGCAACGATGAGGTTTTAGAGTGGTTACAAACAAGGAGTAGGCTTATACTTAACATCAGGAAGAGGTAGCTGAAGCTTCTGGGACACATAAAGAGGAAGGAGGGCCTGGAGAATCTGATACCCACGGGTCGAATAGAGGGAAAGAGCACAAGGAAAAACAACGCATGACATACTTGACGGGCTGAAGCAAGTAGATGACAGAACGTAGCCTAGGGGAGGAAGCAGAGGGAAGGAACTTGTCGAGAGCTGCAAGGGATAGAGGGAGGAGGTGGAGAGCCATGATCGCCTGCGTACTGAAAGGACATGGCACATAAAAAGAAAGAATACTTAATATCCAACTGAATGCGCTACTATTATAAAAACCTGTCACCATACCACGCGTATTTGGCTTTGATTCATGCGCCGGGTATAGCCTTAACAGTTGGGGTGTAATGATGGGTACGTCGGGTTTTGTTCATTTGTACCACAAAGTCGATTCTAAATCACTTGCTGTAGGAACCAAAGTTGAAACACTAAACCTATAAGACACTGGAATGTTTAATAGGGATATCGAGTTAGTCAGAGGAGGGGGTATAATCGATTTAGATCCGATATAAATAAGTGTAAAACATTAGCCCACCATTTTGAGTCACTGGAGATATTTCTTAACCATTCTTTAAAGGAAAAATGGATATTGTAAGCTACCAAATACGAACATGACTTTCATTTTAAAAAGGTGCGTATCTAATAGACATAGATTCTTCTGGAATTATAACTGACAATCTGTCACTTAATAAACGGAGGCTGTGTTGGCAATAATGGAAAGATGCTTGACAACATCTTTTTCCAACTGTGAATGTATTTAGTGATGTTTGTTTTTAAAAAGAAAAAAATGCGGTAAAAAAAATTAGGTTAGTGGAAGAAGAAATTAAGAAAGGAAAGAAAACTGATTTAAAAGAAAGAAAGAAAACAAGAAAGAAAGAAAGAAAGAAAGTCGAAAGAAAGATAAACGACCCGTATCGAAACGCAAAGAATGAAAAGAGAATCTGATAATGCAAAGTAAAAAACAAATAAAAGAAAGAAAAAAGAAGAAAGAAAGAAAGAAAAATGTCAAATAAAACAGAAAAAAGAGCGACAGAAAGGAATAATCGACGTGTAAAAAAAGAAAAAGAAAAGAAAGAAAGAAAGAAAGAGAAAGTAGGACGCGTGACAAAGAGGAGCGTATTAAAAAAATTATATGCAACGTGAAGACGAAAGAAAGTAACCACAAAACAAAGAAGGAAAGAAATGCAAAAACGAAAAAAGAAAGAAATACAAAAAAAAGAAAGAAAGAAAAAAGAGAGGAACAAAGAAACGGAAAAAAGTACCGTAGTGAAAAGGAGAGTATGAAAAAAGGATATATGTAAAGTAAAAACGGGAGAAAGTAAACAAAGAAAGAAAGAAACAAACAAACAAACAAACAAACAAACAAACAAATAAAGAACATGAATATAAACAAAGAATCTGATCAGTTGCAATGTGAATTTTAAGTTTAGCTTTGGACGTTTTATGGAAACTTCAATATATATTTCTGAAGATGTCCTTAGCCGAAACGGAAACTTTTTAATGCTGATGTATTTCAAGTTGGTAATTGCTGATTTGATAGCTTCGACGAGAGTAGGAGAAAGTACTGTCTGTCTTAAAGGTATCATTTTATTCATTCGATCTAATAAACAAGAGAAACACGACACTTGAGTCTCCAGAACAAAGGCGGCAACGAGTGAGAGAGAAAGAGAGAGAAAGTGCAAGAGAAGTGCAGTGAAAATGAAACTATACACAATGACACGTGAAACACTTTGGTTTTTAATCTTTTATTCCAAACGGGAAAATAGTAAATAGTCTTCATTGTCAGATGTTCGGATTTTGTGTGAATGACTTCAGTTGTAAACGTAGACAGAAGTGTAGAAATTAGCGACAGATGTCATGTTACGAATCACGTGGCCCACCAAGATCGTAGGGTCAAATGTACTACAGTCATCGCCATCTATGGCAAGATAATCTGACGTAGTTTACCCATCTTCTTTTTGAATTCAGAGTTTTCCTTCTCTTAGATCAGCTGTCACCCGATTCTAAAGAACAGTCTCATGAGTCCCATATGCCACTAGTGTCGTAGTTGCACCAAGTTTACTACAGCCATAATATGTCTATGGCAAGATAACCTGTCGCTGTTCATCCAGTCCAGGCTGCTTGTTGGTACTAAATCCAATAAGGAATGACTGCAAAAAAAGTCTCCTCTACAAATCTATAGACAAAACACACAGGTGCATGCTGGGATTTATTCTTAGCCAATGAAATGGGCCACTTCTCATCCGACTTAATGCCGTTCTTTGTTGTCTTGAAGCCAGAACGCAGCGATCGATTGTGTATATCCCCTATTGTGTGTTAACACAATTCTTATTTTTTTAACCTTTCGTCATTATTGCTACTTTGCCTTATTCCTGTAGATTTGCCTTGGGCACCTCGATGTGGTGTAATAGTTAGCAAGCTTGTCTCGCTAAAACAATTAAGAATGAGTAGTGAATTCTATCCTCACTGGGTGCCCCTTACTTTCGGCCTTGTGCCACTTCCAAGCTACGCTTAGAAAATCACCGTGGGCACCTCGATGTGGTGTAATGGTTAGGAACCTTGTCTTGCTACACCATTTATGACTGAGTAGTGAGTTCGTACCTCAATGGGTGCCCCATACTTTCGGTCTTGTGCCACATCTAAGCTGCGCTTAGAAAATCACTGATGTGGCTTTGCCTCATTACTGAATAGAATGAAAAGCGAAACGCGAGATGATTTTAAAATAAGAAAAAAAGAAAAGAGGGTTAAACATCAAATAAAAAGAAAGTGTCAATTTGCGCATGTCTGAAATATTACCGGATGTATAATATGACATAACGCGGCCTCTTCAGTAGTTCGTGTGTCTTGTAATTTATGAAGTTTAGTTTAGATTCAGCACGAAGTGTCAGCTGTGGGTTATACAGTGAGGTTCGACCTCACAACCCAGCAGTAATGTTCTGTCTAACCAGACTGCTGACCATCACAACGTCTCCTCGGTAGTACGTGTTTATAAACAGAATTAAGATTTCTTGGGGAAACTTATTAAAAGAAAGCTTTAATTGAAACATCGATAGATCTTTTTTTCAATTTCAACATGTAGTCAGTGTTTAATTTATCTACACGAATAGATCGATTCGAATGTTGAACAGAAAGGGAAAAAGAATCAAGTGAAACAAGATTAAACGAAGGCGGCTCGGAGAAGGTAGTCAAGTGGGGCTTGTTCAGTAGACTAAGATTTAAGTATTGATCTTGTCTACAAATCGAAAAGTTAAAAATAAGAATTTGTGTTTTCCCTGCTAAATTTGGGACATAAGACATTGACTTCAATTTCTGAAGTTTCAGTAGAGGATAATATGTAGCATTAATAATAAACGTCTTTTAATTATATTTAATGTATTACTATATTACACCCACTATGACCATGAGATCCGGGTTCGAATCACACCATGGTCGATTTGTCAGGAACAAGACTTCTTGATGTTATCGGACTGGAGGGAGCGATCCCAGCGTGCGGACCACGCGCTGACCCAAGCCTTGTGAGTGAGATTAGGTAGATGGAATCCTTGGGTGCCGTCGATAGCTGTGCTGGCACGAAGTTACAAGTCATCGTGGCCGAGTGTTTGAGCGTGCAGGCCTTTTTCAAATTGTTGATCACGCTAGATAACACGCTTTTTTCCAGAAACTGTAACTAAGGTCTGCTCTGCATAGCTGCAGTATAAACCACAGGTGGGCTCTGTGGGTGTTAAATAAACACAAACGCGCCTGTGCAAGCGTCTGCAATAGGGATTATCTAGCCACCCTACTAGTCGGGTATCCTCGAAAACGAGTGGCCAACTATACATACATATTACACTCTTATTTCTCATATCTTATTGTAAAATAGGATATGGAGAAAGATTCGGCCAAGTCTGTTGTGCACTTTTTCGAAAGAATACCTTTGGAAAAGAGCATAAATCTTTCAATTTACCTAACTATGGTTTAAACAGCAGACTAGACTGGGTTCACTAGCCTTGGCTAGCAACCGGTCTATGAGAAATAAACCCTAGGTATGTCAATACAAAATTGCTTCAATATTCCCAAGAATGTATAATATTTCAAAGTAACTTTACATATATTCCTCATCTAGTAAATCATGATTGCTTACGCTCTGAAGAGACAGACCTTTTTTTTTAATTATAAAAATATTAAATAATGTTATGTACTAAAATTATTATGTATTATTGCTATGGGTCCTTACCTATAACTACAGAATGAACTCTTCCTAACACTATGTATACTACGCCTCTCAAGAGAGAGGGACGAATCAAGTCGAGCCGATAGTAGTTCACTCCAAACCAGACTGACAGTCATACTAACACCTTCCACATCTTGTATTATTAGTCCGTGTAATATATCTTCGTTATTTCTACTCTTGTGTTCGTGTTGTTCTACCTTGGTCCTAACGTTATAATGACGTTATAAAGAAACATTTTTCTGTGTATAAGCATGTTTTCTGTGTATAAGCATGTTTTCTTGCTCTCTGTATTTAGTGATATTCACTAAGAATTCATTATTACCGGCCGAGTATGTTGCGTTCACTTTCTCACGAATGTCCTTGGGAAAGGCACGAATCCATCTCTTTTTCTCCCAGCTTTGGGTTAAATATTAAGATATTCTTAGCTTTCAAGTCTTGGGTGGCAAACAGACTTTGAAACAAAACTTGAATTCCAAACCGTGAAAACAGTCACGAGAAATCATTTCCCTTCTTTCCCAAAAAGGCCCGTCCTGAATATGACGATAAACTAAATCCGCGTCCGGGGTAAGACGATAAACTACGTCCAACAGCAATGTCTCCGAACAGGAGGTTTTGAGGAGCGTGGAACCACCTCTTAATTGCAGGTGGTCACAGGTCTACCCTGACCCAGATTGGTAAGACCTGTTAGGGTCCCAGCTATGAGCAAATAGTTAACCCCCAACTGGGGTTAAGACACTATGAAAGTGTAAAAAAATGGTTTTAATACCAGAAATACTTTGTAAAAAAAAAATTATTAACAGCAATACATTTTTGAAAAAAAATATTACCAGTTAGACATTTTTGAAGAAAAAATATTACCAGAAATATATTTTTGAAAAAAAAAAAAAAATTTCAGCAATAAAAATTTTGTCGGCATTAAATGACCCATCGCGGTTGATATGCCGTTAAAACAAACCAAACCAAAAGTTCCTCTACAACAAAATATAAAACAGGAGAGAATAATGATAAAACAAAGTTTTACAAAAAGTCTATGAAGCGAGACTATTGATAAAAACCCTATCTGCACAAATAAAACTAAGAAACTGGATATGTAGAGAATAAATATTGACCGAAATTCTTTATTAAAAGAAAGAAGAATACCAGCAATGGAATTGTCTTTCGCATATGGGCCCTATTTGCAATGATAATGAAACATGATCTACAATGTGATTTCGTTAAAAAAAAATTCTATTTATAAGGTGTTGCGACCAAGTAAATGGTGAAGAATAACAAAACAAGAGGTTGCAAAAAAAAAATAGTGTATAAAATAGTAAATACAACAGATTAGTGTTACACGACTTGGGTGGTGTATCGGCTGACCAGCGTTCAATCAATCACTGTTAATATTTAACAGCTCCCCCCCCGCCACATCAAGAGGAATATATGTGGCACAAGGCCGAGTTTAACGTGGGTCACCGAGTCCGTAGGCTCGGCCCAAAAATCCCCGTAGAACCCGCATAAACGGGTTCGGGTCAGTCTACCTCCCTGGACGAAACTCAGCCCTTTGGCACAGCCTCGTCCGGGTTCCTCTCTGCCCAAGGAAGAGAGTTCGACAGGAGCTACGAACAGTCATAGCCTCGGTTGAACAGTCTATATCACTGTTAATATTTAGCAGCCCCCCACACGAGGGATATATGAGGCACAAGGCCGAGTTTAACGTGGGTCATCCGAGCCCGTAGGCTCGCCCAAAAAATCCCCGTATATATATATATATATATATATATATATATATATATATATATATATATATATATATACACACACACACACACACACACACACACATATATATATATATATATATATATATATATATATATATATATATATATATATATATATATATATATTTCTAAAGGGATAAAAAAATTGGCATGAAATAACTCTTTGGACTTGATATGCCATAAAACAAAGCAAAGCAAAGCAAACCAAACCAAACCAAAAAGGCATTTCAATCCGCAGCGAATAAAAGCTGAGAGGTCATGCGACCGCCTTTATGGCAATGGCAGTGTTAGCCGTTTCCTTATAAGGAAACATTCGGAATTCATTGACAAAACTGACACTACAATTACTGCCGTTAAAATTAATAAAATCTTTCTCTAAAAACAATTCTTCGGGAAAATAGGTTTCTCAAGTCTAGAAACTCGTATCACTCTTCCTAGTATTAATGTACGCTTTGCTCCTAACTTTTTTATTTGAAGTAGTGTGGAACGTCAACATCTTGATGATGTTATTAGTTTAATCCATTGCTTCTCGCTTTCCTTCACGACATTCTGCAGGCGGTATCATAGTTTTCTTTCTGTGTCTGCCATCTGTATATTTTTGTTGTCAAGATTATGGCCGCCAATAATGAATCTTGGTAGGACTTCTGGTTCTCACATAATCCCCTTGATGTATGTTTTTTTTGTGTTTGTTTTTTTTTTCTTTTTTATTCTTCCAAGAACTTTCAATAACATCCTAGATCAAATTCAGGGGTGAATTTATAAGACAAAAAATGAATGTAATTGATTGGGGGGGGATGCGCATGGAACGCGTCTTGTTATAATTCTAAACACATATGAACGCACTCCGTTATAACTAATTTATCAATCAACTGTTAAGCTATTATGTTTTATCTAAGGGAGGTAACTTTAATTTATATAATAATATTTTTTTTTTATTACAATTTAAGAATTTTAAAACATTGCTGTTATAGACATTTAAAACATTGTTGGTAGACACATAATCTTATTTAGTGTTGATTGCATTTTTCTTATATAGACGGCCTCAAGAATTTTAAGTTTTTGTTTTTTATTTTCCTGCTCGGGTATACTTGTATTGTCAATTAATATTTCTCTAAATCGTGAATGTGGACATGAATGTTCATTTAAATGTTGTGTAATAAAAGTTAAATCTGACATATGTAATGATAATGTTGTTGTGAAATCAACATATATATTTATTTATTTTTTGTCAGGCATAAAATCTTCCAAAGGACATTTAAATTGATACATAATGTTAGTCTTTTACAAAACATTAGTTGACAGCGAAGAGTTATTACGGACGATTAAGTCAGTCGTATTAAATTTAGTATGGTTTATAATATATTTTTGAATTGGACAATGTCCGACAATTTATTTAAAGATATTTATGATATGTTTAACGTTTCTTTTTTATAGATACAAGTATTTAAGCAAATGCTCTGTTTTATAATAAACAGTATTAAACAACATTTACCGGCCTGAATGTCCGAGAAATCTTTCATAGAAAATTTTCGTTCTCCGACAGGAATCGAACCTGTATCCTATACGTAACCGTCATTTCGCGTGACGTGCCTTAACCGTTCGACCACGAAGAAGCGTCCGGTTAGCAAGGTCGATTTTACTATCTTTAAACTTAAATCTTCCATGAATCTCTTCTATTCATATCTGCTCTAGCGTATCAAATGTAAACAAATGACGTCATATATTTTTGAATTGGACAATGTCCGACAATTTATTGAAAGATATTTATGATATGTTTAACGTTCTTTTTATAGACACAAGTATTTAAGCAAATGCTCTGTTTTTATAATAAACAGTATTAAATAACATTTACCGGCCTGAATGTCCGAGAAATTTTTCATAGAAAATTTTCGTTCTCCGACAGGAATCGAACCTGTATTCTATACGGAACCGTCATTTCGCGTGACGTGCCTTAAAATCGACCTTGCTAACCGGACGCTTCTTCGTGGCCGAACGGTTAAGGCACGTCACGCGAAATGACGGTTACGTATAGGATACAGGTTCGATTCCTGTCGGAGAACGAAAATTTTCTATGAAAAATTTCTCGGACATTCAGGCCGGTAAATGTTGTTTAATACTGTTTATTATAAAAACAGAGCATTTGCTTAAATACTTGTATCTATAAAAAGAACGTTAAACATATCATAAATATCTTTCAATAAATTTTTGGACATTGTCCAATTCAAAAATATATGACGTCATTTGTTTACATTTGATACGCTAGAGCAGATATGAATAGAAGAGATTCATGGAAGATTTAAGTTTAAAGATAGTAAAATCGACCTTGCTAACCGGACGCTTCTTCGTGCTCGAACGGTTAAGGCACGTCACGCGTTTCTATGAAAAATTTCTCGGACATTCAGGCCGGTAAATGTTATTTAATACTGTTTATTATAAAACAGAGCATTTGCTTAAATACTTGTATCTATAAAAATAACGTTAAACATATCATAAATATCTTTAAATATAGTTTATAAGTAGTTTTATTTATTTTCTGGGATCAGTGTGGTATATATTAGTACTTATGGGTTTCTTTGCATCTTGTTTGTAGTTAGAGTGCATTTGATTGCGGTATATTAGCTTGATATGTTTAGGATTATTCGAGGAAGTATTATGTTCTTTTTATTTATGTTAATATTTTTAAAAGCTTGTCTAATTTGTTCAACAATAATATAATTAGGAAAGTCATTATTTATAAGAGTTTGTTTAATGTTATTTTAATTCAGTGTAGGAATTTTTTTTTTCGTAAAAGAGTTTTGCATGGTTTATTAACTTTTGTATGACAGCAATTTTGTAATAGGGCATCACTTTTATAGTTTAGAGTGCACGTGTTTATGCTAGTTAGTTTTTTTATATGGAGAGGTAGTAAATATATTATTATTGGTGCCTATCAATATATCAAGAAAAGTAATTTTATTGTTATTGTTAAGTTCATATGTGAATTTAAGAACAGAGTTTATTGGCAAGTTTTTTGTAGTTCATGTATTTCATCTATGTTTTAACTCTGACGTTTATATCATCTACGTATCTTAGGTAGAGGCTGCGATTTCTAGTGGTATTAAATAATTTATTTTCAATTTTAGCCATGTAGAAGTTACTAAATGTTGGCCCCAGAAGTGAACCTTGGAACATGGAAACGTCACCACGTTGTACGAAGATGTTGTTTTGATGGTTATAGAATGACACCTCGCTGCTGTTACAAGTCATAAGTAGTTTTCGTAATATATTCGGTTTAATTTCTAGTGGACAGAGAGACATTGTAGACATTGTTTATAATTACACAAATCGTTTCTCTGAGACATTGGTAAAAAAAACTTTCAACATCAAGTGATTTATATTCTCCAAGGAGAATTATTTTCACTAAAAAAACAACTTTAAGATTGAAATTTAAATTCTCGAAATGTCATGAAATTAAGTAAGTGGGCCTAACATGTGTAAAAAAAAACATAAAAATATTTTAAATTCATTTGTAAATAATTCCTGAAAGTTTAATTAAACCCCGACGATTATTTGATTTTCGCAAGAATTTCTAAATCAATGTGTTTTTCCCACTTAATTTTTGTTACCTAAAATATTTTAAACAACAATAATTAAATAAAAAGTCTTAACACACAATTTTAACACATCACCACGAGAATGTGTATCTTGTAACGATCAGAATATACTCAGCACCTGAAGATTGCAAGATCACATGAAACACTGAGTCATTCTATCGCCGTTGGATATTATGTATATTCACTAATATATATATATATATATATATATATATATATATATATATATATATATATATATATATATATATATATATAAAGAGAGATAAGCGTGTAAGTGTGGATATAAACCAAATAATTAGATATTAGCAAATTTATACGCTTGCGTTTAGTTGCACTACAAACGTTTCATTATTAGGTATTTGTGTTTTTAAGATTTGAATTACTTCGTTTATACACACACACAGACATATATATATATATATATAATATATATATTATATAATATATATATATATATATATATATATATATATATATATATATATATATATATATATATATATACAGGGGTTGGACAAAATAATTGTAACAGGTGCAAATTACACTCTTATATTTCAAAATCCTCTTATATTAAGAACTTTAACTAAAACTTCGTATTTGCAGGTTATATCTATTGTAAATCTGTTTATTTATCTAATTTATTGTCTTTGTCTTATTTATATTTAGAAATAGATAAATTTAAGATAAATGTGTGACCTCTCCAAGTTCGAAAAAGGGCAAATTGTTGGAGCTCGCATGGCAGGAGCCTCGATTACTAAGGTTGCTGAACTGTTTGGTTTTTCAAAAGCTACCATATCAAGAATTATGACGCAATTCGAGAAACAGGGTAAAACCTCTAGCAACCGTAACAATTCGGGCCAAACTTGCAAACTTACTGACAGGGACTGACGTGCATTGAAACACAATGTGTCAAAAAATCATCGAACTTCTGCTGAATTGAATAATCATCTGAATAGTCCAATTTCTACTAAAGCTGTTTGTCGTGAGCTCCATAAGGCTGCATATCATGGAAGAGCCGCTGTGAGGAAACCTCTTCTGTCCACTCGCAACATTCAGAAGTGGTTGAAGTGGTGCAGAGATCACAATACCTGGTCTGCAGACCAATGGTAGCAAGTCATATTCTCAGACGAGTCCAGTTTTTCTCTTTTCCCAACTTCAGGGCGAGTTTATGTGTGGAGGCAGCCCAAAGAAGCTTACAACCCTGACTGCCTTCTTCCAACATTGAAGCATGGAGGTGGGTCAGTGATAGTTTTGACCGCCATATCATGGAAATGTCTCGGTCCATTAGTTGCCCTGCATGGTAGAATCAACAGCAAAGATTACTTGAACATCTTGGGAGATCATGTTCATCCAATGGTCAAGACTTTATTCCCTGATGGTGACTGCATCTTTCAACACGATAATGTTCCAATACATACCGCTCGAATGGTTAAGAATTGGTATGAAGAACATGAAAGTGAGCTAGAACATATGGAGTGGCCTCCCCAATCTCCAGATATCAATATTATTGAACATTTGTGGTGCATTTTGGAGCAACAAGTTAGGAGCCGCTATCCTCCACCGTCGTGTCGTAAAGAGCTGGAGCAGGTGTTAATTGGAGAATGGCTGAAAATTCCTCTGGGTGAAATCAGGAAGCTGTATGATTCCATTCCAAGACGTATTAAAGCTGTATGTGAGGCTAAAGGAGGACCAACTCCATATTAAATAAATTTTCTTTGAATTTAACAAGTGTTTCAATTATTTTGTCCAACCCCCGTATATCACTATATACGCTATATTTAGAAGATGCATGTGTTTAAGTAAACACTGGAAAAATATATTGTTTAAAAAACAAATATGTCTGCTCAGACACGTGTATCTCCTAAATATAATGTACATAAAAATTTATATATATATATATATATATATATATATATATACGTACGTTTGTAGTGCAACTAAACGCAAGCGTATAAAGTTGCTAATATCTAATTATTTGGTTTATATCCACACTTACACGCTTATCTCTCTTTCTCTCTCTCTCTCTCTATATATATATATATATACATACATATATATATATATATATATATATATATATATATATATATATATTAGTGAATATACATAATATCTCTGTGTTTCATGTGATCTTGCAATCTTCAGGTGCTGAGTATATTCTGATCGTTACAAGATACACATTCTCGTGGTGATGTGTTAAAATTGTGTGTTAAGACTTTTTATTGAATTATTGTTGTTTAAAATATTTTAGGTAACAAAAATTAAATGTGAAAAACACATTGATTTAGAAATTCTTGCAAAAATCAAATAATCGTCGGGGTTTAATTAAACTTTCAGGAATTATTTACAAATGAATTTAAAATAATTTTATTTTATTTTTTTACACATGTTAGGCCCACTTACTTAATTTCATGACATTTCGAGAATTTAAATTTCAATCTTAAAGTTGTTTTATTAGTGAAAAGCATGACTCCTTGGAGAATGTAAATCATTCATCTTTTTAAAACTACTACTCATTTCCTGAAAATCTGGTCCGAATCGTAAAATAAAAACTGTAATAAAACTATGTCATTATTTAATTAGAAAAGCTTTTAATTACTCTTATAAATAAGATTTATTTTAAACACTATTGTCTTAAGAAATTTTTTCTCGATGAATAATGATTTTTTACAAGAATTGTTTCCATTTTTAAATTTTAATTATACTTTAAATCGGTGAAAATTCTGCATTACTTTAATCCAGATAAGTGATATTGTTACTAAGCGAAAACTATATTTAGTTAAATCAAAACTATATTTACTAATCATTAATTGAAAAGCTTATTACATATCATCAAGTGTCAATATTTTTAAAATAATTTTTAATTATTTTTTTTGTTTATGTATAAACGTGCCGATTGTTGCAGTTACGGATGTTCATGTAAGACATTATGAGAAAATAAGAGCGATAAATATAGCAAATTGAAAGCCAGAGTATCTAAAATTCAATAAAACATTAAATCGCGAACAGAATCCAGATTATCTGGATGTTTTGTTTTTATGGTGCCGATAGAGTCTAATAGCTGACCTACAGACTTTCTCACAAATTCTGTACAAAAATTCCTACTTGGTATCATATTGGTAGAAGGTGTGGTAGATTGAGCTCAAGTTTTTGGCCGAGGGGGCGTCCTCTCAAGAAGTAGATAAGATCACGATCATTACACGAGAATGTTTTCTTTGTGCCGTTCTCGAGAAGAGGATTCCTTTCATATATCTACCAGATCGTTTCAGCTCAGCGTAAGGAACTCTGTAATTCTCAAATGATTCAACCCCAACAGGAATCAAATTGCTCCACAACTTCCTGTCTAATGCAAGATCTTCCTAGGTTTTCTTATATACGTTGAATCTTTATGTATGTCCTTTAAGTTATCCTTGAAGCACTTGCTCAGGTTGCATTGAGGACAATTGCCTTGCGCAAACTCGCCATACAGGACTTGTTTCGACATATGACATTCCGTACAAGTACACAGCCCTTATATATATATATATATATATATATATATATATATATATATATATATATATATATATATATATATATTATAAGAGATTGCTTTCGTGATTTGGTACTACGTTGTGCTGCTTCAGTCGATGGTAAGTGAATGGTGATTAAATGATTTTCAAGAAAATTTCAAAAGTAAAGTGTTACGTCTTTTTGGAAAAATAACGGTCGGAGTGAGGAAACACAAGGTCAGAATTAAAAATAGACTAGTGGGTTTGCCTTGATCAACCAATCAATTGTCAGATCTATGCTAAATAAAAAATTCAGCACAAAGGGTGGAGATTGGGGAGTTATTATTTTATGACATTTTATTTTTCTCACACATACGCATATATATATATATATATATATATATATATATATATATATATATATATATATATATAATAAGATGATAAAAATATACTTTTAAGGTATGCCATAATTATAGATAAAGTGGTCTATATCAGAGATAGAGTGTATGCAAATAGAAATATCCGAAATGATTTCTACTCAATAGCATCTAGAATCATTTGAAACATAACCGTTATCATCCAGTCAATAACCATTAAGGTAATACAATAGACCATGCTATCCATAATGCACCATTGACTAGCGTATATGAATAAGCACGGAATGAAAATTGTGTTGAATGATGAAACAAATTATCACTGCTTGGTGTTAACCTCAGTGTCCACTTCATATTGTACTTCCCGAGAGTGGAACTCCATCCCTCTTACTTGCTTCCCTGATAGCTATAATCTTTAAAAATTTAAAGTCAATCAACGTCTTCTATTACCATGATCCATGTTCTTTATATCCTTCTGCATTCTCCTTTTTATCCTTTCCTTAAGCCCACCCCCATATACTCTGACTTTTCCCTTACTTACGTAGTAGTGGCACTCCCGCCGTAGTGTGAAATGCTTTTATATATATATATATATATATATATATATATATATATATATATATATATATATATATATATATATATATATATATATATATATATATATATATATATATATATATATATATATATATATATATATATATATATATATATATATATATATATATATATATATATATATATATATATATACTAGTTGTAAGCTTATAAATATAAGAAATTATACCCGTCCGGAAAACCTTCGGTTTCTTGATTTGCAAATAAACAAACCAATACCAAAGAGGAAAAAATAGTACAAAATATGAAAGAACAGGGAACATGAACACGTCAGCCGGAAATAATTGTCTAGCATCCAAGTCCAGAGTCCAAAGAAAAAAAACCCGATACGAGTAAGAAAAATAACTAAATAAAGTGCTCGATACGCTAAGCAGAGCAAACCTAAATTAAACCTAAAGAGCCAGACTAACCTACCACGGTTTCACCTAAGTGGATCGTCAGGGAATTCCCTGACGATCCACTTAGGTGAAACCGTAGTAGGTTAGTCTGGCTCTTTAGGTTTAATTTATATATATATATATATATATATATATATATATATATATATATATATATATATATATATATATATATATATGTATATATATATATGGGTGGGGAGAACATGATATATAAATTTTCATATACCAGAACAATGATAATAAAAATGACAGAAAAAATAAATAACAAAAGTCAAATAAACTTAAACGTAATAGTAAAAGAGAAAAAAATATAACAATTAATAGCAAAAAAGAAAAAAAATATAAGCCTAAAACAAAAAGAAACTAAACAAAATTAGCTTGACTATATACCCAGAGACATCTAGTATAAAAAACAAAAATAGAATGAAATTTAAAAGTTTAAAATTTCAGCACGCCAGCATTTTTAGTGTTTCATATCTACGCATAAATATAAACACATTAGCCCGATTAATTCCTAAAGGAGGAAGCGCGTAACACAATGTCTTTTCCACTTTGTCATTAATTTTCCTAATATATATATATATATATATATATATACACAAAGAGAGAGAAAGATATATCTATATACATATATATATATATATATATATATATATATGCACACACACACGCACACACACACACACACACACACACACACACACACACACTTAGAGATAGAAAAGAACAGAGAGAGAAGGAGAGAGAAAGTGGAAGCAGTAATTGGCTTCCTATCATGTATTGAGAGGCCATCAATAATATAATGTCATTAGATTATAAACAGGAGTTTATAGATTATAAATCGACCTTTGATCACAACCCGCTTAGATTGATTATTGATAGCGACATCTGATTCGACTCTCATGAACAGATATTTGATATATGGCATGATGTGATGGAACTGAATAAAAACAGTTTATTGATTAATGCTATTGGACTGAGATCAATTATTAATAACTGTGATCAAAGTGAGTTAGACAGCTGTTTTTAGTTTGTCGGCATTAATGATTTTACCTGTACACGCATGTACTGACTGCTAAGGAGTGTAGACAGGTTACGTTTCGCCAATCTATCAAGGGAGGAACATTTACCTGCTTTGATATTCAGCATTGGAATTCCTGTTTTTTTACTCAGAAGCAAATAGCGATTAGTCACGGTGACTAACATGTTTGCTACGTTAACAAAGGTAGAGAAATCGGTATATTTTACAAGTACTTGAATACTAAGGTGAATAGAGAGAAATTTGATACAGAAACGATTTTAAAATATAAAGAGATGAAGGCTGAAAAAAGTAAATTAATGAAAATTAAGAAAGTTGTAGTATAAGGTAAAGACAGATATAGATAGATATATAGATAGATAGATAGATAGGTTACAAAGAGATAACATAGAGAGAGAGAGAGAGAGAGAGAGAGATGAAAAGAGTAGGGATAGGTTGATGCAAATAGAATGAGAGAAGTAAATGAACCTTACTCGCATAGATAGATAGATAGATAGATAGATAGATAGATAGATAGATAGATAGATAGATAGATAGATAGATATAGGGAACTTAACTAAATTTTTGATAAGGTTTAAAAAGAATTTTAAAAAATGAAAAGAGATACTTGAAGCTTGCTTTTTAGATTTAATTGAAACCTAAATGATTAAATTTCCAGTTAGCAATATACTCTGGTGTATTTCACATAGAAATTGTATTGATTGGAAGCTCAAAGTTTTGATCGATGTCAGAAAATCGATAAATAACGACAATTTTGATATATTTGTAAACAAATGTTAATTCTCGGTTTTAAAAATCTTATGAAAATAAAATATACATAACACGTTATTTGAGGAAAATTATCAAATTTAAATTAAAATTAATCTGATTTGGAACAACTATTACTTACGTATAGCATAAAACGTAGTCTACAAGCAATTCTTAACCTCTTGTTTTCCTACGTTTTCATTGATTGATAGCATAAAGTGTTGAAAAGCTAAGTATGGTTGACTAGAAATTGGCATAAATTTACGAAATGTACGAAATCTAAATGAACGCTTTGTTTTTGCCTTTGAAAATTAACATATTTTCAGCAATAATATAATATTTTATTGAATTACGTTGTTTTCATAATAACTATCACAAAAAAGAATAAAAAATTAAAAGCTACTAACAAATTTTTTTATGAAATTGGAGTTAAAGTAAAACTAATTTGAAAGCAAATTTCAAAATGACACGCAAATTAAAAAATAAGAACTTCAAATAGAAATTGAATGAGAAAAATTTAATTTGAATTAAAGTAAAAATGATTTTTTAGTAGAATTATATTGGGTTTCGTCTCCAGGTTCTTTCTTAAGTAAGGGAAACTAAAAACAAAATTCTTAACAGAAGTATGACCTACACTAAAATAAATAGATAAAATAAAATTATTTTATGAAATAGGAATTTTTAAAAAGTAATAATTACTTTAAATGTAAAAATTTTGAAAGAATGATTTGCAAAACCTGCTGAGACTTAAACACGATGAAACATAGAAATATTGAAAGAATTGCAGAAGACCAATTTTTTCAGGGAGGACAACACTTAAAACACATGATGGACTTCCATACTTACGAAAATGGGAATGTTTCTACGCACACACACACACACACACACACACACACACACACACACACACACACACACACACACACACAAATATTTTTAAAATCTTGGTGCGAAACAACTTTATTAAACTTTTGAGTTTATGATTTCTAAATACTTTCCACTTAATAACAATATCTTCTACCTGGATTAAAGTAACGCACAATTTTAAACGAATTAAATTGTTATAAGTAAAATTGTAAAAAAATTGAAACAATCCTTTTAAAAATTCATTATTCATCGAAAAAAATGTATTCAGACAATATTGCCCTTAATAAATCTTATTTTATAAGAGTAATTAAAAACTTTTCTAATTAAATAATATCATAGTTTTATTACAGTTTTTATTATACGATTCGGAGTTGCAAATTTTAAGGAAATGTTTAGTATGAAAAAAAGTGATTTACATTCTCCAAGGAGCCCTACCATAAAATAAAAAAAAATTGAGACTGAAATTTAATTTCTGGAATTTTATGAAATTAAGTAAATGGTGGCTAACTTGTTAAAAAACTAAATTTTACGAAGATTTTATAAAAAAACAAAAAAAAACAATTTCATTCATTTGTGAATACTTTCTGAAAGTTTCTTTAAAATAGAATTATATGATTTTTGCAAGAATTTCAAAATCAATGTTTTTTTTTTCACCTGAAAAAAAGGCGCTAAAACGCTAATCGTAAATATGTCGACCGCTGAGAAAAAAAATATTTTTAACCAAAATTTCAAACGTGCTATAAAGGATTAAAAACTTAATAGGAAATACTTCTGTCTTTCCTCTTAATAATAAAATGAACATTTTGACGATAAAACTTTGTTTTATTAAGTTTGGAACATTTTTTCATCATGCTGTGCCTAAATAGATAGATAGATAGTTAGATAGATAGATAGATAGATAGATAGATAGATAGATAGATAGATAGATAGATAGATAGATAGATACTGATAGACAGAGAAAACAAAACAGAAAGAGAGTGAGAAAGAGAGAAAGATAAATCGCGTACGGATACATAAATACAAGTAGAATGAGTGAGAATGATGACTAATGCCCAGATAGATAGATACGAACAGACAGACAGAAACAACAGAGAGAGAGAGGAGGGGGGAGAGAGAATGAGCGGAAATTGTGTGCGAGTAAGTCGATGCAAATAGAATGAGTTAGTGAAACGCATATTGCCCAGGTAGATAGATGGATAAAAACGAATTAACTGATAGGGAAGAATATATATATATATATATATATATATATATATATAGAGAGAGAGAGAGAGAGAGAGGAGTAAGAGAGAGATAAGTGAGAAATGACAAGAAATGTAGTTACGTAACTTTGAGAAAGTAAGATAGAACAGAAAGAAGAAAGATAAAATAGAGAGAGGAGGAAAATAACTCTATGAAAGAAAGAAAGAAAGAAAGAAAGAAAGAAAGAAAGAAAGAAAGACAGAAAGATCATGATGAGTGTGAACATATAGATGAGAAATAAGGAGTTAGGGTCGACATAGAGAGAGGGGGAGAGAGGGGGGAGAGGGGGAGGAGAGATTAAATGAGAAACTATAAGAAATGTAGTTATGTAACTTCGAGAAAGAAAGAATAGAAAGGAGAATGATAAAATAGAGAGAAGAGGTAAATAACTCTATAAAATGAAAGAATGTCGAAGAAAGAAAGAAAGAAAGAAAGAACATAATGAGTGTGAAAATATAGATGAGATATAAGGAGGAGTTAGGGTCAACGTAGCTAGGAAAAGATAGATACATAGATGAGAGATAATGAGAAAGAGAGATAATAGAAGAAGAAAAATGATCGTGCTTGATAAAAGCGAGAAGATAACACGAAAAAGAAAGCGAGAAAGAGAGAAAGGACAAAGAAAGAGAGAAGGGAAAAGAAAGATTGATAAAAGAAGTAAAAAAAGGCATTTGAATAGATCCACATTTAGATTACCTGACATCAAGAAGAAAGACAAAAAAAGAAGAAAGTAGGTAATTCTATGCACCTCCATATCTGAGAGAGAAAACAGGGAAAAAACAAAAACATCCTGAAACTACTAAATAAACAAATTGATCAAGCGAAGGAGTTAATAATACTTTAAAAATAGTCATTGATTATTTAGGTGAGAAGTTCATGAAAGGCCGACTGATTTCTGTCGCAGTGATCTGTCTTTATTTTTGATCTCTGCCAGACAGAGAGGCTCGTGGGGGTCTGGAAAAATCATTTGGCAAAGTTAATGGGAATCTGTTTCTGCTTCAGAACCAAATTTAAATCTTGTTGTCATGCTTGAAAATCAAACATTCAAATTAACGGTAAGACAAACTTTGTGAAGAACGTCAAATGTCAAATCCGTCTGCAGACGTTCTTGATATTTACGAAATTTCGTCTGGTAAGAGGCTAAAATAAAAATAGGAAGAGTTACTGCGCCACTTTTTTTCCCATGATTCGCTGAAAAAAGTGCATACCATGATGATAAAATGCACGAAATTTAATAACACATGCTTTTAGCATCAAACTCTTTATGCTATCATTAAGACGAAAGACCAAAGTATTTTTTTTATTATTGAATTATAATTTTTAGGACGTTCGAAATTTTGGTTAAAATCTTGTTTTTCTCTCGCCAGCCAGTGGTGGGGATGGCAAAGATTAGTTTAGGACATTTTTCGACATTTTTGCGGTAAAAAAACACAGTTTTGGAAATTCTTGCTAAAAACAAATAATTGTCGGATTTTAATGAAATTTACACGACTTATTCCCAAATGAATAAAATTATTTTGGAATAATTTTTAGAAAATTTTTATAAAAGTATACTATTTTGCATCTTTTACTCCCAACTTAATTTTATGAAATTACAAGAACTTAAATTTCAGCCATATAATATTTACATTAGTTAAAAGCAGAAATCTTTGAAGAATTTAAATCACCAATTCTATTTTGTAAAACAGAAACAACATTTAACGGAGATCTGCTTGGAATCGTAAAATAAAACTAAGACATTATTTAATTAGAGAAGTTTTTAAGTGCTTTTATAAAGGAGATATATTAGTTAAGGACATTATGTTTTTAAGAAAAAAATTTTACAGGAATTGTTTTCATTTTAAAAATTTTAATTCGAATAATTTATTAAGTTTTAAATTTTTTGAAATTCTGTATTACACTATTTACATTATTCGGACTATTGTCCTCATCTTTGTTGCCATATTTATCACAACGTTTCAGCCGTTGTACGCTCCGGCATTCTTCAGGTGGTTGGAATGTCGAACTGAGCCCTTTATTTCGTTCTCTGGGGTAAACTGTTCTATTTCCACGTGCCACGTCTAATGGATGTCAGTTATCAGTTATCTCCTGTTAATTCCACTCTCTAAGTTTTCCACCGCCTTAACCAGGTATTGAACTCACACTCTTTGGATCCTGTCACTGGATCTAACTAACGCCTTTATCCACTGTGCCGTGTGTATGAATTTCTGTGTATTATAAACCTAATGTCTTCACCAATCATTTTTTACAAGTGCTCATATTGCAATTTTTTGCTGTTATCATTACAAGTTTTTTTTTACCAGAGCTCATATTGCAATTTTCAGTGTTATTATCGCTTTTCTCTGGCACTCCTTATTACTGGTTTCCATATTGTATTCATTTCTATGCTTGGTCGGCTCAGGAGATTTTTGTGGCCTAGCATATGTGCTGATTCCTTAAGTTTACGCATTTTCCCATGATGTTCTTCGTCTATGATTTCAACCTGATCCCACAGAGGGAGGTGAGCTCCCTTTTCTCTCCATATGTGGTCAGCCACGCCTGATTTTTCCACTTCCCCTCGTGTTACTGCTTTCTGGTATTCTTGAAGCCTTACCCTAAGGGGGCGACCTCTCTTTATATTTCTTTCCACAGCTACTCGGGATGGCGTACACACAGTTTTTAGTCATGTTCTCCTCTGTGGGGGAGGTCTTACTCTGGGGAGATATCTGCGAAGTGTCGTCCAGCTTTTGAAGGTTGTCTTGATGGACCGTAGATCCTTTGTATTTTCTCTGATAACCCCTTCACATAAGGCAGGCAGACTGTTTTCTGAGTGTTGTTGTCCTCGTCAAGGCTTCGACATTCCGACCACCTGAAGAAGGCCGGAGCGAACAAAGGCCGAAACATTGTGATAAATATGGCAACAAAGATGAGGCCAATAGTCCGAATAATGTAAATAGTGTACATAATACCTCATCTCAGAAATATTGAAACATTATGTATTAATTACACTCTTTTAGATGATATAGCTAAAATATATTTACTAATCATTAATTGAAAAGCTTAGCACAAATCATCAAGCACCAATATTTTAAAAGAACTTTGAATTTTTACTTGTATGTGTATAAATGTTCCGATTTCTCTAGAAACGGATGTTCAGTAAAGACATACGAAAAAAATAAGAGTGGTAAATGATAAATTTAAAGATAAAGTATCTAAAATTCAATAAAACATTAGATCACCGACACTATTTTCCTAAAAGTTAAAAATGTCTATAAAAGATGCTCACTTTATATTCTTCAATCTTTTTTCAGCGAATCATGTGAAAAAAGTGGCGCAGTAACTCTTCGTATTTTTATTTTAGCCTCTTACCAGACGAAATTTCGTAAATGTCAAGAAAGTCTGTAGACTGATTTGACATTTGACGTTCTTCACAACGTTTGTCTTGCCGTTAATTTGAATGTTTAATTTTCAAGCATGACAACAGGATTTAAATTTGGTTCTAAATCAGAAACTGATTGCCATTAACTTTGCCAAATGATTTTTCCAGACCCCCACGAGCCTCTCTGTCTGGCAGAGATCAAAAATAAAGACAGATCACTGCGACAGAAATCAGTCGGCCTTTCATGAACTTCTCACCTAAATAATCAATGACTATTTTTAAAGTATTATTAACTCCTTCGCTTGATCAATTTGTTTATTTAGTAGTTTCAGGATGTTTTTGTTTTTTCCCTGTTTTCTCTCTCAGATATGGAGGTGCATAGAATTACCTACTTTCTTCTTTTTTGTCTTTCTTCTTGATGTCAGGTAATCTAAATGTGGATCTATTCAAATGCCTTTTTTACTTCTTTTATCAATCACTCTTTTCCCTTCTCTCTTTCTTTATCCTTTCTCTCTTTCTCGCTTTCTTTTTCGTGTTATCTTCTCGCTTTTATCAAGCACGATCATTTTTCTTCTTCTATTATCTCTCTTTCTCATTATCTCTCATCTATGTATCTATCTTTTCCTAGCTACGTTGACCCTAACTCCTCCTTATATCTCATCTATATTTTCACACTCATTATGTTCTTTCTTTCTTTCTTCGACATTCTTTCATTTTATAGAGTTATTTACCTCTTCTCTCTATTTTATCATTCTTCTTCCAATTCTTTCTTTCTCGAAGTTACATAACTACATTTCTTATAATTTCTCATTTATCTCTCTCCCCCACTATCTCTCCCTCTCTCTCTCTCTCGCTCTCTCTCTCTATATATATATATATATGAAGAAATATAGTCTTGAAGTGTGCTATATTTATAGGATAAAGTGCTCAATATCAGAGATAGAGCGTGTGTAAATATAAAAGTGAACATAGAAGTCAACACTTAGATGTGACAGTCTGTTTCATGCTAGATGCAATCATCGTGTGTGTGTGTGTGTGTGTGTGTGTGTGTGTGTGTGTGTGTGTGTGTGGAAATATACCCATTTTTGTAAATATGGGAGTCCATCATATGTTTTAAGTGTTGTTCGCCCTGAAAAAATTGGTCTTCTGCAATTCTTTCAATATTTCTATGTTTCATCGTGTTCAACAGGTTTTGAAAATCATTCTTTTAACATTTTTACATTTAAAGTAATAATTAAATTTTTATTTCATTAAATAATTTTATTTTATGTATTTATTTTAGTGTGGGTCATACTTCTGTTAAGAATTGTTTTTTTAGTTTCCCTTACTTAAGAAAGAACCTGGAGACGAAACCCAATATAATTCTACTAAAAAATCATTTTTACTTTAATTCAAATTAAATTTTTCTCATTCAATTTCTATTTGAAGTTCTTATTTTTTTAATTTGCGTGTCATTTTGAAATTTGCTGTCAAATTAGTTTTACTTTAACTCCAATTTCATAAAAAAATTTGTTAGTAGCTTTTAATTTTTTATTCTTTTTGTGATAGTTATTATGAAAACAACGTAAGGCTATAATTCAATAAAATATTAGATTATTGCTGAAAATATGTTCATTTTCAAAGGCAAAAACAAAGCGTTCATTTAGATTTCGTACATTTCGTAAATTTATGTCAATTTCTAGTTAACTATACTTAGCTTTTCAACAATTTAGGCTATCTATCAATCAATGAAAACGTAGGAAAACAAGAATTTTTTTAAGAAATGAGTGTATACTACATTTTATGCTATACGTAAGTAATAGTTGTTTCAAATCAAATTGATTTAACTTTAAATTTAATAACTTTCCCCAAATAACGTGTCACAAATATATGTATATTTTATTTTTATAAGATTTTTAAAACCGAGAATTAACATGTGTTTACAAATATGTCAAAATTGCCGTTACTTATCAATTTTCTGAAATCGTCCAAAAAGTTGATATTCCAATCAATATAATTTCTATTTGAAATACACCAGAGTATATTGCTTACTGGAAATTTTATCATTTAGCTTTCAATTAAATCTAAAATGAAAGCTTCAAGAATGTCTTTTCATTTTAAAAAATTTATTTTAAACCTTATCGAAAATTTAGCGGAGGTCCCTATATCTGTCTATCTCTCTCTCTCTCTATCTATCTATCTATCTATCTATCTATCTATCTATCTATCTATGCGGGTAAGGTTCATTTACTTCTCTCATTCTATTTGCATCAACCTATCTCTACTCTTTTCATCTCTCTCTCTCTTTCTCTCTATGTTATCGCTTTGTAACCTATCTATCTATCTATCTATCTATTTATCTATCTATCTATCTATCTATCCCCGTACTATGCATCTTCTATTTGCATCTACCAATCCGTACCCAGTTCATCTCTCTCTTTCTCTCTCTCCCCCTCTCTCTCTCACTCTCTCTGTTATCTCTTCGTATCCGATCTATCTATCTATCTATCTATCTATCTATCTATCTATCTATCTATCTATCTTTACCTTATACTCCACTTCTATTTCTTGTTATTTTTCATCGATCTGCGTTTGTCAGCCTTCATCTCTTTATATTTTAAAGAGTTTCTGTATCAAATCTCTCTCTATCCAACTTCATGTACTTGTAAAATATACCGATTTTTCTACCTTTTATAGACTCTGTGACTAATCGGTGGTTGCCGCTGAGTAAAAAGCTGGAATTCCAATGCTGAATATCAAAGCAGGTAAATGTTCCTTACTAGACAGATTGGCGAAACAATAGTTCTACACTCCTTAGCTGTCAATACATGCGTGTACAGATAAAATCATTAATGCCGACATGCTATAAACAGCTGTCTAACTCACTTTGATCACAGTTATTAATAATTGATCTCAGTCCAATAGCATTAATCAATAAACTGTTTTTATTCAGTTCTATCACATCATGCCATATATCAAATATCTGTTCATGAGAGTCGAATCAGATGTCGCTATCAATAATCAATCTAGGCGTGTTAAAGGTCTATTTATAATCTATAAACGTTTGTCTATACTCTGATGACATTATTTTACTGATCCACTCTCAATATATAATGGGAGGCCAATTACTGCTACCATTATATATATATATATATATATATGTGTGTGTGTGTGTGTGTGTGTATCTTAGTATTCATATATATATATATATATATATATATATATATATATATATATATATATATATATATATATAACGTAAATCATTCATACGAAAAGCAGATAATGAAGTTAATGATATGGCAAGAATCTCTCTCGCAAACAATTTTTAATAATAAAATACAATTAACCTCGAATCCGTTAATGAATGGTATGATCTTTGTTTATAAATTCCGGTTTTATCAGGTCTTATTTTTGCTACTAGCTCAGCTTTCAATCGTTTCATACGATCATCATCAGGTAGGAAATAGGTAAGTTTTTTAAATCCAGCTAATAACGAGAACTCGAAAGATAAAGTGTAATCCGAAAGAAGTGTTTTTAGAAATGTGATATTGTTAACTGTAAGAATAATTTTGGAGCGTGCAGTCACGACGCTGAGGTTGAATTTTTAAAAAATTTTAAATTGTGCGTTCTTGTACTGTAGAAGTAGTCCTTTTTTTTAGTAAAGGTGGCATGTTCAATGTCACAGTTATTATCAGGAATTCGCACGTAGGATCGGTTATTTTAATATCAATTATGTGGTGCGTGTTCAATTTATATAACGTAAATCATTCATACGAAAAGTAGATAATGAAGTTAATGATATGGCAAGAATCACTCTCTCAAACAATATTTAATAATAAAATACAATTAACTTCGCATCCGTTAATGAATGGTATGATCCCTGTTTATAAATTCCGGTTTTATCAGGTCTTATTTTTGCTACTAGCTCAGCTTTCAATCGTTTCATACGATCATCATCAGGTAGGAAATTATGTAAGTTTTTTAAATCCAGGTAATAACGAGACATCGAAAGATAGTGCAAACCGATATTAAAATAACCGATCCTACGTGCGAGTGTTGTTTAGAAATGTGATATCACATTTCTAAACAACACTTCTTTCGGATTTCGTATGAATGATTTACGTTATATAAATTGAACACGCACCACATAATTGATATATATATATATATATATATATATATATATATATATATAGTATAAGCAGTAAATTTCCTACGATATATATATAGTGTAAACAGTAAATTTCCTACTATAAATATATATATATACTTTCGACTCTCCCGTCGAATTCGACGTATGAGGGTCAAGCAGATCAGTTCCTAGGAACCGACACCAGCACATGAGAATAGATTATAGGTTTCATGCAGAATCATCCACACTTTTTGAAGGGCCGAATACTCAAACACAAATAAAATGACGTAAATTTCCTACGATATATATATATACATATAGTAGGAAATTTACGTTATTTTATTTCCTACGATATATATATATATATATATATATATATATATATATATATATATATATATATATATATATGAAACTTACTACTTACACTATATATATATTGAGGAGGCAAGGATTGAGTAATGGTGAAGCAATGGATAGCGTCTTGGATGGAGGAATCTGAGAGCCCAGTTCGAATTCTAGTCGAATCCATTACATTCATTTACGTGCTAATACCCTTCTGAATCCTCTTCCTCTTCCTCCAGCTATGGGTGAATAGCAGGGTAGACTGGTTTCTATAGCCTAAGAGAAGGACAACTCAAAACCCGCGAAGTGTCGTTTGGGACCCTGTGAGAGGAAATCTTCACGGTCTAACATAATTTCGAAACTTCATGAACCGATCAAGCTATCGCAGGTGGCACCAAGTAACACGCTATAAGAAATCGGCTAGACGCTCCCCGATAACCTGGCGCTGGACCTCGAATATCGCTAGGGTGGTCCTACGCTTGCCTTAGTATTCTGATCTTAAAATTAGATCTTTAGTTACTGGTCATTTCATCACGGTTTTCAGGCATGGGAAGTAATACGTCCCATATGAAAAAGCCTGATTCCTTGACTATTCTCCGTGGCTTAACCCCTAGGGACTCCAGTGATTTTACCACTGTGTCTTTCGTAGAGCGACAAATTTTGCGTGAACGCTTGTCTACCGCAGAGACTGATATTATTCTTTTCCCAAATTTTCTTAAGTTCTTAGGGGTCATCCAAAAGTTCACCTTCTTTTACAAGGTGAGCGTAACTCTTGGCTCGCTCCAAGAAATCCACAATATTGATTATACATTTAGGTGGGGACTTCCAGCAACACGGCAAATCCCCAGCCTCAGGATTGTCCTTCTTTTGGTCAGGATGAATAGTATGGTCTTCCATACTTTTTTTTCATTTGAATTCTGGTCATTTATTTTACATTCATTTTGGCTATTATTGGCCCCCATAGTTTTCACTTTTAATTTTGGGTCATTATTGGCCTCCATACATTTTTCATTTTCCTTAATAGTCGGGTATTTTACTTCGTCGTCTTTATCTGGTGGATCAGTTTTAGAAGTCAATCTAAATAAGTCCATACAAACAGACCGATTCTGTCGGCCATATTGGTTTTAAGGCCTAAAAGGCTAGCAGAATTGTATATTTTTTCCTTGTATAAAATTATATAGAAGTATGGGGAGGAATAGAGGAGAAATATCAATGAATAAATTAAAAATACGTGGAGAATTCAAAACAATAAAGAAACTGGTTTAACAGGAGAGCGGATAGAAAAAAGTAAAATTAGATAATCTACAACGAAAATGTTAAATAAAATTAAACTGTAAAATGCAAGAAACTTGTTTAACCAGCAAATGAAAGTTTAGAAACCAATTAAAAATAGATGTACGGGAAAACTTTCAAGAGTTAACAGGAAATCTTTTAAAAAATGCAAAAAGTAAGAAAATATAAAATGCAAAAAACTGGCTTGACCAGCAAAAATAAATGAAAGCAAAGATTCTTAAAGTTAAATTAAATTGCGTTAAAAATTGCTAACAGTTACCGAGAAGGGTTTAAACAAAAAACGATATAACGTTTTGCCAACAACGACAAAAAATAATGTCGTCCGAAGACTTTAAAAAATCGTATAAGGTACTTCAGAGAATAAATAAAAACTTAATGGGGAGGGAACGAAGAAGAAAGCTGACAAGAAAAAAATTCAAAAGTTGAACTTAAGATAAACGGGATTTAATCCTAATATAAAAATAGACTATAAATTAAATAAGAAAGAAATAAACCAATGAACAGTGGTACAGTTAAACTTTGTAAAGAAAATAAACATAAACATGGCGACCAAAGACGACGAAAGAAAAAAATAACCGAAATAAAACAAGGACGGAAAACTAAGAACCAAAATTTAAACTCAAATAAGAAAGAATTAAGAATGAATGATTAAAAATAAGAATATTTATTGTAAAATAAATATTATTGTAAAATAAGAATGAAAAATTTAAGAATGAAAGATTAAGAATAAGAATATTATTGTAAAATAAGAATGAAAGAATTAAGAATGAATGATTAAAAATAAGAATATTTATTGTAAAATAAATATTATTGTAAAATAAGAAGGAAAAATTTAAGAATGAAAGATTAAGAATAAGAATGTTATTGTAAAATAAGAATGAAAGAATTAAGAATGAATGATTAAAAATGAAAATAAATCAAATCAAATCACAACATTTTTAGGCCAAAGTCCTTTTAAGTGTTGAACAAAAAAATATGAGCATGCCACCACCCGGACCGGAGTTGTTAAACCCCTTACTCGAAACAGATCAGAGCCCATATTCCCCAAAATCCTTTGCCCGCTGCTTGTGTAGTTGTGGAGAAAGAAAAAATGGAATGGCTGGTTGCTAGTAGGGAAAGAGGGAAGCGCCAGACAGCGGGACCTCAATCCCTTGAAAATCCCCGGGACTAAAGGCACTGACAGTAGCACCCCCTCTATTAGCGTTAAGGGCGATGCCCCAGCCTCTAAAACCATCTCTTTCATAGAATTAAAAAAAAAAAATACGACCCGGGTTTTGAAAAAACCAAACGTCTTAAAACAAAATTAGAGTCAAAATCGAATGATTCACCAACCAAAAACGCAGCACACCCCTCGATTTCTATCCCCGTCATCCCCTGATATGAAATCGTTAAAAACAAATGTCATCAACCCATTCATCTCCTTGCAAATGTTACCCGTTCAGTAGAGATCCCAGCCCAATTCAGAAAAATTTCTACTCACTCCCAAGTTCTTATACCCAGTCTTTCCCCGAAAAAACAACAACAAAAGCATATGAAACCCCCACCCCCACCCTATCATCCAAAAGACTGCAAAGTTCTTCTGCAGAGGATAAAGAAAAAAGAAAAAGACACTCCAGACTGCCATATAATCTAAGGGAGGGCGTATGTCGTATTTCCCCGGCCCAGACAGAAAGAGCCAGGAATTACGGTAACATCATCAAAGAACTTAATATCTTATTGTTCTTTAAAAACTATGGCGATAAGGACATTGACGGGTACTCGCAGTCATCCGTACTGGGTCGGGAGAGCGGTAGACCATAAAATCACATAAAATGTCACCCCCAATCGCCATTCTGGAGGATGACAAGAAAAACAAATTAAAACATTTATGTTCAGGAAGGTTCCCAGTTTTAGTTCACCCCTCCCTTTATAGGTCTCTGAAATTAACTTATTCCTGAGACATTGGCGGCCTCTCCTATGACGGCACAATTAAGAATGAGATGGGCCAAGGATCAGTGGAAGAGGCTGTTGGTGTCCTCACCCGACCAATGTCAAGTCAGATTCCCAACCCTAATCGGACTGATAATGGCTCTCTGGTTAGCGGGTTTGAATGCCCGGGGCCTGAAATCGGAATCTCGTATGGCGAGGCTCGCTCGCGATCTTCAGCGTCTTGGGGTAGATGTATGTTGTTTGCAGGAGACCCGATTTTCAACTCGCAATCGTGAAAGCATTCTAAGTGGTTTGTCCTCTATTCAGCATGTTTTGATGGACGCTCGGATGGTGTTTCCTGGCTAGTGAGCAAATCTATGCAAGCGGCGTGTGTTCTTGTCTTCGAGGATCCGGCAGGATTGGCTTTACGGGCTGGATGTTGCCTTAAAGGATAAGGTCCTTCGTCTCATTGGGGTTTATGCGCCGAATAAACATGCAGAGCGGCTTGATTTGTTTTGGCTGATCGAGCCGTTTTTTATGACATCTCATCGGGTGGATTTAACAGACGATTGGAATACTATACTTGACCCCGATATGGATCGCATAGGGGAAAGATCGGATTTGAAAGCATTTCAGGAGTTTGTCGGCAAATTTGAATTTATCAATAAATATCGGAATGAGCATCCCCGGAAGGTAGTGTGGACTTGGACTAATAGGGTCAGCTCGGCTTCTGTGGTGCGTTCTAGCTACACCAACCGTGTCCTAGTTAAGAGAGTCGACGTAGAGCTCTTAGGTTGTCCAAGTTTCCATTCTATAGTTTACACGAATCATAGGCTCGTCCGTTTAAACTTAGATAAGATAAACTTAGAGATTTTCAGGACCAGCTACTACTAAAGCTACAGCGGGAATTGACGGGGGCTGTGGTTGGGAATAGAATCTATTTTGGTTAGTTTCACCACGGGTGTGACCACGTTGCAAGAACAAGAACGTTGGGGATGGGATAGGCAATTATCGGCCTTTGACGATGTTAATCACAGAATTGAAGATTTTAGCCAAGATCTTATCCAGCCGTTTGCAGGCTGTCCTCTCTAGTCTAACTGTCTCCGGGCAGACTTGTGCCTTGAAGGGTAGGACTATTCAGAACAACCTTCATTTACTACTATTGATCATCGCGCAAGTCGACAGTGAAGCCGCGCTGATCAAGTTAGATCAGTCCAAGGCATTCAATAGGGTTGACCATTGATTTCTGGAGGCTGTCTTTTCGGCCGCCGGTTTCGGGCCGTATTTTCGCACCTGGATCCGGCTTCTGTATGTCACCTGGTGCGCTGGTGGAAATGAATGTAGTAAGATCGAAACATTTCTTATTGTCTCGCTCCATTAGTCAAGATTGCCCGCTTTCGCTTTGCTGTACGTTCTTGCGTTGGAGCCTTTCATTTGCAAGCCTTTGCTTTCTTTGTTAAAGACAAATCCGGTCATGTGTGGAATTTCCCTATCTGGTGTTACCACCTCAGCCTGGTACTCCGCCTATGCTGACGACGTTTCGGATCTTGTGTCGAGCAGAACCGAGAATGACGAAATCAACAAAGAAATCGAAGGATACAAGTCGATGACAGTGGCTAAGATCAACCTCGATATGTCTGTTGGCTTGCGGTTGGGTGAGCGGAAGCGAGTTTCTCTTCACAGACCTTTCCACTGGACGGACGGGCCGGTCAAGATATTCGGTGTCTGGTTAGGACCTGATCACTTATTGGAAATGAATTAGTCGAAAGTGCGGGAGAAGGTCAATGTTGCAGTTCGCCTGTGTTCTCGGAAGAATCTTTCCTTAAAAGGGAGGATGGAAGTATGTGCCTCGCACATCTATCCGATTCTCCTTTATCGACTCTCCATGATTTCACTTCCGTGTACCATACTGATAACATCAGGGTCTTGTTCTCCTTCTTGTGGTGAGGCATGTCACTCAAGGTATGTCGGGAGATCTACTACTTCCACCCGTCTGAAGGAGGTCTCGGTGTGCCTAGCGTTGAGATTCGCATTTCTTTCTTAGACCGAATGTGTTTGCAATTGGATGAGAACGGTGAATTCTGGAAAGAAGACGTCTGTAAGAACTTTCCATCTCTGTGAAGTGTGCCATCGTCCGAAGAGGAGGTCCGCCGTTCACCTCGAGGCGAGTGTTCCTTCTATCGTGAATGTCGAATTGCGCTCAAGTTCCTCTTACAGACGACGGATGTCCTCTCCGACGTCCAAGTTTTGTCCCATAAGGCATTATATCAAGTGCTAGTTAGTGGGTCCTTTCGGGATGATTTGATAGGCTCGCTCTATATGGTCTTGTGCGCCCGAGTTAAAATGTCTCACTAATGATGAGGCATCCCTCACCTGGCTGGTGATTCGTAAGGCTTATGTGTTCTTTTGGTTACTAGGCGTTATGCGAGTTGGGATTTGGACGATGCGATTAAAATAAATACCTCTTCCCAAATAATCTTTTTTTAGGCATCAGCTTAAAGTCAAAATTAAGACGAAAAGTAAACAACGCCATCCATTAGAATTTGGCGAAAGGTGGGTGAGTCTTGCGCGTCTGTGCCGAATAAAATGTGTGACTTGTTGCAGCATTTTGATGCCGGTTAGGCATTTAAGGATATTGGCAATACTGCTTTGAACATTGGCAACCCATCCCAAACTATGTTAGTTTAGGCTTGTTTTGATTTAGTTTTATTTATTTTATTTTATTTTAGTTTAGTTTATTTTTTGTCAATGTTAACGTAGCTAGGGGATGTATGCTTATTCACACACTTTTTTGCCCTCTTTCTTTAGTTTAATTTCCCCAGCCCTCCCACGTTGGATGACCAGAGTGGATGCGGGACTCCTTTTGATTATCGAGTGTTTTTCGTTTTTGTTCTTGTGTATGGATGAGCGCCTGGTTTGTGTGAATGTTCGGTTGAATTATTGATCACATTCTCTCAATATCTGTCTATGTTTCTGAGATGAAGTATTATGTACACTATTTACATTATTCGGACTATTGTCCTCATCTTTGTCGCCATATTTATTACAACGGTGGTTACAAAGGTGGTTGGAATGTCGAACTGGCACTCCTTATTACTGGTTCCCATATTGTATTCATTTCTATGTTTGATCGGCTCAGGAGATTTTTGTGGCCTAGCAAGGAATCAGCACATATGCTAGGCCACAAAAATCTCCTGAGCCGACCAAGTATAGAAATGAATACAATATGCGAACCAGTAATAAGGAGTGCCAGAGAAAAGCGATAATAACGATGATAATAAAATTGCAATATGAGCTCTGGTAAAAACAGAGAAAGGTCTCTCGTGCCCCCATCTCCAATCTATGATACAGCCCCTCCAATCTATCTCACGAAGCCCTACGATCTACTACATCTCAATTTTTTAAGGTAGTATTCATACAAAATATAAATTTTACTGTAACCTATGTACAATAATAGACCCGATGCAATACAGGTGAACAATTCACCAAAAAAATTTTAAAATAAATGCACAATATATAAATACAAATTAGAGACATTTCATAATACATCATTCTATTTTGAATAAATCAAAAAATGTTTTGCGGTAATTTTTAACATCAATTTTAGATTTTTCTTAAAAAGTTAGATAATTTTAACATATTCAACATTATGGATAAAAATAGTGAATTTTATATTCCGTGTTTTTTTTCAAGACTCATCATGAGCAAAACAAATTCATAGATTAGGACAAGAAGTCCCCCGAATTACGTCAAAATCCGCGAAAATTTTTCATCTTTTAATAATCAATTGTCTTGTTATAATTTGCAACGTATATAAATGTGGGTAGACAAAAAGCAAATGCTAATATAGCGAGGGTCATAAATGACTGCCGGGACTCAAGATCAATCCCCCGATCGGCGAGTTAGTGGGCAGTTTTTCCTAATTTTTTTTTTTTTTTCATAAAAATAAATGCTCTAAAGATTTATTGGATAACACTGAAATACATTATAGTATAAAAAGAAATGGTAAGTTCAATCTAAGGGAAACAATAATTGAAACAAAGCAAGTTCAGTCGGCCAATGATGACAATTCCAGGACAACGTAACTATAAACAATTTTTTTTCTATCCTATGCCAGCCGCTATGATGGAGAAAGCATTACCTCGAACCGTCGAAGAGTGAGACACGCTGCAAGAGCCACTCCGTTTCGCGAGGCTCGTTCCTTAATCGAGATGCAATCGCGCCAATCCTCCGAAGGAACACCATCGAACAAGGGCCAATAACCCTTGAAGTCTCCACTACCACAGGAGTAAAAAAAAATCTATCAGCAAGAGAAGAATATTTAGCTATTTTTTTTATCTCTGCGTCTCGGGCGACGAACCCCGGCTCAACCGCGGACCTGATCACATACCGGCCGAGAATGTATCATCACAGGTCGCATTCCAAATCAACGACCCATTTTTAAAGGGAAGATTAGTAAGTACTATATCATTGTAAATAAAATCTCTTGTTAGCCGTTAATCCGGTGCTCTCAACCACAATGAGTCATCTTCAGGAGTGTGAAAAAGTAAAGAGAACAAAAGACAAATGTCTTTCAAGCAACGCATTAATTTAAAAATGTCGTTAGACTTTTATTTGAAAATTTGAAATTAAAATGAATGCAATTCATAGAATTACTTTCATTTTAAATAATGACATATTATGTCCGTCATAAATTAAAAACAAGAATTTTATATCGTTTAGATAAATTAAATCAGCCAGCATTGATTTTTGGATGTACTCTTAGCGTAGCGGGTATCACCGTAGAGAGTCGGGCGGGCGTTTCGAGATCAAATTCTATCCGAGATAGTTGCGTTCTCTTTCACACATATACGCGTAGTATAGTCCGAATCCATTTCTTCTCCCAAACTAGAGATTAATAGCAGGACAAGCTACCTTTTCTCGCTTTATTCGCAAGCATTCAACATTTCCACAATACTTCAAACAAAAGGTTGGGAAGGAAACCCACTGTCAATACACGAAAGAGCGATAACAGCTACTGGACCCGAGGAACCTGTTTTACTGAAAAAATGTTTTAAGAGAATGATTTTACAAATTTCAACCGAAAGCAGTAATGGCTGCTCGGTCTGTGAATGTCAAATGTTTCCTTGGAGGGAAACGGCTAATATTACTGTTATGAATAATCATGAGTGGTCTCTCCTTGTTTTGTTACTCTCCTTTTTTAGAGAACTCTTTCTGTTTACTGGGACTATAAAAGGACACTATGCGTGAACCTTTTATTCTCAGTTGAATAAAGCTTTCTTAAAGTCTACACATGCGTACTTTTGTCATTACAATTGCCATTAACATTCTAGGAAAAAGACAATTCTGAATTCAAAACTGGTTGGGCCTTCGGTTTGCAATACCCTTACCCGTAAAATTGTACTTGCCACTGAAACCACGGCATCATCACCGCGCGTGGTGAGGTTGCGGTCTTATATTCCATATTTAAATGAAAATATTACTTATTTATTTATTTATCTGCTTCTTACCCACACCTAAGTTTATGACTCTTTTTATTCCTGCAAGCGTCCGCTGCAGAACAAAAATAATGTAAGTATACAGTAAATATTACTAGTATCATAATAGTAGTTAATACTAAAATTCATTAAAACCATTTTAATTTTATATTTTTATATGTTATATATCCTGCTATTAATATTTATATTTTTATAATTTTTATTATAATACATTTATTATAATTTTTTATTTTTTAATAAATAATCCTCTTTTTTAAAGCATTTCAGAGAGAGGGAGCAAGAGTAAAGAAGATAGATATAGAAGAAAGAGTAAAATCCTAAATCAAAACCCAAATCATCGACGCGCAATAAATCACACCTATTCTACTTCATAGTCATCCAATTATCACTTAATAATCACCGCAGTCAGTAGCTGACACCGCTATTTATACGCCAGGCGGAAAACATATACTCATAAATCCAGAGTTTTCATGTTCGAACTTCGATGTCGGTAGTTACTTATTTTCTTCCTATATGACAGCAGGTAAAGAGAATGACAGTTTGAACATTTGGGAACTTGATATGTTATTATTGATATTTTTTTATAATACAATACATTTTGTGCACCACGTTTTGATTTCCATTACCGTATACCTACTTTTGCCCATCTCCTATAAACGGTTGAACACGCGTGTATGTCTGTCTGTGTCTGTGTCTGTGTCTGTATATATGTGTGTGTGACTGTGTCTGTTAATAAGCCTGCCGCGATGCTAATCTGCGTCTACGAAACAGCGTCTGTCGATATGCATAATTTTCACTGTGCTACTTACTCACAAAGCCACAATTAAATCTCTGACTAGTAGCACCGTCCGGTGTCTGCTCAATTCCCGTGGGTCGCATCCTGTTTGTTTTTTTGTGATGGAGCTAAAATACACACGAGACTGTAGTGGCCTTTCAAGAGAAAAAGAAAAAAGATTAAAAACAAAAAAAGATAAAACAAAAAAATGAAATTTACAAACATTTAACTACAAATATAAAACCACTAACAATATATAAACCTGTCTTAATAGAAGTATTTTTATTTTGTGCCTACCCACGTAGTGTGAAACCGGTGGATTTGGCGAAGAACATTCTTTTTTTAAATTTGTGGACTGACGCTACAGAATGGCAAACAAAGAACTGTGCCAAATAACAGAAACCACATCACTCGAGGAATTTCAACATCAACGACAACTAAAATGAAAAAAATCTCGAAGAGAAAATAATGACATAATCAAGATGTTGACATTCCACACGGCTTCAACAAAAGGTTTGGAAGGAAACTCCCATCAATACTGGGCTTGAAAACATATTTTAGAGAAAAATTTTATAAGTTCAAATGACAGTAATATTGGTGACAGGGTCAGTAAATACCAAATGTTTCCTTATAAGAAAACGGCTAATATTATGATACATACATATATATATATATATATATATATATATATATATATATATATATATATACATATATATATATATATATATATATATATATATATATATATATATATATATATATATATATATAAAGTAAACATTAAAGTCAAGACTCAGAGGCGACAGACTGTTTCATGCTGGACGCAATCGTCAGGGGGCCTGACGATTGCGTCCAGCGTGAAACAGTTGTCGCCTCTGAGTGTTGACTGCAATGTTCACTTTTATATTTACATTTACATACGTTCTATCACTGAGCACTTTAATACATAAATATAGCACACCTTAAAACTATATTTCTTCATATATATATATATATATATATATATATATATATATATATATATATATAAATTGCGTGTATTTTGGCTGCGTGTTTTAATTAAGACATGTCTCATTAAATAATAATGTCGAAAGTACTCGGAATAAAATGAAAATGCATCAACTGGTAATTTTCTTTCTTCCTTTAATAATGATACTAAGAAACTTGTTCGTAATTACGAGAGGATCCTATTAAAAAAAAAGTAGACAAAATTTGTCTAATTTATTTAATGAGACATATATATATATATATATATATATATATATATATATATATATATATATATATATATATATATAAGGCTCATATATATATATATATATAAATTCCCAAGAGGACAGAGTAAGAATATAATATATAAGGCTCAAACACTGATATTCCATGGCTATAATTTATTACATTGCAATCATAATCACGATCCAATTCATCAGACCTACAAATTCAAAAAGAATCTTTCTTTTTTCAATTTGCCAGTCTGATGAATTGGATCGTGATTACGATTCCAATCTAATAAATTATAACCATGGAATATTAGTGTTTGAGCCTTTTATATTATATTCTTACTCTGTCCTCTTGGGAATTTATATATATATATATATATATATATATATATATATATATATATATATATATATATATATATGTATATATATATATGTATATTATATATATATTGACCATTAATGTTATATATATATATATATATATATATATATATATATATTGTGTATATTTCGGCAGCAATTTTTCATTAATTCATGTTTCATTAAATAATATAGACACGTTTTGTCTATTTATTTTAAGTAAGTTCCTTTCATATTGTCTGATAAGCTTAATCCCATTATCATTGAAAGACGAAAGGAAAACACCATATTGATACATGTTTAATTCCAATCTACGCTTTCGGTTTACATAAGCTATTATCAAAGATGACAATTCCAATAAATCAAACAACAGACAGACGAAACTACAATAATAATCCGCCCTTGCTGCTTGAATAAACTCAAAGTAACGACAAACTCGTATTTACGAGACAAGGAAGCGAAAATCGCCTCACAACTCGTGACGTCACACATGACCATGCGAGAGTGAAAAACGTGATGTATTAGGTATGGGAAACCGTTGGTATAAACCAATATATATATATATATATATATATATATATATATATATATATATATATATATATATATATATGTATGTATGTATGTATATATATATATAATTGAAAGTCATTATTCTAATTAGATTTTAAATTTAATGAAGATATACTTCTTAATCAATTTGCTGCAAAACATAAGATATAGATGAACAAACTGGTATAGATGGGAGTAACAAGAAAGATTCAAGGAAAATAGGAACAACATGGAAACTTATAATCAAAATGAAGCGGTTGGAATTTATCGAAAATATTATGAGGAAAGACGGCTTGGAGAATTTAACACTCACAAGTTTGGTTGATTTTGTTTAGCGGCATATCAATCTCCCTGGTTTATTTAATGCCGAAATTTAAATATTTTGAAAACAATTGTATGCATTCAACTACGGACAAAATGCATTGTCAGTCATTTTGCTTCAAAACTTAATTTTTAATACTTTCATAGCGTTTTGTTTTCATTGGGGGTTCACTATTTGCCCAAAGCTGGGGCTATACCAGGTGCTATCACCCAGGATCTGGGTGGACCTGGTTTAAAACTGCAACTAAGATGTCGTTCCAAAACCTCCAATCTCCCACTTAGAGGTCTTGCTACAGGATGTAGTTTACCGTCATATCCAAGACGGTAAATCCCTCTTAAACACAGGCTCAGTGGAAACAGGACAATCAGTAACATCATTACTAAAAAGAACAAGGGGAGATAACTATATATACCCTTGTGCAAATTAATTGAAACAATTGCGTTAGTTTCCTTTCTTTCACCATACGGTCAGTTTTCGACCCAAAAATTGAATATCCATTTTAAAATTAGTTTTCGCTGCAGGTAAAAAAATAGATTGCAGGTTTTGATCAATAGAAATCTCAACAATAGATATTCCTTAAACAGGTAATTCAATATAGCTTTACCAAAATGGTCTCTAGTCAAATTGGTAACTATTCTTCGCCTATGGAAATGCTTTTTTTTTATGGAAAAAAAGTGGGCACAGTTTCGATTCCTGTCGAGGCGTATTTTTATTTTAATGTGACTTCTCCATTTAAGCCGGATTTGAATAATTTCCCTGTTTAAGAAAATAAATTATAAAAATCAGGAACAGCTTCTATTTATTTATATGCAATAGTTAGAACATAAGTGAATTTTTACCATTCGCAGACTTATTTGAGTGCCCTCCAATTAAATCAGAATGCCTCATATGACTTTTTTTATTTTCATGAGAACCCCATATATGTGTCCTGAAAGAGACAAAAATATTGAAATATATTTTAAAGAATATCATTGTGCAATGTAGACACAACAACCTCATTATGAAAAGAATATTCAGGAAAGGAGGATTTGAGTGGGTATTTTTTGAACAGGGTACCTCTTCTATAATAATTTACTTGAGGATAATCAATTATTGAGAAGCCACGTATACTTTCTTAATATGTATATAATATAGAAAAGACAACTGAAAAGTTGCAAATTAAAATAAAAAAATTGAATGTTTTTTTTGTAAAAGTATTTATATATATATATATATATATATATATATATATATATATATATATATATATATATATATTGATATTTCAGATCGGCCCCGATCTTTCATCTGAAATGGCTGTTTTCAGAAGTTTGTTTACATTAAGTAGCGTCCGTCGCGAGACGCGGACGTCACGTGATATGGGATGCAACTGTGTTTGAATATTTTTAATGTAAATCTAACTGTAGTAATATTTTAGATGTTGTTTAAAAAAATTTTAACTATATCTAACAAAATTTTTGTTTAACAATTGAAATACTTATAAAGATTTAAAATACCCAAGTCTTTATTTAACCCTAGTTAATTTCCTAGTTTATGTATTTCATTTTAAAATTCAATATTTTTCTTTTTTTCTGCGTGTGTATGTGGAACTGAAATCAGAATCTATCAATACACATTTACAGTTTTCTAATGAGTGTTCTGGTTTATTAAAATGTTCAGCCATGGGGGAATAAGGATTGTTTTGATGTACGCTACTTAATGTAAACAAACTTCTGAAAACAGCCATTTCTGATGAAAGATCGGGGCCGATCTGAAATATCATATATATATATATATATATATATATATATATATATATACACTTCCACAAAAAAACATTCAATTTTTTTAATTTGCAACTTTTCAGTTGTTTTTTCTATATTATATATGTGTAATGAAATGTATTAGTCCGACAGTTATTTAATATATTTTCCGTTTATGTATTATTTTTTCAGATACAATTTATTTAAGGGAATGCTCTGTTTTGGTTATTTTTTAAATAAGCTCTATTAATTACATTTACCGGCTTAAATGTTCGAGAAATTTTGTAGAAAATATGATCTTCTCTGCCAGGAATCGCACCTGTAATCCCAAAGAGAATCATAGTTTGATCTGATGCGCTGTTAACCATTTCGCCACAAAGAAGCATCTGGTTCACAATGTCCAATTTACTGGTTATAAACAATAATTCTTCGACAATCGTTCCTGAACGATCATTTCTGCTCACAAAACGTACCATACTTAAATAAATTGTATCTAATAAAATAACGTATAAACAGAATATATATATATATATATATATATATATATATATATATATATATATATATATATATATATATATAAGAATGAACATTGAAGTCAACACTTAGAGGCGACAGGCTGTTTCATGCTAGACGCAATCGTCAGGCCACCGGTTGTTTCATGTTAGACTGTAGCCTCTAAGTTTTGAAATTCTTTTAAAAATCAATTATCATTTTTTCAAAACTTATTTTAAGAAAATCAGAAATTATAATGTTTATTTAAAATATTTTGAATCAAGCTTAACTTAGCTTCTGCGCCGAAAAGATGTAATTTGAAAATAAAACAAAGCAGGTCATAACCTTTCGCGTCACTTGACAGGTGACGAAAGACATTTTCATGACGTTTAGATAGCTTATGTGAGGATAATTCTTTCTACTGATGGAGAGAAGTGAAGTTATTTAGATTTAAGTAAACAAATTATTTACCTCGTTATTTTTAAGGAAAACTTTCAGCGCCTTAATTTTTTTTGTACTTAGCTTTCACCTTTACGTTTACGATGCTTTATGGAAAATATATTATAAAGAAATTAAAATAAGACTGTTAAGAGTGAGATTAAATTTCATAAGAAAGGTATCTAATTAATTTATAGATACCTTTCTTATGAAATTTTATCAGAAGTGTACATAAAATACTTTAATTTTATGTACATTTTATTACATTTTACTGTGTTATTTGTATTTCCATTCATTTTATTATTAATTTTGATATTTCATTTATGGAAAAATGTCATAACTGAGATTAATATAAAAATAAGATCATATAAATTTCATAAGATGATACTGATACTTGTAGGTACCCTTCTCGTTGAATTTAAAAAATCAAATTAACTTCTCTACACGTGTTTCGCAAAAGTAAAGGCCTTAACAGCGGAGAACAATGGTTAACTCAAATAACGCAACTTAATTGTATTCTGGTTGGTCTTCCGTACTTTATAATTACAGCCCGATTATAAACACAAAATTACATTTCTTAATTACTGCGAATCTTCTGATTAGTCAAAATGATACAGTTTACAACGCGCTAAAAAGAGATCTATCTCATAAGGACACTTACGAAACCTGACGCGGCTTTTAACTAATTTTATATTTTAACAACTTAAAGGTAAAAATCTATTATAATTAAAGAAATAACAAATAATTGATTTAACAAATTTTTGCTTTCCGAAAATATTGTTCATATTCATAAAAACAACTAAAAGCAAATAGAAGCATTTGAAATTAAATAATATCTTTATTTTTGTTTTATTGAGTTTTGTATGTTACAATGCAGAGGTGATTTTCAGGTAGGGGGGTCCAATTAAAAAAAAAACATGATTTGCATTCCTCAAAGCCTTGTGATTTTAACTATTATAATCACTAAACCCGATGCGATCGAATTTCTAGAGTTTTCATAAAATTAGTTATTGGCGGGGGGGGGGGTAATAAATATAAAAAAAATATTTCTGCCATGACTTTAATAAAATGAAAACATATTTATAATAATTTCCATCATCTGTGAATAGTTTCTGAAAGTATCATTAACTTCCGACAAAAATTTTCCAAATTAATGTGTCAAAGAAAAAACAACGTGCTAAAAATTGTATATGTTATTTTAGTAGTTCCGGTGATACAAAGAGAAACAAGGTTTTTTAATCAAAATTTAGAATGTTCTAAAAAGTAGTAAAAAATTTAAAAAATAATTAAAAAAAACTTTGGTCTTTCGTCTTCATAATAAAATAAACATTTAGACGATAAAATTTTGTTTTCGTCAAGTTTGGCGTCTTTTTCATCATGCTATACTCTTTTTTTAGCGATTTCATGGAGGTACCTACGTTAAAATCATGATATTCAGACAAAAGACGTAGATAGAAGGCATAGTAAAAATAAATAGCTAAATTTAAGAAAGAAAGAATATAGTGTAAGAAACATAACAATGAAAAATGATAGAAAGAAAGAACAATAATAAGTGTTTTAGTTTTAATTGTAAAATAGCAGATATCTTGTTTCACGTTAAAATTCTAATATTCGTGACAGATAGATAGATAGATAGATAGATAGATAGATAGATAGATAGAATAAATATAGCAAAAATAAAAAGCTAAATTTAAGAAAGAAAGAAAAAAAGAGAGAAAGAAAGAAAGAAAGAAAGAAAAAAGAATGATGAAATATATAATGATATAAAAACATCTATGAAAAAAGAAAGAAAGAAAAAAGAAAGAAAGAAAAAAGAAAGAAAGATAAAATATACAGAGATATATAAAAAAAGAACTATAAAAAATGAAAGAAAGAAAGAAAGAAATTACAGAGAAATAAAGAATGAACAGTAATAATTATTTTTAGTTTTAATTGTAAAATAGCAGATACTTTATTTTCCATTAACTCCCAATAATCAAAAGCCGGTGTTTGGATTTCACTAGAATCAAATCGTTTGACTCCATATTTATTTTCTATGTCAATGAAAGACTGCGTACAACTTTTGCCCATTTGTCTGACACAAAAGGATTACGATTCAATGTCATGCTTGATACAAGTGATTCTCACAGACATAGATAAACACAAAATGAAGTCACCTATTATAGGAAGGTTTTTTCTTTTTTATATCGAGTCAAGCACACATTATTCTGCTGCTGTCCAAATACAAAAGAGCAATGTATTGAAATTGCGACTCCGTGATACATTTTATTCTTCTAACGGTGAGAACTTGAAGGTCAGAGCTGCAATAAAAAAATGTTGACAGCGATGTGTTTTTCGTGTCTACACACGCAAACACACACACAGACACGCGGAATGCAGATATATATATATATGTAGGCATATGTAATAAAAAAAAATAGTTGTGTCTGGGTGTGCTTTGGACATTAAATGATAGGGATGAGAATGTTGAAATTTTCTCGACTCGACCTACTTTCAAAAGACTAAATAAATGACCTACCATAATTTTTTTTTTAATTGTTTCTTGTTCGGGACGATAGCTATTTAGACCTCCCCCACACATTGATGGAAAATAAAATGACAACACTCTGACAAAGCCGGCGTTTACTACCCTCGAAAGTACCGACTGGGAGGCGCAAGCCTAATTGTGGACCCCGGGCAGTACTTTGTGATACTCACTATATCAACATTTGCTTTTTTCTATCTATAATTATATCAGTCAGCTAAGTTCCATACGTGATACACGCTTAGGCGATCATGTCTCTTTCGATTTATAATCGACTGGACAGAAAATTTTCCCGCAGTAGGTTGCTATTTCTTTCTGCTCTAGGTTGTCCATAGCTAGAGGGAGAAGAGATGGATTCACACCTTTCCCAAATGCGTGAATTTAACGAACTCGACTAGAATCCGAACTCGGCTCTCAGATTTCTCATTCCAAACCGATATCTATCACTTCCTTCTTTTTTATTTACCGTGTCCTTTCAGGACGTAGGCGATCAAGGCTCTCCAATTCTCTCAATTTCTTTCAGCTCTCAATAAGTTTCATCCCTCTGCCAACACCCCCAGACCCGGTTCTGTCATCCATTTGCTTAAGCCCGCTAGGTATGTCATGCGTTGTTCTCCCTTGTCATTTTTTCCGCTAATCGACCCGTGAGTATCAAATTCTCCAGGCCCTACTTCCTCATTACATGTCCCATAAACTTCAGCTACCTCTCCCTGATGTTAAGTATAATCCTCCTCTTTGTTTGCATCCTCTCTAAGACCTCATCGTTGCTCACACGCTCGCTCCTTGATATCCTCAGCATCCTCCTGTAGAACCACATCTCCGTCGCCTCGAGTCTCTTCTTCATCTTTGAAGAGACCGTCTAACATTCGCTGCCGTAAAGGAGGACAGATGTCACAAAACAGCTCAGTACTCTTTTCTTTGTTACCAAAGAAATCCTCCTGTTTCGCAATACTTTGCCCAGATCTTGGAATGCGTCCTTGGCCATCCCAATACGTCTACGGATCTCGGTGTCGCACTTACCGTCCTCTGTCACACCACAACGTAAACTAAGCTCAGCTGACGATGAAAAAAGATTTCGCGGATTTTGACGTCATTCTGGGTCTTTTTTTTTTCGACCAAATCTCTGAATTTATTCTGCTCATGGTAAGTCTCGAAAAAGACACTATATAAAATTCATTATTTTTTTATCCATAATGTTGAATACGTTAAAATTATTCAACTTTTTAACAAGAAAAATCTCAAGTTGATGTTAAAAATTGCCGCAGAACATTGTTGATCTATTTAAGATGGAATGATCTATTATGACATGTCTCTAATTATTTAAGATGGAATGATCTATTATGACATGTCTCTAATTATTTAAGATGGAATGATCTATTATGACATGTCTCTAAATATGTATTCAAATTTTGTATTTATTTTCTATTTTTCTAGCTGAATTGCTCACCTATATTGCATACGATCTATTATTGTAAATAATTAGGTTACAATAAAATTTGTATTTTATATGAATAGTACCTTATGAAAATTGAGATGTGGCAGAATAGGGGACCCTTGTATTATAGATTCGAGAGGCACGAAATACGTGCACTGATTCTGAATATATTTTTCAGTTGATTTAAGAATAAGACGTACAGTTAAAAATAAAGATGGAGGAATCTAACACTCTGTGAGCATATCTAAGGCAAAAGGAACAATGGTAACCAAAGTGTTTACGCTATTTTCACCCAAGAGCCACTCAATGTAGAGGGTTACTGAATTATGTACTTTATAGTTGTTATATTTGTAGATTATGAGAATATGTAGGATAGATTACATTCACTAACGAACTAATACCCTTGGGAAAAGGATGAATCCGTCTCTCCCAGCTATGGTTAAAATTGCAGGACAGAATAGGTCCTACAGTCTTGGGTAACAACCAGTCTAAACTCTTAATTTAAACCACCTCCTGTCTTCTAGGTCTTGCCTCTTTGGGCAAAGGCTAGAAGAAATTTACTTAAAAAACAAATCCACCTTTTAGAGGGGGGAAGGGGTAACCTCAACATCCCCGATGCAAAAGGAATCGGCAAGACATTGCACTATTCTGCTTTGTATGTCACCATGAACCAGAATTCTAAGATGGAGGAGATTGATGCGAAAAAATTAAGGTAGGGAGTTTTAGAATTCTTAACTGGAATATTTAAGGCCCAATATGTAGGATAGATAACGGTTGACCCTAAACTTGAAGAAATTAAGATAGGGGGTTCTAAATCTCTGAAGTGGAACATTTAAGGCCCAAGAACGCCTCAAAATAGAGGGTTATTGAATGAGGTTGTTGTATGGCTGTATGAGGCGGAAGTGCAGATTATAAGGAGATGTAGGATAGATAAGGGTTGACGCTACACTTGAAGTGGTTAAGATTGTAGTGTACGGGGAATACTTATCAGTGGAACACGAAGAAAATTCAGATGATACGACCCGGTGTACGTGGCAATCGAGTTTGGCTGTAAAGATCTAAAATGGTGGAACTCCGTAATGTAGTTTATTAGAACATTTTTCATAAAAATAGAGATAGAATAGCGATATGCTTTCGACGCTGCGTCTGTGCGAATGAATTTGTAGGGGGGGGGATAATTCATCACCCACAAGACCGCGTATATATTTTTGCACTCTCTCAAAACTGGAAAATGAGGATTGGGTGTCTCCAGCCCATATATGGCAGTAATACTCCATTTTATTACCTGATGTGACCCATTGTTTTAATAAAATAACCCCAAGCAAGACGATACTGACACTAAGATGCAAGGAACTGCTATATGTGAAAGGGAAGTAAAATATTTTAGAAGGAACCGGAAAACCAATCGTAAATAGGAAACAAGGGAAAAACGTCTACACCTGTTCAAACAGCGGGGGGGGTATGAATTGGGCAATAGGCGAACCTATCTACTCCTATTAAAGATAGAACATGGCAGGTGGAGTCAGGCACTTTCCGGGGTGATATAAAGTAAAAAATAACGAGCATGTGTACATAAATGTCGGATTATGAACAGGGGTGATAGTAAGGGATAAAATGTTTTATAGGGATAAAAAAGAACAGACATTTGGGGAGAACGCATGATGATTAAATGATCAATTCATGAGGATGTACCAAAACAAGATGTTTCGGAATGATATTCAGATCTCACATTAACACTTTTGTGATGTCAACGAACACTGATTGTCACTTACGTAATGCTCGTTACCATAAATATTACATTTCAATTGCTGGACGTCTACGGTTTTATAGTCAATTGCCAGCTTCCGTCAGTACACTCTCAAGTGACTCCTTAGACCAGCCATCAACAAACACACTCTACCTCAGTATGTACACGTCAGATCGAGTTGCCTGCGGGTCACTTCAGAAACTTCAACGGGGACACCATTACACACATCTCTTTTAAGCTTAATTAATTAACGAATCGGAAACTTCAGAAAGCCATGGTAATATTTTATATTTCGCGAGACCGATAAAATTCGGTTTTGCTTCGTCAGACCTTGCGGTTTGAAAACAATGAGTGGATTCAAAAATTCTTCCAGGAATCAACCGAAAAACGAAATGAAAAACAAAACAAGGGAAGTTGTGTTTTAAGATAGTTATATAGATTAGGAATACTGCATTCACTCACACACACACACACACACACACACATACACATATACACACACACACATATATATATATATATACACACACAAATGCATATATATATATATATATATATATATATATATATATATATATATATATGCATTTTTCAGACACATATACTTATCTACATACATATACATATACGCATGCACAAATACATGTAAATCATCCGAAACCCAAGTTTGGGTTAATCTTCTGGAAAATTGGTGTTGCTTTAGAAATCCGAAGTGGTTCTTATGTCTGCATTTGAAGACAAGTTCGTTTCGTCGATTAAGTAGTTCGTTGATGCTTTCATATTTGATTATTAAGATTTTCATTTTTTTCCCTTGATGCATAAATTACATCTGTCCCTGAAATTGTTGGGAGTTCGAGCCTTACTTATGATCATTAAAGATACCGGAACAAGGAATGCGATATATATGCTCAGAATGTCACCGGAAAGAGCAATACAAATGCAGAAATTGTACCTGTGTCTTATGGATTACGCAAGGGCGTTCGACAAAGTACGCCACAAAGATCTATTAGAATTGCCCAGCAAGCTTGACATATTCGGGAAATATAATAAAAAATAATAAAAAATCTCTACTGGCAGCAAGCTGCAAAAATGAGTTCAGAAGATATACAATAATAGAAAGAGATGTAAGACAACGATGTGTCTTCTCACCGAACTTATTCAAGATATATGGCGAAGTGATTCTGAGACAACTGGAAATTCTACCAGGATACATCATTGACGGACACATTTTAACAACATAAAATATGCAGATGGCACAGTGCTGATAGCCGACACGGAAAGGAAACTACAAAATCTCCTACAGAAAGTAGCAAAGTAGAGTGGGAAGAAGGGACTAAGTATAAACTAGAAGACAGAATGCATGGTCATCAGCAAAAAGATAAGCCCTAAATGCAATTTACAGGTTGGCGGCACTAAATTCAAGCAGGTACATAGATTTAAATATCTGGGAAGTGCTCTGACAGAAGACGGAAAGTGCGACACTGAGATCCGAAGAACTTATTGTGATGGCCAAAGACACATTCCAAAAGCTAAGCAGAAGATTGGTAACAAAGAAAAAAGTACTGAACTGATACGTGATATCTGTCCTCCTGGGATACATCATGAGAAAGGAGGGCTTGGAAAATCTGACACAGGACGGATAGAGGGAAAGTAGGACAGGGGAAAGCAACGCGTGACATACTTTATGGGCTTGATCAAGTAGATAGTGGAACAGGGTCTGAGAGAAACTAACTAAGAGCTACAAGAGACAGGAGAAAAAATGCAAAATAAAAAATAAAACTACAGTTACTCAAGTTTCACGCTCGAATTGAATGATCTTCATGTCAGGTCTCTTTCTCTCCCTATATATATATATATATATATATATATATATATATATATATATATATATATATGTAAAGGCTAAAATGCCAATTTTTACCCTCTCACTTCCGAGGTTCTGGTATGTTGGAGTAGTTTTCTTTGGCTTGTACATCCTACCACTTGCTGAGGAGACCTCGCGGTCGAAACCCGGGTTGCGTGGTTGGTTTGCATTTTAGGCTTTTCTTAAATATCTTTGCTCTACATATTCGATTTCGAATTTTGTATTGAGCACTTTTTGTTGTATATAGTCGCGGCTGTCTGCAGTCTTACTTTACTTTTGCATATATATATATATATATATATATATATCGATCTGGGGAATTAGAATCGAATTTCGAGCCTAAGGAAATAAATTATAATTATTACGAAACCTAAAAGTTGTCTGTTTCTTAATAATAATTAATTATATATATATATATATATATATATATATATATATATATATATATATATATATATATATATATATATATATATATATATGATTTATTGAAAATGTGTTAGAATTATAGGGGAAGAAATTATGTTTCAGCTTTAAATAACCCACAAAGGGTTGATAAGCCGTAAAAACAAACAATCAATCAAATCCCAACAAAAACAAACAACGAAATATCCTTTATGGAACATTGATTTTTATCATATTTTTTTTTCAAGAAGCTGTCATTTTTACATTTGTTTTTAAATCGGTGAAAGTTAAACTTTCAAGATAAAGTGTTTTATTTAATGCAAAAGTTTAACAATTCGAGAAAGATTTACGAATAAAACGCGGCAATGGAAGTATAGACGCAATCTACAGCACACACGCATGCGCACGCCGCAGTTTAATAATGGGAATGTCAGTATTTGATCAATGGGATTTTCGAAAGGAATAACGATTTTCCCATTGTTTCGAATATGTCCTAAAATTTACTTATTTAATTTATAACCAACAGAAAATCACACAGACCCAATCCAAAATGCTGCAAATCAAGGAGAATTTTTAACAACCACTTCATTTCAACAACAGGAATCTTCCCATCTGTTACTTGCGTTGTCGAGCACAAATGTTATTGGCAGGTAGTTTTTTTTTGTATAATCTATAGTCTACAATAAACATAACGAACCGTTTTGAAATATCGGAAAGGTCAAATAACAATATATTAAAATGTATGGAAGTCGGTTTGAACTAAATAAGTTATTGAAAGGGCCTGCTTTCCAAAAATAAATCGTTAATATCTGTGAATGAGTTGTCATATATTTATTTATGTATATACAAAGGATACGGCCATTTTGAAAAATCGAGATGCGGTTGCGCGGGTTGTTCTAACATGTGCATTATAATAATCAAACGGGAGCTTATATATTATAGTGTAGGAATATACAGGACGATTATCTTCTCTTTTGACAGAACGAATTTTCTGGTGTCTTAAGGGGCTCTTGACAACACGTGACTGCCCGTTGGTGACGATAACATGTTGCGATTCGGTTGTCAAGGGAATAGGAGCATAAACGTCACCACAAACACTGTATCGTGTAATTCATATGGAAATTACATTCATTGACTTTCATTTTATTCGCTTCTTTTATACTGCTTGCTTTTTTATATGTTATAATTTATCTGAGACAAATTGTGGCGAATATATATATGTGTGTGTGTGTATGCGTGTGTGTGTGAGAGAGAGAGAGAGAGAGAGAGAAGGTCGGAAAATTCCTGCGCTAAAATATATGATATAAAAAAGCGCTCAATACAGTGCTCAGAAAAATGAACACGCAAAGCAGGCCAATACTAAAAAGGTAAAACACTATATCCTACAGAACTACCTTAGTTTCAACCATGAGGTCTCGTCAGGTGGCAAAGTAACAATTGTTCATCAACGCACAACAATTTTATCCGGCCACGGCACCAGAAGTCAAGAAGGAGGAGGTGCAGAAAAATATTATGCTAATATACTAATAGATTAACTTTAATATTTCCAATAAGCAAAATACTTTGCTATATTTCAAACCTAATTTAATTTAACTGGAAGGTGGGTTGTTTTTTTTTAGTTTGTTTTTTTTTACTTTTTCTGAAATAGCTGGTTAGCGCCTTTTTTAATTGTCTTTCATCGCAATATAATTTTCTTTATTAAAAAATCTTCCAAAAATAAAATATACTTTTCTGAAACTTCATTTGAGTACCATTAACTAATTTAAAGTGAAAGTAATCTGATCTGAAAAAAAAATTTACTTTAAATAACACAGAAATATATTTTTAAGACAATCAGTTGTTGCGTTTTTAACCGACTGTAGCCATGTTTACGTGATTGACGAGCGATAATAAAGGTGTTGACAAGATTATTGTTGTTCTACGGAGATTTTATCTGTTAAAATATAATTTAATAAAATGACGGGTGAGTGCCTTTTAATATAATTTTTAAGTGCTCAGTATTCTTAAAAATGTTGGGAAATATTCTCCGTAATCTAATTTTTAGGAATGTTGTCTTTAAATTTAATATAGTCATCGCTCATATTTTCTGATAATGGCATGTATGGTCCCCCATAAATAAAAAATGGGCATGATTATACACATACAAATATTTTTAAAATATTGGTGACTTGTATTAAGCTTTTTATTTTTGATTAGTAAATATAGTTTTCACTTAATAACAATATCAGTCAGTTATGTGCTATGCGTGATACACGCTTAGGAGATCATGTAGCTTTCGATACATGACTGACGAGGTATAGTTTTCCCGCAGTAGGTTGCCACTTCTTTCTGCAGTAGACTAGTTACCATCCAAGGCTATAGCATCCGGTGTGTTTTGCTTTTTATCCATAGCTGGGGGCGAAGAGGATTCATACCTTTCCCAGGGCTATTAGCACGTAAGTGAATATCAGTCAGTTATGTGCCATGCGTGATATACGCTTAAGCGATCATGTAGCTTTCGATACCTAATTGACGAGGCAGATTTTTCCCTCAGTAGGTTGCCATTTCTTTCTGCAGTACATTAGTTGCCATCCAAGGCTATAGAATCCGGTATGTCCTGCTATTTACTCATACCTTCACCTAATGCAATTGAACTAATGCAGAATTTTAAAAGATTTATATAAGAATTAAATGATTATAATTAAAATTTGAAAAAGGTGAAAACAATTCTTGTAAAATTTCATTATTTATCGAAAAAATATCTTAAAACAACTGATTTCAAATGGCCTCACAAAAAAAAATCCAAGGGAGTGAGGTCTGGTGATCTCGGCGTGCACCCAACAGGACCTATTCGACCTATCCATTAACACCTATGGTACGGGGATATTGCCTCAACCTATATATATATATATATATATATATATATATATATATATAAATATATATAGAAAAATAGGAAAGAACACGTTAGATAAATAATCCGAAGTTCTTTAGTATTTTTGTTTTTATTTTTAAAGCACAGTGCTCAATACAAAAGTAGAGCGTAAATTATAATTATTTTTTTTTAAATATGTTTCCTTCGCTACATAAGAGTTCTCATGTTTCAAAAACAAGAGAAGTTTTTGGATTTTGTTTTTAAAACATGAGAACTCTTATGTAGAGAAGGAATCATATTTCTAAAAAATAATTATAATATATATATATATATATGTGTGTGTGTGTGTGTGTGTGTGTGTGTGTGTGTGTGTGTGTGTGTGTGCCTAATGTTACACCCCCTCAAAGATACATCGGGGAATGGGCGCATTGCTTAGAAAGTTCGCTTTCTAGCTCCGAATCTCACCATGACCGAATTGTCAGGCAGATGACTTCTTGATGTTAGCCCGAGGAGACGATCTCAGCATGCGACACTGTTGAAAAATGCCTGAAAACTATGCCACGGTTTGGCTCATGTCTTGTGACTGAAATTAGGTATACAGAACTGTTTGGAAGCTAGGGTTTGAGAGTACTGACCTTGTTCAAACAGTAACTAAATTGTGCTTAGCATAATTGCACCATTGGTCTTTCCGTGTGTTGAACAAATAAGTAAATGTGTCTGTGTGGATATCTGCAACAAGGATTAGCTAGTTTCCCTAATAGATGAGTGTTATCCAAAACGACGAGCCGCGGTGTATATCTTGTTATATTCATAGAGTTTATTAATCAATAAGGAACTAGAATGATTACTCTGACTGGCTCAATTGGGAAGGAAAGTAATTGTGTGGTCGTTGTTTAAGACAGGTCTGACAAAGTAGTGATTGATTGGTTCTTCGTTTTCTATGGTTTATCAACCTTTTTTCAGGTTATTTAAAGCCCGTAAATATTTTACATTTTATGAATCTTTTTTGAGATAATAATTATTTAGTGATTCAAGTCTTACTATTTAAACTATAGCTGGGGAAAATTAGAAGTTTATTCATTCTTTTCTCAAGTGTTCAGAAATCAAGTTGTATTTGCGCGTAAGTGAATATAACGAACCCAACTGGAATTAGAAATCGGCCCTCTGATTAATAATTCCGAGCCATTATCCATTAAACCAGCCGCACATCCAAGAGCAACGAGGAATGCTAGAAAAATAATATTATTTCTTATTACTATAAACGTTATTTTCAGTCAATACATATGTTTGAATTGCTATAGCTGTTGTTGTTTTTATTTTCTTAAAATTTTTAGCCACTACCATTTTGGCTACGGAGAGCTAGCATACAGGGTGCGATGGATAAATTGTCGTCTAAATTACGCAAAAAAAAAAAAAAAAAAAAAAAAAAAAATGAAAATAACACTGACATCTCATTTTAATATGGCTGCATTAACAAACTCCCTGTAAGACCAAAAATGAACTGAAGACAAGATTTATGGCAGCCTTCCACACCTTAAACAAGGAGACAGTCCAGAAGAGTTGCAAAAGTTTCCAAAGTCGTTTGAAGGTCGTGGTTTAAGCCAATGGCTTTTTTGTTGCATAAATTTACTCTTTAGTATTTCAAAATTTTTGTGTAATTATGGTAAATATATCTGTTAAAGTGGGATGGCAGTGTTATTTTCATTTTTTGCGTCATTCAGACGACAATTCATCCATTGTACCATATATATATATATATTCATCCATTGTACCATATATATATATATATATATATATATATATATATGTATATATATATATATATATATATATATATATATATATATATATGGTACAATGGATGAATATATATATATATATATGAATAAATATAGTCTAAAAGTCTAAAAGTGAACATAGAAGTCTTCTATATTCACTTATATATATATATATATATATATATATATATATATATATATATATATATATTATATATATATATATAAATGTGAACATAGAAGTCAACACTTAGAGTTGACAGGTGGCCTGACGATTGCATCTAGCATGAAACAGACTGTCGACTCTAAGTGTTGACTTCTATGTTCACTTTTATATTTACACACTCTCTATCTCTGATATTGAGCACTTTATCCCATAAATATAGCACATCTTAAAACTATATTTCTTCATATATATATATATATATACACATATATATATATATATGTATATACATATATATATATATATATATATATATATATATATATATATATATATATATATATATATATATATATATATATATATATATCGTGTCGTGTACTGGCCTCACCTATTAGAAATAAGGTTCTGTCTTGACCTACTGATCTTTGGAAATATATATCGGCTCGGAGTAGACAGGTAACTTTTGGCGCCTCATAAATATGTGCAAAAGTCGGCATAAAATAAGTTTCTTGATTATTTACCGAGAAATGACCATTGAAAGTATTCAGTAAAAAGATTTTTATCCCAATAATAGTTAGCACATTATTGATGGAATAAATAAAAAGAGAAAGTTCTTCATATGATGTCGTTCTCGCCCTCTATTTCTTTTTCTCATTTTCTTTCTCCCTCTCACTCTGACAACTCTCTTCATTTCTCTATGTATTTCAATAGTTCTCTCTATCTCAGCTCTCTCTCTCTCTCTCTCTCTCTCTCTCTCTCATTTTACCCCACATTTTATACTCTATATATCTATTTCCCTCCGTCATTATACTTCTATTTCTCTCGATCTCTCTCTTTGTGCTTTGCTCTGTGTATAAATGTATACATTCCTGCTCTTCTCTCTATAAAAATATGTAACTAAATTAAAGGCAAAGTAAATATATAAGTGAGGAAAAATACATATATAATAACAGAACAAACGATATACATATGTAACTGGACAAAAAACATATAAATATATAACTGAAAAAATAATACACATAACTACAGAAGATATGTGAATATATAGCTGAAGAAAATACTACATAAATATATAACTAAAGAAAATATATATTTATAGCTTAAGAAACGTCTATAAATATATAACTAAAAAATGACGACATATATACCAGTAGGATTATCTACATATATAACAGAAGAAACAAATATATAAATATATAACTGAAAAAACTGTATAAATATATAACTGAACAAATAACTACATAAATATATATCTAACCAAACTACATAAATATATAACTGAAGAAACAACTATATAAATATATAACTGAAGAAACAACTATATAAATATATAACTGAAGAAACAACTATATAAATATATAACAAACAGAACTACATAAATATATAACTGAAGAAACAACTATATAAATATATAACTGAAAAAAACTATATAAATATATAACTGAAGAAACAACTATATAAATATATGAGTCAAAAAAACTATATAAATATATAACTGAAGAAACAACTATATAAATATATAACTGAAAAAAAAACTATATAAATACTTAACTGAAGAAACAACTATATAAATATATAACTGAAAAAAACTATATAAATATTTAACTGAAGAAACAACTATATAAATATATGACTGAAAAAAAACTATATAAATATATAACTGAAGAAACAACTATATAAATATATACCTGAAAAAAACTACATAAATATATAACTGAAGAAACAACTATATAAATATATAACTGAAAGAAACTATATAAATATATAACTGAATAAACAAATATAAAAATATATAACTGAAAAAAATCTATATAAATATATAACTCAAGAAACAACTATATAAATATATAACTGATAAAACTATATAAATATATAACTGAAGAAACAACTATATAAATATATAACTGAAAAAAACTATATAAATATATAACTGAAGAAACAACTATATAAATGTATGAGTCAAAAAAACTATATAAATATATAACTGAAGAAACAACTATATAAATATATAACTGAAAAAAACTATATAAATATTTAACTGAAGAAACAACTATATAAATATATGACTGAAAAAAAACTATATAAATATATAACTGAAGAAACAACTATATAAATATATACCTGAAAAAAACTACATAAATATATAACTGAAGAAACAACTATATAAATATATAACTGAAAGAAACTATATACATATATAACTGAATAAACAACTATAAAAATATATAACTGAAAAAAATCTATATAAATATATAACTCAAGAAACAACTATATAAATATATAACTGATAAAACTATATAAATATATAACAGAAGAAACATCTATATAAATATATAACTAAAAAAATATACAAATATATAACTGAAGAAACAGCTATATAAATGTATAACAGAAAAAAACTGCGTAAATATATAACTGAAGAAACAACTATATAAATATATAATTGAAGAAATTATTATATATATATATTACAGAACAAAAAACCTATATAAATGTATAACTAAATTAAGACTACATAGCTGAATAAAAGAGGACACAAATATATAAATTACGAATACATTATATAAATATATAAAGAAATGACAACCTAAAGAATAAACAAGAAACATTTATGAATCCAATGTCCCTGTTTTTATTAAAGTTTCATCAAAGAATGAACTATGGAGAAAAAGAAATTCTAGTATTTTTATAATTGTGTTCTTTGACTTTAATAGGTTAAGCAGACTTCACGCATATTTAACTTGTCAAGCAGCGATCATGTGAATACTTTCTGTGTGTAAGTGTAACATAATTCTAGTTTATCATCCTATACGGGATTAGGATGATAACGTATATTCATATGCGTTTTTATGTGCATTTTGTGTGTTTGTGTTTGTGTGTGTGTGTGTGTGTGTGTGTGTGTGTGTGTGTGTGTGTGTGTGTGTGTGTGTGTGTGTGTGTGTGTGATGAGGTATTATTTATGTTTCGCGGTTGTCCGCATGTTGATTTGGGGACGTTTTTACGTCAACACTGGTTGTGGTAATGGTAGACAAACGTTAGATTCTTTAAGAATGAATTTAATAAAGGTTGGTGATATAGGGATTTTGACATATGTTTATAGTTGGTAAAATATTTATCAGTATTCTATGGAAGTATTATCGACGTAAAGATTTATGATCTTTTTTCTAAAATTAGGGCGGCATTTGTAAAATCAAAGTTAGGGCCAGTTTTGTTCCTGTGTATTACGAGCTAGTTTAAATGGTTGTTCCAACGCAGGTCTCTCTTATGTTCATTTGTGGCCATTTAGATTTCGAGATTTCTCGTCAACGTAAGTGTATCTACATCGCGAGCACTTTATTGAATTAAATGAATCCTGGTATCTGAAATGAAATAATATCTCTCTTCCTGTTTTTGCTTCTCACTTATTCGTTCGGTTGCAGGTTTAAGATTAACTTGTGTTTGTGCCATTCCTCTTTTAATTCTGTTTCACATTCTTTTTTGTTTGGCTCAAAGATATTTTTGAATGAGGAATTCCTTGACAGTTTCTATTCAATGCATTTCGGGATATGATTAATAATTATGGGAGGCTGTACTTTACTATGGTGTCTGCTTTCAAGTACGGAGAGACGGTTCCCGCAGTGAGATCAAATTCAACTTCCAGATATTGAACTGTTTTTTTTTTGTTCATTTTATTTGTCATGCTGAATTTGAGGTCGTAGAAAAGATTAAATAATAATTTTCTGATTTTATCATTGGCCTTTCTATTGTCCGGTACAATCATTAGTCCATAGTCTCTACATAGGCCATGGTTGTTGATATGAACAATCTTGTTAATTTTACTTAACACAAGCAGCCCCATGAGGTCAGAAACGGCCATAAATAGTGTTACAGACTAACCATGCACAAGTAATTTCCCTGAGGAAACTGTAAAGTCGAAACCCGGGTAGTGCGCTACGCCTGGATTTTTCCCAATCTTTCATTTAATATATATATAACTGTATAAAAGATTATATCTATGTATCTCTCTCTCTCTCTCTCTCTCTCTCTCTATATATATATATATATATATATATATATATATATATATATATATATATATATATATATATATATATATATATATATATAACTGAAGGAAAGACTATATAAATATATATCCCAAGAAAGACTACATATATAACTGAAGAATATATATATGCATATAAAAGAAGATTATACATAACCAAAGAAAAGACTACATAAATACATAACTAAAGAAATACTATATAAATACATCACTAAAGAAAAGACGATATAGATATATAACTAACTCACCTTGAGGAATTGCATATTTCTGAATAAATAGACTGAAAAATAATACTGTATTCTTTTCGGCATCCGATCATTAGGAGAATCGTCAATGTCAGGCTCTATTAAGCAAATCAATATTTTTTTTAACAACATTTACATTAAAAAATTGATGTTGGTGAAAAATGTATTATGTACTTATGTACATTTCAGCTTATAATATATATTTTAATTATGTACAATAAATAATTAATGTCCTCTACAGTTAGTAGAGGAAAAGTTTAGACCCCTTAAAAGTTTATTGCGATGTTGAGATAAATGCAGAGACTTAATAATAGGAAGAACAATAAAGCAATAAGAATAGAATGAAAAAGGAGCGAATGTACGCAGAATATCAAGAACACTGGCTAAAGACATGGAAGCAACTGAACTACCAAAACATCGTAGAGCGAAACATGTAATTTGAGTGAAGATGTACAAGAAAACTGGATCGGGTTTGAGTACTTTTTGAAAATTGTCAACATATTTAAAAAAAACATGAGTTAGGTGGAGTAATATTTGGGTCTAAGCATACACTACAAGACCGAATGCAAGGTCATCAGCAAAAAGATGAGCGCGAAATGTTATTTACAGGTCGGGGACACTATAACACAAGCAGGTGTGGACATTTAAATAACAGGGAAGTGTTCTGAAAGAGGAGAGAAAGAGCAACCCTGAGATCCGAAGACGTATTGGGATGACCAAAGTCGCATTCCAAAAGCTAGGCAGAGTATGACGAGTCGGGAGGGTTTCGTTGGTAACAAAGAAAAGGATACTGAACTACTAAATATAAAGAAGTGACCCGAGGCAACAAAGGGGTGCTTCTACAGAAGTATGCTAAAGATGCCATAGACCGAACATATAAGCAACGGTGAGGTTTTGGTGAAGACAAACAAAGGGGAAATTTATACTTAACATCAGAAAGAGGTAGCTGAAATTTCTGGGACACGTAATGAGAAAAGAGGGCTTGGAAAATATGATACTCACAGAGCGGATAGAGGGAATGAGGAACAAGGGAAAGCAATGTGTGACATATTTAACGGACTTAATCAAGTGGATGGCAAAACAGGGTCTTGAAGAAATAAAAAAGACAAAACTTATTGAGAGCTACAAGAGACAGGAGGTGGTGGAGAGCCATGACTGCCTCGTTCTGAAAAGAGCGCGCATAAAAGAAGGAGAGTATCATAGGCAGTAAAATTATAGTTGTTATTTGACAAAGATAAATTTAGTTTTGCACAAAGTCACATATTCAGGACACCCAGTGAAAATCAAACTCACTAATCAGCATCAATGACCAACCAGAGTAGCCAGCAAACCATTACCCAAATGCCATTACTATTAACTCTTAGCAGCTCCATTCATATTGGATCGTAGTGCCAATATAATTACAGATAATTATTTTAAATTACTGGACGTTTTGGCAGTGCTACAGATCACGACCAAGAAGCCACGGAGTATTTTTTTAACTAACTTCATCCAATAAAGGGACCAAGAGCCACTCAAGATAGATGAGGTTCTGTTTGTATGAACATAAGAGGAGGTAAAGAGATTTAAAGAGTGTCAGTTCAATACCTGTTTAAGGCAGTGGAGAACTTGGAGAGGGGAATTAACAGGAGATAACTGTAATCCATTAAAACATGACACGTGGAACTAGAACAGTCTACCCCAGTGAGCGAAATAAAGTTCAACATACCAACCACCTGAAGAAGGCCAGAGCGTACAACTGCCGAAACGTTGTAATATATATGGCGACAAAGATGAGGACAATAGTCTGAATAATGTAAATAGTCTATTACAGGCTAGTTTTTCCCTACTGAGCTGTTAAAGCTAGTTCAGCGGACAGAAGAGCAACCAGGCTCTGCTCAGCTAGAAAGACTGTGCTATTTCAAAATCTAAACAACTGACTACTGCATACCTTGTGAACAAGACGTCAAAGATAATTAATAAAAGAAATTGCTACCAACCTCTACAGATATTAATTCAATAGAAAATTCGTCGTCTATCATTAAGAGCTGTATATGAGAAAATAATATAATAAAAAACTATTGGAAATAATGCTAAAATCAACAGAAAGATGAGAAATGTTATCGAATGGTATTAATATTAAAATAATAAATCTCTTATTTATTCAAGTTTATTGGATATTGTATTTATGAAATATATATTTCCATGGTCTATATTTTAATATATTTATAAATAAACGTTTATGTTACACTTTGTAAATAAATTCTGACAGCAGCAGAACAAGTGATTATCAATATTCTTTTTCAATAAGGCTAGAGATTATAAATTGAAACGTGATGATATATTGATCCTATAAATATAAGTAACTCCTGAAAGACTGGCTTTACGATTGCCACGAGAAGACATCTGAAACGAAGTAGTTGGCAATAAACAAGAAAAGTGGTTTAACCAATCAGAAATTATTTGAAGTTGCGAATGTGAACAGAAGGAGAGAAAATCGATGGAAAGTTGGCAAGTAATCGGAATATTGGCAAAAACCATGGCAACAAACAGACTATCACTTTATAAGTCCCTTCAGAATTGATGATAGTGTCAATTTAAATGCAGGGGATTGTTTTAAGTTCCTTGACAGGATATTTTTGCGTCGTAGAGTTCATAACCAAAACGTTTGAAGCAAAAGAATATATTCCGGCAAGACAATGCTGGCTTACGGCCATGCACGTTGAAATACAGGTTCTCGTAGGATCATCGAAGTTAAAAATGTTGACCATGGTCAGTACCTAGATGGGTGACCGCTTGGGAATATCAGATCCTGAAAGCTTTGATGTTTGGGTGATGTAATAGATAATGGCTTGGATTTGTTAATCAGGCGTTGTAATACAGGTTCCCGCCCAATCAGCGAAGTTAAACAATGTTGAGTGTGGTCAGTACCTAGATGGGTGACCGCTTGGGAATATCAGATCGTGAAAGCTTTGATGTTTGGGTGATGTAATAGATAATGGCTTGGATTTGTTAATCAGGCGGTGTAATACAGGTTCCCGCCCAATCAGCGAAGTTAAACAATGTTGAGTGTGGTCAGTACCTAGATGGGTGACCGCTTGGGAATATCAGATCGTGAAAGCTTTGATGTTTGGGTGATGTAATAGATAATGGCTTGGATTTGTTAATCAGGCGTTGTAATACAGGTTCCCGCCCAATCAGCGAAGTTAAACAATGTTGAGTCTGGTCAGTACCTAGATGGGTGACCGCTTGGGAATATCAGGTCCCGTAAACTTTGATGTTTGGGTGATGTAATAGATAATGGATCGGATTTATTAATCAGACGTTGAAACACCAATTCCCGTACGATTTTCGAAGTTAAACAATGTTGAGCTTAGTCAGTACCTAGATTAGTGACCACTTGGGAATACTATATGCTGTAAGCTTTGATGTGCGGGTGATGAAATGGATAATGACTCAGAATTGTTATTCGGAGAGCCGAGTTCCAATTCCAGCTTGCTTCGTTATATTTAACCTAAGCGCAAGTACCCTTGGGGAATATATGAATTCACCTCTTCTCCCCCCAGGTATGGGTTAATTAGTAAGATTTGTATCGCTAAATCATTATTATCTGAAAAAGTCTTAACATCTAAATAGATTTTCCTGGTATACATAACGTGCAAAGGGTTGATTAGGCATAAAAAACCGAATCAGTCAATCAAGACAATGATCCTTCACATTATGTAAAATTTATTGCCCACCTTGCTAAAAACGGGTTGAAAGACACCGAATTAACTGAAAGTCACCTACCATGCCCAGATATTAATTTTATGGGAAAGTTGTTGTTAATCTCTCTCACCCTCTCTCTCTCTCTCTCTCTCTCTCTCTCTCTCTCTCTATCATATATATATATATATATATATATATATATATATATATATATATATATATATATATATATATATATATATATATGAATTACATAGAAATGAAACTCAATTGTACCTCTTTTTTATATGGCCATTTCGCTCCCCGGGATAAATTCTCTGGAGCTTGTCAATACTAAAACTAATTAATTAATCGTAACGTTTTTTGTTTTTAAATTAAAATGAAAAAAGCATAGAAAAACGAAGAAAAAAGAGAGAGTAAAAAAGAGGAACAAACAACAAATAAGTGAAAAGGCATTTAAGAGTGGGTCAGAAAAAATCGAAAAAGAAACACCCCAGAACAGAGGGGGAATGCAGAAAGACAGAACATATACAAGTCTAGACAGAAGTTAAAACCGGTTGACGATTAACAACGACCTATATTTAAAATGTTAACTTTTGTTCAAATAGGAAAAAATTACATAAGAAAATACAATCATTAAAATTAAGAAAAGGAAGACTTTTAAAGTTAGTAGATAAAAATAAAAATTAGAATTTGATATTAAAACTATTATTTAATTTTAATATTAAACAAAGGAAATAAATATTATAATAAAAATAATTATGTCATTATTAGTATATAAACAAGAAAAACCCGAATATTAAAAATATATATATAAATAATAGCCCAAATGAAAATGTTACAATATAAGAGAATTTTTTTTATAGATTAATAAAAGGTAAAAGCTATATTAAACTTAAGATTAAATTTAAAGATTATATAGATTAATTATACATTATAATAGAAAGGATTAGATAGAACCATATATATTAAAAAATAATTTTAGAATAAATTATAATAGATAAAAAAGATTAAAATTAAATATAGAGTAACTTATAAATTAAAGTAGATAAAATTATAAAGAGGGAAACTTCAATAATAAATAACTAAGGACAACCAAAAAAAGAAAAAAAAACAGCTAGTCATTAAACAGGTAAATAAAAATAAAATTAACTCGTCGATATACTTCAAAGCATATAACATATCAATTTTATTTTTTAAAAAAAGAAGAAAAAGAAAAATAATATATAGAGAAAAATATGTTTTCCTCTCTCTTTTTTTCTTCTTTTTCCTATCCATTTTTAATTTTAAATAAAAAAAAACGTTATGATTCATTTTTTAGCAAACGTTTTAGTATTGACAAAATCCAGGGACATTGTCCCGGGTAGCGAAATGCCATATAAAATGGTATACATTTGAGTTTCATTTTTATGTAATTCATTTCTATGCTCTATAATAAATATATTGAGCCCCCTTTTGCGGAGCAGTTTTAATACTTTAGATTAACAGGATTCAGTTGGATTACTTACCCACGGATTTACCTGTTATATTCACTGCCAGTTCAAGAAAGACATTTAGGTCACTAACACAAAAAAAGAGAATGTCTCATATCGAGAATATTTAACGACGAAAAACATAAAGGGAAAAAAATATTTTTAATAATATGCGGAAATCTCCACCCTTTGCCTGATGACGGTCGCGAGATTGGAAACACGTGTAGCAAAATTATGGAAAATAAAGCATAATATTTTTTTTTAAATCCACATTACAACCAAAAACGTTTGCGGCTCCTCTCTTCTTTTTAATATACACACTTTTGTCTCGTTGGAACTACTATAACCTCTTCCTTATATATATATATATATATATATATATATATATATATATATATATATATATATATATATATATGAAAATTTGGTGCAGTTCAATTTATATTACAATGAATCATTCATACAAAAAGTAGATTAGTAAAGTTAATGATATAAAATCGCGAAAACTCGCAAAATTTTAAAGTTCATTAATCTACGAACCACTCGATGAATGTTGTGATCCTTGTTTTTTAATAACTACAAGTTGTATAAGGTCATTTTAAATCTGCTAGTACTTTCAACTCTACATACAGTCATCCTCAGGCATGGATATTATTTTGTTTTTAGTAAATCCAGGTAGCATTGCAGACGAAAGATTAAATGCGAATCGAAATATGTTTCTTTAGAAGTGTGTTATTGTTAACGGATAAAAAATTTTGGAGCGTGCGGTCGCAACGCTAAGGTTGATTTTTTTTTAAAATTAAGTGAGTGCGTTTTTTACTAATATGGTAATTTGAGAATGTTTTTTAGTTCATGCCACATTGACTGATAAACTCCTACAGCAAAAAAATTTATATCATTAACTTTACTAACCTACTTTTTGTATGAATGATTCATTGTAATATATATATATATATATATATATATATATATATATATATATATATATATATATATTACGCGAATCATCCATACGAAAAGCAGATAATGAAGTTAAGGATATGGCAAGAATCACTCTCGCAAACAATTTTTAATAATAAAATACATTAACCCCGAATTCGTTAATGAATGATATGATCCTTGTTTATAAATTCCGGTTTTATCAGGTCTTTTTTTACTACAAACTTTCAATCGTTTCATACGATCATCCTCAGGTAGGGAAATAGGTAAGTTTTTTACATCCAGGTAATAACAGGACATCGAAAGATAAAGTGTAATCCGAAAGAAGTGTTTTTAGAAATGTGATATTGTTAACTGTAAGAATACTTTTGGAGCGTGCAGTCACGGCGCTGGGGTTGAATTTTTTTAAATTTTAAAATTGTGCGTTCTTGTACTAATATAGTAATATGAGAATTCTTTTGTAGAAGTAGGTTTTTTTTAGTAAAGGTGGCATGAACTAAACTGTTCAATAAATAGAGAAATGTCACAGTTATTAACAGGAATTCGCACATCGGATCGGTTATTTTAATATCAATTATGTGGTGCGGGTTCAATTTATATTACGCGAATCATTCATACGAAAAGCAGATAATGAAGTTAATGATATGGCAAGAATCACTCTCGATTGATATATATATATATATGTGTGTGTGTGTGTGTGTGTGTGTGTGTGTGTGCAGCATATCGTCATTCAAACATGTTTTGTTGAATAATCTATACATATTATGTTTATGACTCTTTGCAATTTTCTAATGAATTTCTTAATGCAATTAATTAAGAAGGAGGCGTAGTTTGTTTTTTCCTTTTCCACATACTTTCGATCTCCTTCCAGATAATCTTCAGGTGTGAATTGCTAAGATAAAACTTAATGTAACTGTGACCGTGGTGTTTTTTTGTAAACACGCTGTTATAATTATTTTAAAATCAACCCTTGTAGATTTGGAGTTTTTTGTAAACAGGCTTGAACGCGCTGTTATAATTATTTTAAAATTAACCGTTGTAGCTATGGTGTTTTTTTTTTGTAAGCATGCGTGAACACGCTGCTATAATTATTTTAAAATTAATCCTTGTAGCTTTGGTGTTTTTTGTAAACAAGTGTTCACAATGTAAGTTTGGTAACCAGAGACGCATTAAATTTTGGTCAAATACATTTTTAAATATTGCTTCTATACTCATAATAAATTTTCTTCGGTGATGGTTCGCTGCTTATAGACCCTCGATAATTTGAAGATTTTGTTTATTATATTCATGGTGTAGTATATTAGTGTTGTCAACAAAACAATTAAAAGTCGCTGCCAATTAACTACGTAACCAAACTCATATTACTATAAAAAAAAAGGTATAAAACCAATAGCTATTGTATTAAATAAGTCTGATTACAATTCAAAATTACATAAAATACTTGACGATCATACCAAATTTTAAAAAGTCAACAAAAATCCTACTAACCATCTGAAATTAAAAATATAATGGACTGGTAACAGCCAACAAGGTAGAACAGGACAAATTAAAACTCCCCCAAATAGTTGAAGACTGCAACAAGTAATTGAAGACTACAATATATGTATAGAACTATAAAAATACACAAACCTAACTTCCCCTCCATCCCATTGTGGTGTGCTGTTTATATTCGTTTCGAAATGGTTAATGAGGTTGTTAATAAGGCTGCGTTTTTAGTGAAGCACATCACATTTAAATTTGCAAAAACACAAGGAAAGAAGAACAAGAGATCAAATTGCAATCAACGATAAAATATATATTGAAAATCAACGAGTACAACAATTGTGCTTAACGAATTAATATTAAGGAAGAGAAAGTTGCTTCCCGTGTACTGATATCTGATACAAGATAGGAATAATGTACTTAAGAATGTTCTTGTTGAAGTGTTCAGTGTACAAATAAGATTTGAATTCAAGAATGAAAAGCTTGTACAAAACAAGAATAATAGAGTTTGATTTGTGACTTGGCTTTTGACAGACAGTAACAGTGTAGTGTGATAGTAGTTTTGTGTCTGTGTGTGCGTGAGTAGAAAAATGTAGGTAAACGGACGTAGTTGAGTTCTGTTGAATAATTGTTCTACTACTGCTCTATTGTTTTATTTCCGTGGTTTAAGTAATTTTTGGATAGGCTCCAGAAAGGAGCGGGGAAAATATCGAAAGGAATATTTAAAATACACGATTGGATAAAAATTGACCAATCACTGATTTTTTAACTAAACCAAGTTAGGCAAAGTCATGGCAGAAAATTTTGTGTGAATACTTCGATGGGTAAATTGTCTTATAGTATACAGTACTTATTTTCTAACTAATTATCACTAAGTATTTTGTAGGCGTGGTAAATCGGAGTAGTGACTACACCATCATATACCCAAATCCCCACTCTGGTTTATCGATTAACCAAAATTATCAACTAACTCATTGCAATTTGCATAACGAGTAAATAAAGAGTATCACATCTACTCATGAACTAATCTGAATCTTGAAATCACAAAAACCTAATAATGAAACCATAGCCTCACTTGATGCTAAATGCTTATTCATCAATGACCCAGTTAAGGAAACAGGCTAAGAAGGCCTTCCGGGTATGAGGAAAAGTCCGAATATGAGGGGTTATATTTAGGTTAAATTAAAAGAACTTAAATCAGGTTTAACATTTATTTTCAATGGTTTATAGTAAAAAAAATGCGCTAATGGTAAGTGAAATACACAATATATATATAGATAGATACAATTTCTATCATATATATATATATTAAAGAAAAACAGACAGCTTTAAGGTTCCATGTAATAATTTATTTCACCATAGCCCTTTTAAAGGACGCTGGATCATCAGACTACATTTCCAAAAGGTGAAACGAAAAATGAAATGAACATTTACACTTTTGACGGGTAGTATTAAGTTTATGTAATTTAATAGAGAGGGTAATGACTGGTGGTGTGAGAGACATGATCGAGTTTAGAGAGGGTTTATTTTAATATTTCTATCTATCATACTTAGTATTAGGGGAGGAGGGACCAGGCATTGACCTATTTAATCGGTTAACTTAACGGAAGTGATATATTGAAAGGGAGAGGGGGAGAAGAGAAAAAAAGAAAAAAGAAAGAAAGAAGGGAGAGGTAAAGAGAAAGAAGCTGTCATTAGGCTTTACTCACAGACAGGAGGGGTGGTACTTTTTAGCAATTTATGTAAAGAAAGATTTTAATGTTTGATAGTAATTTAATTTTAAAAATCACCGAAGAAATTAATTTGATGTTTGCTAGCAATTTAAATTTTTAACTCTTTTACAAATAATTTAGGGAATTAATATGAGTTAAATAGTATATTTAAAAACACATTCATAGAAAGCACATTAAAAAAAATTATATGGACACTGTGACCAACACTAAATGGTTACAGTCTGTTTCATTATGGAACGTCATCTTGATAATCTATAGATTGCGTTCAACCATGAATCAGACTGTCGATGTGTATTTACTTCAGTGTTCACTTATCTTCTTCCTCTGTTTGCTGTGTCCTTTCCGAACGTAGGCGATCAAGGCCCTCCACAATTTCTTGTTCTCTGTAACTCTTAATAAATTATGTATTTTTGTTATCTCTCTTAATCTTTGATCAGCCATCGCTTACTCAAGCTGGCTAGATTGATCACGCGTAGTTTTCCATCAATATGTCCTGTAAGTATTAAATTTTCCAAGCTCACTTTCCTCATTATGCTCCTTAGAACTTTCAACTGTCTCTTTAGGATGTTAAGTATTAGTGTTTTTTTTTTGTGTTTCCATTATCTCGAGAACTTCCTTGTTGCTCACATGTTCGGTCCATGGTATTCTCGTCATACTTCTGTAGAAGTACATTTCCGTTGGTTCAAGCCTCTGCTATATAAGAGAACGAATATTTCATAAAAATTCAGTACTCTTTTCTTTGTTTTGTAACGAAATATTACTGTTTCTTAATGTTCTACTTGAAGGTGGAGTAATGGATAGCGGCTCGGTTTGAGGAATCGGAGTGCCGAGTTCGAATTCCAGTCGAATCCATTACATTCACTTATGTCCTAATACCCTTGGAAAAGTTATGAATCCACTTCTTCTCTTCCCAGCTATGGGCAGGACAGACCGGGTTCTATTGCCTTTCTAAAAAGAAATCGCGACCTACTGCGGGAAAAATATCAACCTCGTCAGTCATGTATCGTAAGATACATGATTTCCTAAGCGTGTATCAAGTATGGCACATAACTGACTGATATTCTCTTACGACCTCTTGGGAAAAGATATGACTTCTCTTCTTCTGCCCCTAGCTATGGGTAAATAGCAGGGCAGACCGGGTTCTATAGCCTAAGATGGCAACTGGTCTATCGCAAAAATAAATGGCGAACTACTGCGGGAAATAATCTACCTCGTCAGTCATGTATCGAAAGATACATGATTGCTTAAGCGTGTATCAAGTATGGCATATGACTGATTGAATATTCTACTTAACGTTTGGAAGGCATCTTTTGCTCTCGCAAAGCACCTTCGGATTTCAGTTTCCCACCTCCTGTTCTCTGTTAAAACCCTTCCCGGATATATAAAGTTTTCTCCTTGCTTGATTTTGATAGAACCAATTTGTAATTGATATGTTGGGCTGTTCCTCTTCATAACACACATGCATTCTACCTTCTTGCAATGGATATTTAGTTCTGTCTTCACGTTTTCCTTTACTAGTGTCTCTGTAGGTGTTCTTGTAGATTCCTTTCTGTTTCTGCTACCAACACTCTGTCATCTGCATATCTTATGTTGCTAGGATTGTAGCCACTAATAAGGAATCCTGGTAGGACTTCTAATTCTCTCATTGTTTCACTATAAAGTTTGAATAGTGAGAAAACACATCCTTGTTTTACACCCCTATTAATTTTGTTTATATATACTGAATTCATTTTCTATTAACGCCTCTAAAACAAAACTGCTCTCTATTAACCACCACAGGGATCCATCCCTGCATCCCATTAGAATGTCTGAAGACCAACTTCTCGAGAGTTCCTCTCTGCGACTGCTCGGTCTCACGCTGTCCGCTGATCTGAGATGGAACAAATACATCGACTCAATTGCATCATCCACCACAAGGAAAGTTGGCTCCCTGTGACGATCCAGGAAATTTTTCTCCGTGGAATCGATCCTCCAAATCTATAAATCGACCATTCGCCCTAGCATGGAGTATTGCTGCCATATATGGTCTGGAGCCCCTGCTGTTTGCCTCAGGGTACTTGATAAGATCCAGAGACGGATATGCAATGTAATTGGCCCTGATCTGTCATCTCCTCTGCAGTCGCTCTCTCACAGACGCAACGTTGCCTCGCTCTGTCTTTTTTACAAATACTTTCACGGTAATTGCTCCGAGGAGCTGCCTTCGCTGGTTCCTAGGCCTCATGAATTTAAACGTCCTACGAGGCTGGCATCCCGTTCCCACCCCTTCACCGTTGAAACTGTTAGATGTATCTTCTACTCCAATAGCTTCATGTCTCGCACATCTCGCCTGTGGAACTCCCTTCCTTATTCCTGTTTCCCTGACAAATACAATCTCCAACTATTTAAGTGTAACGTCAATCGACATCTCCAGTTGCCTTGATCTATCCACTTCCCTTCTCCACATCCTTTCACCTTTCATTCCTATCTGCTCTCGCTCCAAATCTTCTGTAACGCCCTTGCCTTGATCGATCCACTATCTTTCTCCACATCCTCTCCTTTACCACTCCTATCTGCTCTTCCTCCAAACCTTCTGTAACCCCTTGCGTGCTAGTGGCTTCCAGCCTTGCTTGAGGTGATAAGCTTTAAAAAAATATGCAGTCGGTTTGTTGCCAGTATAAGTTCTACATTATTCTAATATCCTTCCCAAATACATTAAACCTACCTAGCAATTCTAACAGATTCCTGGTTCCAGTGTCTTTAACCGACATGCGCTGTTTTCATTCTATTTCTAGTCAATCTCTACTGTGCATTATATATAGATAAAAATTCAATTGATAAGTTTTCTTATGTGGCACATGATGCTAATTTTGTCTTACGGAGTTCATATTTAGTAGCACATGCGTTCTTAAGCAGTACTATGAAAATGGATCTACTTAGGTCTTCCTGTATACCACCATTGTTGTATATTTTGTTTATTATGGTGATTTTCTCAGTGTAGCTTAGATATGGCACAAGGCCGAAAGTATGGGGTACCCAGTGAGGATCGAATTCACAACGCAGGCATATCTGTTCTAGCGAGACACGCTTTCTAACCATTACACCACGTCGAGGTGTCCATAGGGCCCGAGATTTACTTTAACCCTCTACTAAGTCAGGCTATGACACAAGGTTGGTTTTTAACGTGGGGACCCGAGTGGAAACACTCGGGCCGCTGGTTTAAGGTTGTCTAAACTAGCCAAAGCTTGTCTAAGCTGTTCTCAGCAAGTCATAACTTGTCTAAGCTGGTCAGATCCTGTCTAAGCTAGTCATTGTTGGTCATACCAGCGCTATGTAACAGATGTTTCGAAAGGGAGGGCGCAAGCAGGAGAGAAGGCCTCCAGATCGGAACAGATACTATAAACGCAGCATCTCCTCCGACGGGAACTCCTTTTCTCCTTGCCCTGCCAATCATTCCGTAAGAATCCGGGCGGAGAGCACCCTGTTTTGTTTATCATGTCTCTAATCTTATCAATGCCCAAATCATTTAAGGCTAAAAGCATCTGTATCATAAGTTCATGAAGTCTTGCTGCATTATTCTTGTTCAATTTGGCCAGTGCTGATTTTATTTTCAATTTTAATATTTCTGGTCCTTCGATATTTCTGTCTATTGTCGGATGCCCTCTCTCGCCGTGGAAGAGTTACCCGATGTTTTTATCTCAACTCTGAAGTATTTTCTTTTCGCAGTTATTGGTGTCCTGTCCTTGACTTTTAAGCATCCTGTTGATGGGAGTGTCATTTGTCCCCTGAGTTCTCTTATTTTTCTATATATATCATCTGTTTATTTGTAATACTCGTTCTTTCTATTTCTGCACAAATTCCTTTCAGCCATTCATCTTTGCCTGTCTCCATTTGTTCCTAATTTGTTTGTGCAGTGTCTTCTATTCTGTGCCATAACTTGGCACTGTTTGCTGTCTCCTTTCCATATATGTCGAGAATTTCACGCCATCCATTCCTTTTCCTCTGTCTATTTTTCTTCCAGGTGATCTCGTTTGTAGATGTTAGTAAAGTTTTTATCCCACTTCAAATTAGCATTACCACTGAGTTAATTGTATCAGCTTTTAAAAATATTCGTGTACCTCTTCAGATTAGGGTCGTTCACAAGTCTGTATTATTGCAATTTGACTTTTGCCTTGGCACTCTTCAGTTTCCATAGTTTCACTAATTTTCCATATTGTTAAAAGGTAGTCGTTTCCGCAGTTGGCACTTGGGCGTGTTATCAGTGTAAAAAATGCCTGAATTTCTCACTGATAGTTATATAGCCGATTTGAACTTTCTTTTCTCCTCCTGGACTTCTTCATGTCCAGATACCTCTTGTGTTCTCGTGAAACCAAGTGATGACTCATAAACCGTGTTCCATTGAACACATTTTTATCCCCGTCCTCCATTACGAGTTCCTAATTCTAATTTGTCAACTGTTTTACCACAACTCACCTTCCCTACTTTGGCATTCAGGTCTCCCACGACAATTGTAATTTCATGCGATGCGATTTGCATTTAGCGTACAGTAAAAGTTTTCAATTTCTTCTGTAAATTGTATTGTCGATGCATATACATCTAGGATGAATATTTTAAATGACTTTCCTTTCAATTTAAGTACAGCAATTCTGTCAGATAGTTGATAGTATCCGAGAACACATTTCTTCATGTATTGATCTTAAATAAGTCATGCTCCTCTTTCTTTTTCTCTCCTACTGCATATAAGTCCCTGTGTTTGTCACTGACGAAATCTGCATTGTTTTCACATGTGCCTAAAACCTACTTAAACTATTCATTTCCCGCTTTATACTATTTAACTAGCCACATTGATTCCATGTCCCTAAAACTATTTTTGTATGATGCAGTCATTATTTTATTCCATCTTATTGTTTTCTTTTATTCCAACATTCTAGCTCAATAGGCTCTTGACTATTCTGCTTATTACTAATCTTGTCTTATGCCTTACTTTTGACTATCCACACTAGCCACTGATGTTTGTAAACTGACATCAATAAATGCAATAGGTAGGAACTTTTGAATTTACGTTACTTGTAATTATACTGCCATCTATGTTGCCAGAATGTTCTAGAAATTCTTGAAACTTCTGGAAAGTTCTTGAAATTCTCCTTCAGCAACTCAGCGCTGAATCTGTCTGTGATATAATGGAGAATGGGTTAGTTAAAAAACATCGATGTTTATGTCACAAAAGCAAAGTTTGAAGAGAATAATAGTCATTTCCTTCGCGTTCTACACAGACGAAGTTAGGAATTAGTATTTACTAACCAAAGACGGAAAAACCTCCAAATTATGTTTAGTGTTATCGAGTCAACACAGCCATATTATTTCTTATTGACATCTCTCCAAACACATACCACAGATAATAAGACAAGAGGCAAGTCGTATAATTACTGAGATTATAGCCAAACTATAGAAAACTAATAACTTTCTATTTCAAAACTCACAGGAATGTACCTCTAAAAACGTGTTTTGTTTTAAAATCCTTTGAAATGACGAAAGCTTGGATTGTTTAGAATCGGCAACCCCCGTACTACATCCGGCCCGTAAAATTTACACCTTAACATTAATTATCTAATTCATGGGTCAGAGAAAGTATTAGTTGAGGTTAAATGACTTACAATGCGACGAATTTTTTTAATCAAAATTTCATTCCGAATCCATGTAAAAGTCTATTGAATAATGCGAAAATGATGGTGTCTTTGTTTGGAAGTACATACCCTTGTAAACAACTTTCTTCGAAAATGAAATATATCAGGATTTATCAGATTAACAAGGTTAAGTGATGACCACCTGGATGATGTTTTGCTCGTGACATCGACAAATATTTCACTTGATGTGGAGAAGTTATCAAATAATGAGCAGAAAAAAGTGTCTCGTGAAATAATTTGCCATTTCTAACTGTATATCGTTTGTAGTACGGTCTTTGCATCTTTGTTGATTGAGTTAGTTGTTATACAGTTATTCCTGCAGTAAAATAAGGGACCTTGTTTAAATAATATAACTATAACTTCGTTGATTTTTTTCTTTACTCCTCCACACCAAGGCAGCTTTCCGGAGGGAGCGGTCTGAGGTCGAGACAATTTGTTATAATACATTTGATATCATGGCCCCCCTCAGAGACACAGCAAAGCTTTCTCGAAGGTTGCTGATCTCCGGTCTAGAGTTATACAATGTAAAAATTATTAACATTAAATAACTGATCATTTCAATATAATGACCCATGATATTATACAGGAATTTTATTTATCTCCTAACGATGTGTGAGAAATCGTATTGTTACAAGAAAAACAATAATTTTAAAAATGTTTATTTTGAGGAAAGAAGTATGAAAAAATTTAAGTTCCTTTGATTATCGAGTAAACATAATGTTATTATTTCTCAATTGCATCTTTCTGAACACTAACCACTGATAAGAAGACAAGTAGCAAACAACTTAGACTTATAGATAATACGTGTATAGCCAAACTCCAGAGAACGAATAACTTTCTATTTTCAAGATCTCAGGAAATTACCTCTAAAAACGTGTTTTGTTTTAGAAAGATGTCCTTTAAAAAGATCAAAGTCTGGATTTATTCGATGTAAAAAGTAATTACCAAAATAATTCACCATTTCAATATAATGATGTTATACAAGAAAATGGCAGATAATGATTTCTGGAATTAACCTCTAAAAGAAGTCATTTGTTTTAATTAGAAAAAATAATTTAAAAAATGTTTACTTTGACAAAAAAGGATCATCACCGACTAGGCAATATGGTGAAATCACATTTATCATTTAATTTCTGAACCTTTCGGATGATGTGTATTGAAGAGGACAATCATTTCGAAGCCACGGTTTGTGAAACCTGGACGACATTTATTGATTCTTGTTTGAATTGAAGCATTGCTGAACAAGATTAAACTTTGTGTTATCTTTGAGAAAATTCACCACCTGCGAAGTCTAGCCTTGGAAATTTTCTCCTCCAAACGTGCACCTCAGGTAGAGAAGGCACGGGAACTGAGAAGTCGAACACATGTCCTGCTATCTGGTGCATCAGACACGACAGAACTCGAATCTCAGTAAACACGCCAATGCGTTCGCTTCTTGTTTATATTAAGGAAGAAAGATCTATTAAAAAGACTTTACATAAAATCGCAGATGTCTTTAATGGACACAGCCCTTTGTACATTAACAGCTTTTATTCCTGTTTGTTTAGATTTTTTATAAGTGTTATGATTTAAATGGGATTGCAATTATAAATCGATTAATACTAGATTGATTCAGAATTTCCAAGCGCCATCTTGTGGACAATATTAGGGATAACCGAGAAGTGTCTTTGAAGTTGATTCATCTGTTTATTTTATCCATATATCAATATCCTTGTATCTACCTACCTTCCTAGATGAGATGCGTGATATGCTCTAAAACAAATAAAGCTTCACCCATTTTGAAAAAAATACAGGGGAAAAGAAGTTACAAAACTCAAGACAGGAATCATGGCCGTTTCTATTTTGTCCATCACACCCAACTTTTCTTTTCGTTACAATCTACCTTTACTTAATTCAACCTTTTCTCCACAACTTCTTATTCACTTCCTCCTCTCAATGGCTTTTACTAATTTTGCTATCGTGTGGAAAGGAGCAGAGAGAGAGAGAGAGAGAGAGAGAGAGAGAGAGATGTTGCCTTTACAGCAGAATTTCGTAGACGGATACCCCGGGAATCACTCCATCCACTCGTCAAGGGTTATAAGTAATTGACTGTTTATACTTCTCGATTTTTCATTGGTGCAAGATTTTTCTCATAGTGCATATGTGCGTGCATGTGTGGGCTTGTGTGCGTCTGTGCGTACGTGTAGAATGTCGTGATTATTTGCCCTTTTTGTTGATCTTTTCACTTTACACAAACTCCTCATTGTTTTTTTTTACCGTTACTCTGTTTTTGTCTCTTTCTTATATACAAAGAAACATATATATATATATATATATATATATATATATATATATATATATATATATATATATATATATATATATATATATATATATAAACCTAACCAGCGAAAACCTATCTATCTAGGTTTCACCTAACGAATCATCAGGATATCTCTGGTTAAAGAAGCCTTTTTTTTTTCAATAAAATATCGCACAAGGCCGAACGTAAAGGGGGCACCTAATGAGGATCAAACTCGCTATTCAGTCGTAAATGATCTAGCGAGATAACCTTACTAACCATTACACCACGTCAAAGTGCCCATCATGATTATTTATTATGTTTATATTACATAAATGTGTCACAAGGCTGAATGCGAAATGGGGAAAGGCTGGTTAACACTATCCTAGACCTAGCTAATCAAATTCACGACCCATTCATTCATTACAATTTACTTATTCACCACAAAAACTCATCCATCGCCATTCAACCCGACATGTACCAAAATACCACATATTCAGAGGGAACCTATAAAAATACCATGATGTAAAAATCTCACAGTTCATAAATATTTCTTTTTTAGTATCTGTCTATATTTCTGAGATGAGGTATTATGTACACTATTTACATTATTCGGACTATTGTCCTCATCTTTGTTACCCTATTTATTACAACATTTCGGCCTTTCAGTATATGTCTATATTTCTGAGATGAGTTATTATGTACACTATTTACATTATTCGGACTATTGTCCTCATCTTTGTCGCCATATTTATTACAACGTTTCGGCCTTTCATTATGTCTATATTTCTGAGATGAGGTATTATTGACACTATTTACACTATTCGGACTATTGTCCTCATCTTTGTCGCCATATTTATTTATCTCTTTTTTATTTACAAAAATATATAAAAATTTCATGAATCCTGAAATGACGGGGAAGGGGATGACTATGGAATGACTTCCAAAGACTTTCCCCGCCCGCACACACATGCATGCTGGGATTACTTTCAAACCAATAAAACAGGCCGATTCTTGGTTTCATTTGATTCAGTCACGATCTGCCCTGTCTTGAAGTCAGAACGCTACGTTCGCTTGTACGAACTTCTTTTTGCGTGTCAAACCCAATTTTTAATTTGTGGATTTTTTCGCATATTACGGTTTCTTTGCTTGATTACTGTTAATTTGTCTTGCATATATTGTTTGCTTGCTTTATATTATTTTTGCCTTGTTCTTTTCTTGTTTTTGTTGCAAACTTTGTCAACTGTGTTTTTTGGAAAGTTCTGCCATTTATTTACAGTTAACAATGGCCAGTCGTAAGCAAATAATATATGCAAGAAAAAACAAAAGTAATAAGACAACAACGTTGTTCTGGGATTGTCATCATTGGTCGACTGAACTTGCTTTGTTTCAATGACTTTTGTTTTGTTATTATTAATTACTTTATACCCATTATTGTTAAAAGAAAAAATCGGCTTCCAAAAAAAAAAAAATTTTTAAATATCGGGTAGCGAATTTTTGCTTACATATCAGAAAAAAACATAGTGGTATTATGATAGGTTAGACAATAATATTTCTTTAATAATTAACAGTTTTTTAATATATTTCCGGGCTTGTTGTTTAGGAGATTTAATTATTTCGTAAAAAAAAATTACTTAAATCATTAGAGATATTCCTAAAGGGGAACGTAATGTAAATTCCAATCGGAACATGTAGATATTTACATGATTCTGCTTTACAAATCTTAGACCATCTTCCTTGTATTTAGTTAGACATTGGTTAACTCCCTTTAAGTCTTTGTGTTGGTTTTTAATTGTTGATTTCACAAACTAAAAATTGATGTTGACACGAAAGTGGAAATTCGGATGAATGGACGTAGCAGTCTGGCTTCAAGAAAAGGCAGAACGGGACTGAGTCAGAAGAGACAGATAAATGTCCTATCTTATTGGCTAGGAAGAAATTCCAGTATGCATTTGCGTGGCCCTGCCTATTAATTGGGGAGGTGTGTATTTTGTAGCCATTATGGATTAATACCAACAACTGGAAATTTGAGAAAGAATCGAAACTACCCAAATGGAAGCATTATAAAAAAAACAGCTAGAATACTGGGGAAAGTCCTGGAGTGAAAAAGACACTTAGCATCATGTTATTTTCAGTGAAAGCTGAATAAGTACAAATAATAATAATAATAATAACAATAGTGAAAGAGATGAATACCATCTTATTCGGAAAGAAAACGCACTTAGATTCCTACCACCTGAGCCAGGACACTCATACAGTTCTTCCAGCTGTGTACAGAGATTAGATTTTAGGTTTTTAAAATTTCACCACTGGGTCGTCTTAGAGCAGTATTCTTCAACCTTTTTTAGGCAACGCAACACCTAGGGGCAAATGAAAATATCGCGGCATACTTTTTTAAAGGGTATACATATATTTCATATTTTAAATATAAAATAAAACCATTGATTTTAAAAATACACACACATAAATGAACTTACTTTATTTCAATGTTTCCATTCAACTATTTGTGTGAAAACTGTCTAGTGTTTTGGCGATTTCCCAATGATTTAGTCGAATGTGCGATAAACAGACCCTCATTTCCTCTTCAGTTGAGCGTAGTTTTTCTTGCTTCTTATTTTTATGTTATTTAGGGTTCAGATTAATTCACATAAATAAAGTAGAAAATTGTAATAAAAATTATAAAGCCTTTTTAACTATTGTGGGATATTCCTTTTGTATTGAAATCCAAAATATATCAGTGGGTAACGTGTAATGTTTTATTTTGAGCTCTCGACCACTAGAAACGGTGGCCAATTCTTCTTTTTTTACATAATTAAAGTCCAATATTAGAAGGAAAATTTATGAAGGGATTTCGAATCCAGTCATACTTTTTTGTGCTCAGTGACGGAAAATAATTCTTGAGGTTTTGGTCGAGCGCTTTCAGATTACTACTTAGACACACACACACACACACATATATATATATATAAATATATATATATATATATATATATATATATATATATATGTATATATATATATATATATATATGTATATATATATATATATATATATATATATATATATATATATATATATATATATATATATATATATGTATATATATATATATATATATATATATATATATATGTATATATATATATATATATATATATATGTATATATATATATATATATATATATATATATATATATATATGTATATATATATATATATATATATATATATATATATATATATATATATATATATAGTACAGGCAATCGATCTGCTGATATATAATCCGGGTGGATCCTAGTAATATTAATTATTAAAACTGATCCACAGAGAGCTCGATGTTTTTATTTTAACAGAGCATATGTATTTTTTACAGCATAAAAAAACGAAAATTACCTCAACATAGTCTATTTCAAGCCGTTCTGTGCGCGATTCTGTGCTTGAAATTGCGGACAGAGACGCAACTGAGAGATCCCCACACGCAAGCTACCAATCTGCCCGTAACGGTTAAAGGGGGTCGGGCATGCCACGAGCGTTTATCGCTTGTGGACCGCTTTCGTACCGCTAGAGGCCCACCGGTTGCCCGCTGGCGGCTGCCATTAGAGGACCACCAGCGGTCCACTAGCAGTGTAGGTATAATAAACCCTTCCCGACCTGTGCCAGGTGATGAAGGTTTTTGAGTATAACAATCCAGGTGAGCATGCTGCTCTAAATTATAAAGCAGGGGTGCTTAACCTTTTGATGACTCACTTCTCCTGATAGTCGAAATAATTATCATCAATCCTATTATTTGCCAGTCTGTCTTCCAAATATTTCAATCGCATGAATTTACTGTACTTTAGATATGGATTCCTATGGAATAGAACATGAAAAAAAAGATAAGCATTGATAACTTTATTATATTTTTTTTACGAAAAGCAAAATAAAGTTTATAATTCAGTTTTATTTCACAAGAAAAAGGAAGAGAACGTAAATGCGCAAGTTTTTTTAGTATCTCGACTACATAAAACAGACTTTTACCATACCCCCAGCATTTGGTTCCCATACCCCCAAGGGGTATGGATACCCCCGGTTAAGAACCCCTGTTATAAAGCATATAATAATGATAATTCCCCTTTCAAAGTATTCATATGAATGATCTGATTTTATTATTAAAAATAAGATATTTCACTTGCAACTTTGTTCTACCGACAAATCTAAATAGAAACTGATCATACACTTAGTAAAACGTTTAGTAATTGTTGATTCGTTGTTAAATGCCAAAAATGTGAATTACTAAATAAGACAGTCACGAGAAAAAAAACATATGGCCAACGAGAGACCGAGCAAATGAAAATTTCACATATCAGAAAAGAAGCTTCCAATGTTTACTTGTTTGAAACTTGTGTGAAAACTTAACAACTACACATGATAATAATGAGGCGATAGCTCTGATATATATATATATATATATATATATATATATATATATATATATATATATATATATTGAGAGAGAGAGAGAGAGAGAGAGAGAGAGTCCTTAAAGTTCGTGTGCACTTTAAAAATTTATAACTTTATTTGTATTTGCGATAGAAATAATCTGTAAAAAATGTTATAAAGTTTAATGTACCTAGTTTTAAGTATAGCTAAAATAACTAATGTGATTTCAGGCATTACTGTAAATCAGTTGGCAAATGTTTTCCGTGAACTGCAAAATCGTATTACCCTTTGTATTGCTAATGATGGAGGACATGTGGAAACTTAAATAAAAATTTCAATAAAACTTTAAAAAATATAGATTTACTTCTTTGTAATCCTTTTTACGGATTATTTCTATAGCAAATACAAATAAAGTTATAAATTTTTAAAGTGCACACGAACTTTATGGACACCCAGTATATATATATGTGTGTGTGTGTGTGTGTTTAAAATGTATCAGATGGTAAACAGTGTTTCTCGCGGTGTCAGGTTTTGCAAAGATGGCAAGATGGAACAAATGAACTTAAACCAAAATGACAGCAAATGACTCGACCGGCATTCTGAATAGATGGAGTAGGTCTTGGGGTGAATACTAAAATGTCCTCCCTGGCGAGCCAGTATTTTTTTTCTTTTTCTTTTTCGAGTTTTCGCTATCAGATTTCGTTCGCTTTTCTTGTCGACTGCTAATTTGCAAGCGACGCTGACGGAAAATGTATAACAACCTCAGCGTATTCCAAAAATACCTAAAAATGTTTCGTCCATCTTCATCAGTCAATGATCGTGAGTTGACCAAGAATAATTAGTCTCATTGTTTAGTTATTTTAATCCAATTAGAAATTCCAAGCTTTATTCGAGATTTTAATGCGGGTACCCCAAAGAGAATCAAATCGTTTGTCGATGCATGAGAAATTGTATAAATAACTAAATAAATGTACCTTGTCTGTCGTATTCAATGAAATATATATATATATATATATATATATATATATATATATATATATATATATATATATACTAGTGTATTTAGGCAGCAATCCTTCTTTCATGCACATTTTATTGAATACGGCAGACAAGGTGCTTTTATTTAGTTTTTTATACAATTTCTCATGCGATCTAATATTTTTTTATCTTTTCAGATTATAAAATATATAAAAACTGTCCAAATGTTCTTTTTATCCGAGTGCTTTCGGCTATACATTTAGCCATTTTCAAGGATTAAATATTTTAACTATTAAATAAGAAATAGTTTGTTATATGCATGTTTATGAAATGTTTTTCATTTTTCAAAACACAGTCAATATATTGTGTCATGTATAGCCGAAAGCGCTCGGAAAAAAGAACATTCGGGCAGTTTTTATATAATTTATCATGTGAAAAGAAAAAAATTATTAGATCGCATGAGAAAGTGTATAAAAAAACTAAATAAAAGCACCTTGTCTGTCGTATTCAATGAAATATGCATGAAAGAAGGATTGTGCATAAATACACAAATATATATATATATATATGTGTGTGTGTGTGTATGTGTGTGTGTGTGTGTGTGTGTGTGTGTGTGTGTGTGCGTGCTCTAACAAGTGACATTTCAACGCATCTTTTAATAATATGTATGTGTGTATAGTGCAAAATGAAAGAATATGGTTTGTATTTTCATTTAGTATTTTGTTAATTCCGGAAAATAAAAATAAACTCTGTACAAACAGCAAAGATTATATGTACCGTTTATGAGGATTGTGCCGTAGCTAAAAGTACTGTTCGTATGTGGTTCGCTAGGTTTAGAATTGGAAATTTTGCTCCGGAAGACCGTAAATGTTCTGTCAGGCCTGCAGTCGGTGATGATAACCAAATCGAAAGACTGATTAAAAATTATTCCTGTCACTTAACGCAGGACATCGAAAAGATAACCCACGTTGTAAGTCATATATGAATCTCTACGATGTTTTTGTCTCACAATTTAACAGAAAAGACATAAAGGACCGCATTTTTATCTACAATTTTCTGCTTAAACGATCCAATTTTGAAAAGTGATGGAAAATGGATTGTTTACAACAATGTGAAATGTAAAACGTCATAGGGAAAACGAAACGAGCCAATTTTAACCACTCCAAAAGTTGAGTTATATCCGAAGAAGGTGATGCTATGTATCTGGTGAGACTGTGTCATACACAGAAAATCAAATGTTAAGTACACCAGTTTAAATATCTGGAAAGTGTTTAAATTGAGGACGAAAAGTGTCACACTGAAATCCGAGGGGTGCGTTTGGATAGAGAAAGCTGCCTTCCAAAAGACGAGTTAACAGGAAAATTTCGTTCGAAACAAAGAAAAGAGTACTGAACTGTTATGTAATATCAATCCTCCGATATGGCAGTGAATACTGGAAAACCTCTTCACAAATCAAGAAGAAACTTGAAGCAAGATTCTACAGAAGAATGGTGGGAATAACAATGGACCAAACATGTGAGCAAAGACAAAGTTTTAGAGAAAACAGAAAAAAGGATACTTATACTTATCACATGACGAGACAGTTGGAATTTTTAAGGCACATAATGAGGAAAGAGGGTTTGGAAAATTTTATACTCACAGGACAGATTGAAGGCAAGGTGTTAAAGAGGAAAACAATACATGAGAAACCTAAAGAGCTTGAGATGATGAATTTGGGTTTAGCAGAGATAAAACAACATATATTAAAAGATACAAAGGACAGGAAATTGTGGAGAGCCATGATCGCCTACAACCTGATGGGACACCGCCCATGGAAGAAGAAGAAGAAAAAAGAAAGACTTAAGTGGATTTATTAAAGGCAGCAATCGATTAAAAGCGATCGCGATTTGAAAGGTGTTGTCTTCTACCAAGGGCTCACTTCTCTTTGCAGACCCGACATAACTTTGAGCAGCTTGAATGGGGTATCCTGTTATGCCCTCTGTACTCATCTCATCTTTGATTCCAACAAAATTAAAACAGTTCATCATCCAGAAAGTATGCCCTCAAACCCTAACCTCAAACCCTAACCTCTAACCCTAACCTCAAAGATGGCGAAAGATAGTGGAACAAAATTGAAAAATATGCGGTTGAATAAATCTACGAAGAAATACAGGTATACGTCGCCTTACGTCGTTAATTAGTTCCAGAGCTCACAACTTAGGCTGAAAAATGACTTAAGTCGAAATAACCACACTATAAACCACAAATAAGCACTACACTCCTCATTTGTCTATTACAGTATTTATGATATGTAGGTATAGTATTCTGAAGAAAATAATTAATTTCCACTTTATCTTCCAGCGATATAGCTTTACGCTTAGCATTATCACCTGCACTGTGACTTTTCTTCGGAGCCATTGGCAAAAATGTATTCTAAATCACAATTGAAATGTAATTGAAAGAACGTCAACGGCAGAGCACAGATGTAAACAAGTCTGGATTCCAAATTGGTGTTGGAGCGGAAAAAACGCGCGAGTGCCTCCTGTCGGCATGAATTTGAAATATAAACATTGAAAAATTTTGTCTGTGTATAACTCCCCCTCTCTGTCTCTCTCTCTCTGTCTCTCTCTCTGTCTGTCTGTCTGTCTGTCTCTCTCTCTCTCTCTCTGCCTCTATCAATTTTCCATCTATCTCTCTCAGTCAGTTATCTATTTAACTATCTATTCACTTTATATATGATTATATGTTTCTTTCTTACTTTATCCATCTGTCTACTCTCATCTTTTATTTGTTTGTATATAACTCTTCCCCTCTCTCTACTTCTCTCTCTCTCTCTCTCTCGCTCAACTATCTATCTATTCACTTTTCTTTTGCTTGTATCTAACGCTTCACCTCTCTCCACCTCCTCTCTCTCTCTTTCTATCAATCTATCTATTGTCTTTTCATTTGTTTGTATACTCTTCCCTCTCTCTACCTTTTTCTCCACCTCTCTATCTATCTATCTATCTATCTATCTATCTATATATATATCTATCTATCTATCTATCTATTCACTTATGTCTTTTCATATCTATTTACTTTTCATTTGTCTGGGTATAAATCTCACCCATCTCTGTCTCGCTCTCAGTCTTATTCTTATATGGGCACGTGGCAGAGAGCTCAGTACGTTCTCTTTCCGACCATCTTTCTCGGCTTCATATCTCACCATGGCAGATTTGTTGTTACTGGGGGCATTGCTAGGGTGCGGCACCTTTGGAAAATGCCCGAAAGCCATACCCAGGGTTGAACCAAGCGTTGTGAGTGAAATTGCATAGAGGGAACCGCTCGGAAACCATCAGTGGTTGTGCTAGCACGGCGTCACACGCCATCGTGACCGAGTGTTTGATTGTACTGGCCTTTTTAAACGGCCGGCCATGACAGATAATGCGCTCTCTCCCAGAAAGGTTCGCTCGGTGTAATTGCAGTATAAACCACAGGTGAGCTGTGTGGATAAGACACAAATATAGTTGTGCGCGGGAAGACGTCTACGACAGGGATTCACTCGCCGTCCTAACAAACGGATGTGCACGGAAAATGGGAGTCATCGGTCATTGTGTGTATTAGTTTCTTAAAGTATATAGCTATCTCACTTTTATCTATATTGTTATACATATTATATATCAGTATATCTTACAGCTTTCTCACTCTGATTCATTCATACCTATTCTCAGTTTGATTTTTCTTTTTCATTCCGATTTATTTATCTCTGCCTGTTCATATATATATAAGTGTGTGTGTGTGTGTGTGTGTGTGTGTGTGTGTGTGTGTGTGTGTGTGCATTCTAATAAATGTAAGAAAACATTCTGGATGCTAAAATGGTGAAAGATTATTGAGACACTGCAGGATGTTTTGAAAAAATTGTTTAGTTAGATATTGTATTAAAGTATATCTCGTGCGTATTTTTGTATATATTTATCATCCAGAAAGTTTTCTTACACATATTTGAATATTATCTGTTACTTCATTACACATGACACGTAACTAACCAACAAGAAATAACGATATACCATCAATCTCCGTCTCTTTGCTTTATATATATATATATATATATATATATACATATATATATATATATATATATATATATATATATATATATATGTGTGTGTGTGTGTGTGTGTGTGTGTGTGTGTGTGTGTGTGTGTGTGTGCGTGCGTGCGTGGCAAGCTTAAACGTCCATAATGAATACCTTAATATTTAAGAAAACACCAAGGCCAAAAACGAAAAAGTCTACCAGTTATTGAACAAAAATCAAACAAGAGGTAAATGATAACATATAAACAAATATTTACTTTATTATCTAATCATTAATTAAAAATGTGTGCGTGCGCGCGTGTGTTTATGTATGTACATATATGTGAGTGTGTGTGCATGAGAGCTTGCGTTTGTATATGTGTGTATATTATATAACTTTTATAAGCATTAATAAAAATATTAGCACAGATAATCACAGATACACGTGTGCATGTGTTTGTGTGCGTGCATGTATATATATATATATATATATATATATATATATATATAGATAGATAGATAGATAGATAGATAGATAGATAGGATATATATATATGTGATTATATATATATATAGGATTTATCAAAAATACTTTTACAAACTTTGGAGACAGGGTGTTCCTCACACCAAAAGATGGAAAAATATCTATATAAAAACATATGTTCGCAAATCCTTCATTTTTGAATTATTACGTTTCAAGTTTACGGTAGACGCTATTAAATGTACAATCCAAAAGTCATTTTACAAACTTTGGGGGCGGGTTTCTGATTTACCGCAAACTTTAAGCTTGATAAATCAGAAATAACTCAAAAATGAAGGATTTACGGACATTAATCAGTGTCTTTAATTTTTTTTCGCGCATTTGTTTTGGTCGACTGCACAGTATAGTAGAGTCAATTGGTTATCGTCTGTGAGAAAAAAGAGCAAGATCAAGCAATTCACTCCGCCGGATATTTGGAAATGGCGTACTGTACCGCTTGGCATTCACGCCGAAAACTCCAGTACGAACATTTCAGTGTATTTGGGTGTCAATCAAAGGAAAATGCAGAAGATTCGGAAAGAACTGAATGAGTCTAATGGTGATTCCAAAGGTACGGCAGCTCGGAAACCTCCCTCTGATCGGTCTGATAAGAAAAGAACTTCCAAACTGGTTGGTGAGATCCAGGTAGTGCTGCTCTGGGTCAAGAGGGTAGATGCTGGCAACAGGGTCTGGACCATGGCACACAAGCAGGTGAAAAAAGTCATGGCTGCCAGACAATTTCTGTGACGACAGATCTCCTTACATCTGGCTACTTAACTCCCCAAACTCACTCCCTTGATTATTATGTGTGTGGCGCAGTTGTGCGAGAGACCAACAAAACTCCTTGTAATACCAAAGATGAACTGAAGGCAAGGACTATGGCAGCATCCACCAACTTAAACAAGCAGAATGTCGAAAAGAGTTTCAGGAGATTACGAAGTCGACTGCAGGCCGTGGTTGAAGTGAATGGCGAATTAATTGAACAAATTTACTCTTCAGTATTTCAAGATTTTTTTGCGTAATTTTGGTAAATATATCTGTTAAAATGAGATGTCAATGTTATTTTAATTTTGCCTAAATTAGATGACAATTTATCTAACGAACCCTCTATATTCAATGCAAGATAAATACAAAATATAAACTTTATGAGATATAAGTTATATATATATATATATATATATATATATATATATATATATATATATATATATATATATATATATATATGTATTAATGTTGATAAATCAAATGACTGCATATTAGCAACCGTGCGTAGGCGAATAAATATTTACACAATTTAATATATATCTATCTATCTATCTATCTATCTATATATATATATATATATATATATATATATATATATATATGTAAAGTGAACATTGAAGTCTACACTCAGAGGCGACAGGCTGTTTCATGCTAGACGCAATCGTCAGGCCGCGAGTGTTGGTTTTTTCTCGAATATTTTTATATACGGGTCAGTGGTGCATTGTGGGTAGTCCAGTCTGGCGGTTATTTTGGCGGGAGTGGTTTATTTATTTATTTGGGTTAATTTATTTTACTTGTTTTTTTTTTATTTAATATATTAATTATTCTTTTCGGTTTTCGATGTTTTATTAACGTGGTAAAAATTTTTTGCTTAGGTCGTTTATTTAATAGTTTTTTTGGTCTGGGAAGATAAAGCTATTTATTCGTCCAATTTTTGGATTGATTGATGTAGTCTATTCTGTTATTTTAGCGGGTGCAGTTTTAATTTGTATATTATTTATTTTATTTATTATTATTTATTTATTTAGATTGATTATTTTTATTTGTTTTTGCTTAATTATTTTTATTTTTATTTGTTCTAGCGGTGAATTTAGCGGATGTGGTTCTTTAATTTGTTCATTTATTTATATATTTGGATTAGTTTATTTTACTTATTTTTTCTTATTTATTTACTTATTATTTTATTTTTTATTTTGTATATTTTTATTTACTCTTTTCGGTTTTCGATTTTTAAGTAACATAGTCATTTTTTATCGTTATATAGCAGTTATAGCTATTTTTGTCTAATTTATGGATTGATTATTGTAGTCTATTCTAACGGTTATTTTGGCGGGATTGGTTGGTAATTTGTTGATTATTTACTTTATTTATTTACTTGGATTGGTTATTTTTACTTGTTTTTTTTATTTATTTTTATTTATTCTATTTAGTCTACTCTAACGGAAGTGGTTTGTAAATTTGTTTATTATTTGCATGGGTTAATTTATTTTAGTTGTTTTTGTTATTATTTTGTTTATTTTTATTTATTTTTTTCAGTTTTCGATTTTTAAGTAATGCAGTAAAAATTTGTTTTTATGTCTGAATTTTGAGATGAGCTCAGATCGTTTATTTGATAATTTATTTTGGTCTGGGATGTAAATAAATGGTATTTTTTCCTCCAAGAAAAGTTTGTAGTTTGGATTGATTGTTGTAAGTTGATGATCTTTTCATTATTTTCCATGATATTTTTGTTGTGGTTTACGTTTTGTTTATAATTTCCCAGATATACTTGAAAGCATTGTACTGTTCGCGTATTTACTATTTGTGAATGATGTTTTGTGTGCATAGTTTCTTTGTTTCCAAGGTCCTTCACTTACGCCTATGTATACTTTTTCTTCATTATCTGGTGATTTTACCTTGGCTTGGTATATTACGTTGTTTTGTAAGAAATTACCATTTAAGGGACAGTCAGTCTTTATTCTGCAGCTACACGTGGGTTTAATTTGATCGGGTGGTTTGTTGATAGTTTTTCTGTTGTGTTTTTTTATTTGTGCCATGTTCTCAGTGCAACTGTAGCTGATTTTTACTGTGTTTTTGTTGAATATTTTGTGTAGAGTGCTTGATTCCGCGAAGTGTTTGTGTAAGAGTTTGAAAAATATTTTTCCTACGTTTGTTTTTACGTTTTTGCTGTATGGTGGGTTGAACCATATGATATGCAACAGTAGAGGTCATCATTGATGTTACCCCGGTTTAATTACGGTATTTATTAATACATTTTCTGCTGTTAAAATCACATCGTGGAGCGAAACAGTCTGTCTGTGGGTGACAATAATATAGGCTCTGTGATACAGCTGTGACAATAATATAGGCTCCTGAAAAATTAATTTTGGTTGAGCTCTCTGGGGAAGGAAGTGTGGATTTGTAAATAGTGACTATTAAGTCTAATATAGAGTGACTCTTCGGCAAAAGCGAATTGAGTCCTGTCGGTTACTGTGTGTTTATCTAAAAATAAATACGCTAAAATTCACCGACGGCTTAGTGGTAGAATTTCCGACTGACGCCAATTCAGTCGGATTTCGATCCTAGCTAAAGGCAACCGGACGTCTAGCCACACTGAAGAGCTGTAACACAGCGAAACAGTCTGTCTGTGGATGACAATAATATATATATATATATATATATATATATATATATATATATATATATATATATATATATATATATATATAATGGACTCTCCCGTCGATTTCGACGTATGAGGAGCTGACAGATTAGTTGATTCAGGTATGGAATTTAGTGTGATAATCTTAAGTGGCACTTAAGACCTGCTAGTGATTTACAAAGGAGGCCACATATGGAGTAAGAGTGAGGATTGTGAGATGAGATCACTGTTAGATTGGCTGACCTTTTAAATATTGATCTCGCTTCTTGAAGATGATTCAGACACTAAAACACGTTGATCTTCATTCTAACCGCTCCAAGGCTTAGCGCTCAAGGGTGTTATGTGGTATATTGACGGCTGACAAGTTGCTTTTCAGCTAGTCTTTGTATCTTAGTCATGGGCGTCCTACATTCCTGTAGCCCTGAACTAACTGGCTGTACATTAGGATCTTGGGTATCCTGTCATCAGACATTCTCAAGACATGACCAGTCCACCGTAACTGGGACTGTATGAGAAAAGTCTCGATTCCTCCAATATTACACCTGTTAAACAGGTCTACGTTAGATTCCTATCTTGAAGGTTAACTCCACATATTTTTTTTTAAGCATATCACCCAAGCAAGGCTGGAAGCCACTAGCACGCACTGGGTTACAGAAGGTTTGGAGGAAGAGCAGATAGGAGTGGTAAAGGAGAGGATGTGGAGAAAGATAGTGGATTGATCAAGGCAAGGGGGTTACAGAAGATTTGGAGCCAGAGCCGATAGGAATGAAAGGTGAAAGGATGTGAGGAAGGGAAGTGGATAGATCAAGGCAACTGGAGATGTCGATTGACATTACACTTAAATAGTTGGCGATTATATTTGTCAGGGAAACAGGAATAAGGAAGGGAGTTCCACAGGCGAGATGTGTGAGACATGAAGCTATTGGAGTAGAAGAGACGTCTACATCTAACAGTTTCAACGGTGAAGGGGTGGGAACGGGATGCCAGCCTCGTAGGAGATTGCAGTGGAACCTCGGTTCATGAATTTAATTCATTCCTGAAGGCCGTTCGTAACCCGAAATGATCGTAAACCGAAACTATTTTTCCAATAAGAATCACTGTAGATAAAAATGTCATAGTACAATAAAATTGGAAAAAAGTACAACACAACACACGAATGTGTACAACACGGCGGTCGACTCAAAAATTATTCCGTTCAGGTTAACTCGATTCGGAAATGCTGTTCGAGAACCGAAATTTTGTTCGATAACCGAGGAATTTTTATCTAGAATTTTCTGTTCGAAAACCAATTTGTTCGACATATGAAACGTTCGAGAATCGAGGTTGCTCTGTATATGTTTAGTATATTGGGGCATCAAGTCATCTGGATAATTATCTTTACGCTGTTACTTGATCTAAGCTTTCGGCTCGCATGAGCCATTTTCAGAGTGGTCATGCGGACTTTTAAACAAAGATATTTACCATCAAAGATGATATTCTGTTATGTTGACATAGAAGATTGCTAGGCGACGATAACGGTCGTGGAATAGCAGACGCAGATTCGTAAATTCATGATGTGGTCCTATGACGTCGTACCACGCGAAAGGCCAAAATATTAACAACAGAACAATATGTCTAGATTAAATATAATGTGTTGTGACTACTTTGAAATGGAATTTTGTTGAGTGTGACTTGCTTTGTTTTGTTGTATATGGTCTCCAATATCTGAAGGTTCTTTTTACTGTGTGTATGTGTGAGTATTGTTGTGTTATCAACTAATATCTGTCTAATACTAATATGTTTGAATATATATACATATATATATATATATATATTTATACACATATATATATATATATAAAGAATGTATAAACATAAAAATGTCTTAATATATATATATATATATATATATATATATATATATATATATATATATATAAGAGAGAGAGAGAGGAGAGAGAGCAATGATTTCTTATTCAATATGGATATAACATTTGATGTATAGTGACAAGGCTAAAAGCCAACAGAATTCAGTAGACTATAGATGCCGACGGTAAAAATTATTGATTATAATTGAATCAATTTAGAATAAAAGAAAACAGACTAATTAGTAAATAAATATAAAACATCAGATGTTACTGCAAAATGGGAAAAAAAGACGTGTAGTTTACTTGTGATCAGATTTTGCCAAGTGTCTAACTTGGTAATGCTGTTCGAATGAAAGAGATAGGAACTCATTTGGAAACAGATGCAACCTTAATTGAATGTATAGATTTTCACGAGACAATCACACGGTGAATAATAATACTACATATCGTACTATTACTACTTACGGTCATATTACATTGAAACAACGCTTCTTTTATGATCACGGAAGTTAAGCAAAGTCAGTACCAAAATTGGTGGCCGCTTGAGAATATCAGGTGTTTTTTAATCATTTCACCACCCCGAGCAAGGCAATAAAGCCACCAACGCTTAAAGGATTATTATTAAGGGAAGGACAATAAAAGAGAGCAGAAATTAAGAAGACAGGAGATAGCGATTGAAATTGCATTTAATTTTTCGAAAATCAAACTGGGAAGCATGATGCCAGAAGAAAAATTCCACAAGCGAGAAATGCGAAGGAAGAAACTGTTAACATATAACTTACGGTTATATCTAGCAATTTCCACTATAAAATGATGTGGCTATGTGTTGTATATTGCTGATGTTTTCAAATAAGGCGACAGACACTTATATATAAAAATATATAAATATCTTTATTTTTCGAATTGCGGCGAATGTGTAGAGTGAGGGAGAAAGGATTGCGTACGGAGACAAATCTTCGGTGAACCTATAGCCAGCCTCTCTGTCTATAACATTTGGGCACCTACGCGACTTCACGTGGCTACGCCTTCTTCTGATATGTCGCCTACACAACTTCGTGTGGCCACTCCTCTTCTAGCATGCGTCCATGCAAGCACGCATTTCCTTCCGCTCAAGACACCTGTGCACTCTGTTTATTCAAGGCTCAGGACACCTGTGCGTCCTGTTTATTTTAGCCATCGGATGCATTTCCTGTTCATGCTGTCACCAGTTCTGATTTCCGCTCATACACTGATGCAGCGGAAGTAAGGTCAAAGGTCTTTCCTCAACTGATAACCAACACGTGTCGCCAATCTGGTAATGCAATAAAATTCGTAAAGTCCAGATACCATAGTTGAAAGTTCATCAAGACAATAACTATGAAAGTATTTATAGAAAAAGCACAGGGAAGCTATGTTACGGTGGCGGGAAAATAACTGAAGCTGAGATGCCAGGCTAGGAGCAATAACATTGCAGATTCTTCTTTGGATTTTATCAAGAAACTCTAAATATATAGCAGGAACACCAAACAAGATGCGGCAGAAATATTCTAAGCATGGACGAATGGTAGACTTATGAATATGTAAGATAGATTCTGGCGAGAAAAATCGTATAGAACGACACAGTACACCAACTTTCCTAGCTGCAGACATAGCAATTGATTCAATATACTCTTTCTACTTCATGTCAGCAGAAGACGTTAGTTACTCCTTGAGGTGAGCGTCGTGCATGCTGACGGCAGGGATAAACGGTTCCCTCTGGCGATTATTCTCGGTTTTACCCAGACACGTTTTTACCCAGAGTAGTATTCATATATGTTCTTCTTTCCTGTATTGTATTTCTGCTTGTTAAGTGTGCTGCAGGTAACATTTTTTCTGGATTGACGTTATCCGCATGATCGTCAGCGATTCGAACCTAAGGGGGCTATCCCATCAGCTCGTGTATAATATCGAGTCTGTTGTATTGCTATTTTGTGAACGGGATCTGGACTGTACAGTAACATCCTCTCAATGCTAAGATGAACTATACAGTGGAAATTGTTCTAATGCCATTACTCATAGTACTTGGGGGTGATGGTGTATCACTAATTCGTATCTTCACGTTTTAAATTTTCCGAGATACATCACAATCTCATTCAGTATCACTCTACTTTGAGACTTGTATTGTACTGCAATTCCCAACCTCCCCAGTTTATTTTTGTCCCCCTTTTTTTTCCATCTCGACTGAATCTTCTTGATTTTCGCCACTCCACTATATCTTTTGATCCTACCCTCTCCGTTAGTGAGCGAGCTTCTTGATTCTTTTTATAGGAAGAATACAGCGGCCGTTTTCATTTTTCTAGGGTGAATAGATCCTACTCACATATTTTATTTTAATTTGAATGTTTTGTTATATTTTAGTTTCGATTTCGGACTTCATTCCTTCCTCCGTTGTTTCATATCAGTAAATTTTTATATATTAACTAGCAGCATGGCCCGGCGTTGCCCGTGCTTGATTCAAAAATCGTACGACGCATACAGCAATCACTATCACTTGACTTAAAATATTTTGCCCTTCCTTGGCTTTAAAGGAGTGCCCTTTGCCGTGCTGATGTTGCTACATGCCTTACTTCTTGCCTATCTCACACTGCGAATTTTTTCTAAGCTCTATACTAAACATTAAAAAGAAGTAAACAAAATGAACACAAAACGATCAGCTTTAAAAAAGGACTCGTAACTGGAAAAACTGAATGAAAAAAGAATGCTAACAACAAATATTTTTTCACACCCAACCCAGTTCTGCAGAATCAAAATCAATGTTGAGTTTAAGCAAACGAATGAGCCAACTGGAGTAAAGTGCCATGCAGATTTAAATTTTTCCCACTAGTGACGAATGTAGCTATCGATTTTTTATTTGCATGCTAGCTAACATTAGTGTCAGTCAGCTGTTGGCTCTCACGCTGGCCAGTAGAATCTTCCTGCCTATTCGTGGCAGCCAGCTATAGGCTCTCACTCTGGCCAGTAGAAAATAACCGCAAACTACATGAAAACTGCCGTAGAAGCATGAAAAAATCGATTATTTCCACTATCGATGGAAGTTGGGAAATTCAACGTCGGTCTTGGCCTTCTTGCTAACTTGGAGCATGTGCATGTAGATTTTGGTGCAAATCCGTCGAAAATTGCGGCCGTGCATTCGTTACACACACAGACACACACACACGCTCACGCATGCACGCGCGCGTGCACACACACACACACACACACACACATCCTGCTTTTTATAGATAGAGATATACAAAAAATTGAAAAGTCAAAAAAAAATTAGAAAGGAAATTTTAAGTTTTCATATCATGGTGTTTTCGTAAGTTCCCTGTGAATATGTGGTATAAACAATAAATTTGTTTACGCGCACGAGCGCATTTTATCCCAGGAGGCTATTTGTTTCCCCTTCTACATACCTTCTAGCGTTAGCTGCTTACCATTCTAGAAGAACAGCTCAATTCGGAAACTAAAATCTACTTGCTACATAACCACAGCAATACCGCCTAGTGTGGTGAAGGTATAGAATCTACAGGTTAAACCGACAGCACCCGACTTCTGATCCAAAAAATAGTGAAAAAGTTCATAGACTGTAGACAAGTTTGGAATATATTTCACAAAGAAAACCTTTTCATCTCAGTTTAACGATTGTCTGATGCGTCGCATTTGCAAGTTTAGGGATGATGACGTCTTTACTTAAACGAGTCAATTACTCATAGCGTTATGCATTAACAGTTTGTAAAATCTGCGATTTTCGTAAGAAATTATTAAGTACTTTATAATTGATATCGCTATTAAACAACACCACTCATAAAAACATGAACAAACAAAAATAAAGCATTTATCGCCTAATGCTATATACATTAATGACATCTGCGATTTCATGTAAATTCTCTATTAAATAGATTCTTCTTCCCTAATAAAAAAAAAAGAAGCGAACGTATTTGTATGTTTATCGAGATCCGACATCTGTCGTGTCTGATGCGCCAGATGGCGGACATATGTTCGACTTTTCAGTTTCCGGGCGTTCTCCACCTGAGGTGCGCGTTTGGAGGAAAAATGTACAAGGCGAGACTTCGCAGGTGATGCTCGTTTCTTCAAAGTAAACATTTTTAGAATTATTTTTTTTAATTAAAGCAAATGACGTCTTTTAGAGGTTAATTCAAGAAATCATTAGCTGCCATTTTCTTGTATATTATCATGGGACATTATACTGAAATGATCAGTTATTTAATGTTGTAGTCAGTAATATAATAATTTGTCTTAATTCTTTTTTGCAGATGATGTTAATTTTTTCCTCGGTTTATCTCATATCAAAAATCAGCACGGAATCGAAATACGACGAGGATGAGTAAGTGTTTTTGCTTTCATTTTGCAGGGATGTCTTTCCGTTTTCATATAAATTATTATTGTCTTTTATTATTCCCAAAATAAAGTATCCTTTAAATCAAGGTTTTGGAGAGAGCGAACCAGAAAGCTATGCAGTGTCACTGAGCGGGGCCATGATATCAAATGTGGCCTTTTCGTCTTGACTGTGGGCCGAACAAAAATCCTTCAAGGGTCGGATGTGGCCGGAGAACCGTGGATTGCCGACCCCTGCTTTAAACTGTCAAGACTAAAAGCCTACATCTATTCTGGACTTCAAAATTTATTGATCAGTGATTCTCAACCTTTTCTTCCTTGTCCCTTTTCGGTGTCAAATCAATACACAAATACAAATTTATACACGTCGAATTGAATATTTGGAGCCTTCTGATTGTTTAAAATCTTCTATTGGTGAACTATAAAATGAGTCAGCTCATTTTGGCTCGCTCACTAGTACACCAACGTACCCCAAAACTCCAACAATTTTCAGTGTCAAATCAAATTCCAGGCCAATATAAACCCAAATTCCAGGCCCATATAAACATAAATTGTCTCCACCTCAGACAGCTCCATCTTCGTCTAGATGTTTAAAGAAAATCAATGAAAGATGGCGAACATATATTCGACTTCTCAGTTTCTGTGCCTTCTCTACCTGAGGTGCGCGTTTGACTATAGACAGTCAAGACGAAAGCTTACATCTATTATGAACGTCAAACTTTATTGCTTAGTCGTTCTCAACCTTTTCTTCCTTGTCCATTTTTGTTGACCATGTTCACCATAGTCTATGAATATAGAATCCAGCGCAGTACGTAATCTGTTCAATGAAACAGCGTTAAAGATTAACACTCACGAGTCAGACACTCTACTGAATCTGACTATATCGCCTATACCACCAGCAGCTGTTCCGTAATTCTTCAGTCTTCGATATCAAAGGCTGGCCGTGCATATTCCGGAAAACATATGGCCGCCTTTATACACGTCTTATTGAATATTTGGAGCCTTCTGATTGGTTAAAACTCTTCTATTGGTGAACTATAAAATGAGTCAGCTCATTTTAGCTGACTCACTAGTACACCAACGTACCCCAAAACTCCAACAATTTTAAGTGTCAAATCAAATTCCAGGCCCATATAAACATAAATTGTCTCAACCTCAGACAGCTCCATCTTCGTCTAGATGTTTAAAGAAAATCAATGAAAGATGGCAGACATATATTCGACTTCTCAGTTCCCGTGCCCTCTCTACCTGAGGTGCACGTTTGGAGGAGAAAATTTCCAAGGCTAGACTTCGCAGGTGGTGAATTTTCTCAAAGATAACACAAAGTTTAATCTTGTTCAGCAATGCTTCAATTCAAACAAGAATCAATAAATGTCGTCCAGGTTTCACAAACCGTGGCTTCGAAATGATTGTCCTTTTCAATACACATCATCCGAAAGGTTCAGAAATTAAATGATAAATGTGATTTCACCATATTGCCTAGTCGGTGATGCTCCTTTTTTGTCAAAGTAAACATTTTTAAAATTATTTTTTCTAATTAAAACAAATGACTTCTTTTAGAGGTTAATTCCAGAAATCATTATCTGCCATTTTCTTGTATAACATCATTATATTGAAATGGTGAATTATTTTGGTAATTACTTTTTACATCGAATAAATCCAGACTTTGATCTTTTTAAAGGACATCTTTCTAAAACAAAACACGTTTTTAGAGGTAATTTCCTGAGATCTTGAAAATAGAAAGTTATTCGTTCTCTGGAGTTTGGCTATACACGTATTATCTATAAGTCTAAGTTGTTTGCTACTTGTCTTCTTATCAGTGGTTAGTGTTCAGAAAGATGCAATTGAGAAATAATAACATTATGTTTACTCGATATTCAAAGGAACTTAAATTTTTTCATACTTCTTTCCTCAAAATAAACATTTTTAAAATTATTGTTTTTCTTGTAACAATACGATTTCTCACACATCGTTAGGAGATAAATAGATTATTTTTGCTTTTAAGTCAATTTAATGACCAGAGTTTTCAGGAACACTGTCTCCAGCCGCGTTTGAATTGGCAAACATAAAAATGGTTTTGGATAATCACAAAAATAGATTCCTTTGAAAAACTGACCACCCAAAATCTGAACTGCTTTTTTTCCCCTTTTCCGGGACACAAGTGGACGATAAGGTTGGTAAAACACCAGCTTGTATCCCTAAAATGTGAATCGGGAAGTGGGCAGTCAGTCAGGAGCAGTCAGTCAAGAAGGGACGAGCAGTGAGTGAGTCAGCAGTCGCCGAGACCACGGACAATGAATGTAAGGGTCCTTTTTTCATGGCCGGAAGTTAGTAAGATAGCAGCAGTTCAGCTTCTCGAAGGCGAAGAAAAACATTACCGATTAAGTGAGAACTAGTATTGTTTTCTATTTCCCAATCAGTGTCTTAAAAATCATTTGTCGTTATTCTTTGTTGAATTCGATCACGGCTCGTGAGACAAAATTGTGGGCATAGCGAGTCGAGTGTATATACGCATATAGCCGACCTTGGATGTCACCACAGCTTGTGCAGTGACGTGCGAAAGGCATCGTCTCATTCTAATTAACACGAAGTAGGAGCTTTTAGTGGCTATATCCGAAAATTATTTGTTTCAGTTTTGCTTACCTTCATGGGTCATTACACTGAAATACTCAATTAATTCTGTAATAAACTTTACCAATAATAAATTTTTCAGTCCAGATTTTTATACTTTTCAAAGATATTTGATCGAAGTTTTATCTAACAAAAAATGCACAGTTATTTAATATGTTGAGCTTAATCTGGGACAAGTGTGGAGCCTAGAGAAGATCGAATTTACTATACGACTAAATTTATCAGTGAGAATAGCCTGGTAGTTGATCTCAAAGCTAAATTAGTCTGAGATATGAACATATTAGAGTCCCTCGAACTTTTCTCAAGGGAATTGGTCTACAAGTGATTAAATGATTGATGGAGAGGATTGTTCTGTTTTAACAGCATATCAACTCTGTCGGTTACTTAATGCCAAAAAGATTTATTTTATTGTTCTTTCCTTCTTCGCTATGCTTAATATTTTTCTTTTTTCTTATATACTTTTACACTCAGTAACAACCTGTGTCTTGGTGGCTTTATTGCCTTCCTTGGGGTGAAATTGTTAAAAAAAATAAATAGTTCTCGTAGCTTAGCTGTTGGCCCATCCAACTTCTGCCTCTTTTTGTAAACTTAATTAATGCTGAATCATCTTTCATCACAGGGCCTTTTTCTCCGACAAGCAATACGGCATTCGTCTCTCCAAATCAACTACATATGTACTGACGATAATTGTAGAAATAGTCTATAATGATTTAGATTAAAAAAAAAAAAAAGAAACTGAAGCCTGGGCATCTCGAAAGCCTTTGGCAGGGTCTGGCATTCAGGTCTTCTCCACAACCTGAAAAGCCACGGTATCTCCGGTCACGGTTTTCAGCTGATCCAGTCGTTCCTATGTAAACGTGAAATGGAAGTTGTCCTGAACGGTAACTCTTCTAAATTCTTTCCTACTAACCCGGATGTTCCGTTTTAACGGCATATAAACTCTCTTGGTTACATAATGCCGAAAGGATATTTTTTTATTAAATATATATAATGTAAACAATCCTTTGCGTCGTCACCAGTTACGCCTTTAGAAAGGAGTTATCTATTACTATAATTTGTAGTATAAACCAATCTCCTTCAAGTAAGCTAGGATAATCTCTACTTTCATTTTGAAATATTTTGTTAAAGTTGTTAAACTCAAATATTCAACAATGCAAATGGCGTATTTCCACGGGTATTTTATAGTTTGTGAAACTCACAAGCTCTTTCGGTCATTAACCTAAGGAGTGTGATTCATCAGAAAGTTAATAGTCAAAGATCTGATAAAAATGACTGACATTTCTTCAGGTAATAAAAAATACCACTGCTACTCATTGTACTATTGTAAGAATAATAAAATATGGCACCAAGAGAGATCGTGGTATGGAATGATAAATTATTGATTAGATCTGGTCTAATTTATAATCCTCTTCGCTACGTAAACTTTACAAATTAAAGCTCAGTACTAGATTGGCGGCTAGGTCTCATTTTACAGTTGAAATGGCTAGATGTAACCATAGGTTCTATGCTAACAGTTTCGTCTATCGCACTTCTCGCTGGTGAAATTCTCTTAGGACTTCCTGCTTTTCCATTCAACTTCGCATTGAAATTTTGGAAAATATATGTCAATCGTTTCATTCTGTTTTAATTTGTTCTTTCCTTCTTCTCTATCCTTAATAATCTTTTTCTTTTTTCTTATATACTTTTACACTCAGTAACAACATGTGTCTTCGTGGCTTTATTGCCTTGCTTGGGTTGAAATGATTATTTTTTTTAAGAGATGGTTACTTCTTTTTAAATATTCTCAAACGCAAGCGGTTAAAATAAATTATCATTCAGTTTGATTTATTCGTGATTTATTCGTAGTAGACAAGCGAAGGAAAACATTAGCATGTGTAATAATATTCACCAGTTATGCCTTTAGAATGGAGCTGTTTGTTACTATAATTTGCGGTATAGACCGACCTCATTCAAGTAGGCTAAGATAATATCTACTTTTATCTTCTTGAAAAAGTCCTTTAGACAAGTCATGTCATAAGATCGTTAGCGTACAGGGGCGAGGTCTCTACAATCGGTTAGAATATGTTTCACGGTATATGCCTCCTGATTGCATAGAATATCAGGAGAATTTTCATCTTTTACGAGGAATGGGTAAGTTATATAGAGGTGTCCTATTCTGATACTTTATAAGACGACTTCTGAGAAAGTCTTAGATCATGGTACCATTTTCAAGAAGGCGTTTAATTTTGTATTGTTTGTTCGATAGTTCCATAACTCTTGTACTTGTTAAGAACGGATGAAACGGAACTTTTTTTTTACCATCATACTGCAATTATTATCTACCGAAGTATGTATTTCTTTAGAATTCTGTGAGAAAAAATGTGTTTATTTCAAAAGTCTATTTGTCATTTAGAAGTACAGGGTGTCCATAAAGTTCGTGTGCACTTTAAAAAAATTATAACTTTATTAATATTTGCGATAGAAATAATCTGTAAAAAATGTTATAAAGTTTAATGTACCTAGTTTTAAGTATAGCTAAAATAACTAATGTGATTTCAGGCATTACTGTAAATCAGTTGGCAAATGTTTTTCGTGAACTGCAAAATCGTATTACCCTTTGTATTGCTAATGATGGAGGACATGTGGAAACTTAAATAAAAGATTAAAAATTTACTTCTTTCTAATCCTTTTTACAGATTATTTCTATCGCAAATACAAATAAAGTTATAATTTTTTTTAAAGTGCACACGAACTTTATGGACACCCTGTATTAAAACCTTGAAAGCAGCGGCAATTTTTACATAAGTTTAAATAAGAAACCATAGCGGTAAGGGTCACTCTTCTTTGTCTGATGTGAGTCAACAGATACGACATTTTCAGAGATGGCTACTTCTTTTTAAATATTCTGAAACGCAGACGGTAAAATTAATTATTACTCAGTTTGATTTATTCGTAGTAGACAAGCAAAGGAAACAAATGTTTAGACGTTCATATTTTTACGTGAGTAAATTTACGCATCATCCCAGACGAAGAAGAGAATTGAGAAATTTGGTTCTACATAAAGAGTCTGAGAATACCATGGACTGAACATGTGAGCAACGACGAAGTTTTAGAGAAAATGAAAAGAAAAAGATACTTATACGCAAGATCAGGAAGAAACAGTTGAAATATCTAGGGCACGTAATGTTGTGGTAGGATCCACCTAATTTGCATAGTGGAGTACCGACCATATAAATATGGTTGGTACCGGGAAGAGAGGGGAACGAATCAAGAGATTCAACCAGAGACTCTGCCCAACTGCGACTCAGTCAACACATTCTCCAGGAACGGTCTTCCCAGGAATATACAAAAGACTATATGTAAATATTGCGTACACTTTCTTGTTTCAATACATTTTGTTCTAAGTACATTTTGTGTTGCATTATTATTCCATGCATTAGTCAAGTTTCAACAATGGCGACGAGGATGAGATCATTGTTGAAACTTGACTAATGCATGGAATAATAATGCAACACAAAATTTCTCCGTTCCTGGAGAATGTGTTGACTGAGTCGCAGTCGGGCAGAGTCTCTGGTTGAATCTCTTGATTCGTTCCCCTCTCTTCCCGGTACTAACCATATTTATATGGTCGGTACTCCACTATGCAAATTAGGTGGATCCTACCACAACACGTAATGAGGAAAGAGGGCTTGGAAAATTTGACACTCGCAAGACAAGAGGGCAGAGGAAAGTAGTGAATAATTAATCAAAGAAAATAAATGAATGGCAGAACAGGGATTAGGAGATATAGCAACAAGACAATATTTACCAAGTGTTACAAAGGAGAGGAACTTGTGGCGACTCATGATTGCACACGTCATGAAGAGGCACGATTCATAGAAGATTTACACATGATTAAATCATTGCCAACATTATTGACGAAATATAACATGTATTCATTCCAATGCTTCCAGCCTTAACATTTGATCCTCCATATATCTTGACCTGTTGTTATATCTGTGTGTATTTAATAGGCGTCTACATGAATATGAGGTCATGTTCATCAGATTTCTAATGAAGTTTGGACTTGATTTCAATCTCTTATTTTTTTAACATCTACAGAAAGGTTCATTGCTCGTTCTACGACAATCGACAAACGACGTGTTTCTCTTTGAGGGACCCGCATTAAAATCTCGTATAAAACTTGGAATTTCTACTTGGATTAAAATAACTCAACTAACAATGAGACTAATTATTCTTGGTCAGCTCACGATCATTGACTGACGAAGACAGACGGACGAAATATTTTCAGGTATTTTTTGGAATACTCTGAAGTTGTTATCCATTTTCCGTCAGTGTCGCTTGCAAATTAGCAGTCGACAAGAAAAGCGAACGAAATCTGAAAGCAAAAACTCGGCCAAAATTAAAACCGGCTCGCCACGGAAGTCATTTCAATATTTATCGCACAACTGCTCCATCTATTCGGAATGCCGGTTGGGTCATTTGCTCTCATTTTGGTTTAAGTTCATTTGTTCCATCTTGCCATCTTTGCAAAACCTGACAATCCGAGAAATACTATTCCGAATAAATTTACTTTAATCAGCAAAAAACAAACACACAGAGTATACAGGTAAATAGTCGCCATTTTAATTTTTTTTATTTTGTCGACTACACAATATAGTACAGTCAGTTGCGTACCGTCTGTGAGAAAAAGTGCATCCTGACGCAATTTGGAAACGGCATGTTTTACTGTTTGACATTCGCACCGGAATTCGGATTCGCAGAGGATTCGGAAAGAGTTGGCTGAGTCTAATGTTGATTACTGGTTGGAGTGATTACTAGTGATGTCGACATTATGCCCCCATTCATTTCCCCACAGGGCCTCAGACTCTACACGGAGGCCTACATCAAGTGCTTTGAGGAGGTATTGCTGCACTGAATCAACAGGGTGGCCGCTGGAAAACCCAGTGGATGGCAACGGGGCTCTGCACCATGCTACACAAGCAGAAGACCCCAGTCATGGCTGTTAGACAATTACAGCGACTACATTACACCTTACATTTGAGCACCTATCTCACCAGACTGCAGGCCGCTTATTATATGTAAGGCGCAGTTGAGCGAGAGACCAACAAAACTCCCTGCAACATCAAAGAGGTCCAAAAAAGAAAACACTTGTTCGAACACAAGAAAAATTAAATACAAAGCTTCGTCGTAGAAACTTATCTGTCGTTTTGAATGAAACACACACACACACACATAATATATATATATATATATATATATATATATATATATATATATATATATATATATATATATATATATATATTGTTGTGGTAGGATCCACCTAATTTGCATAGCGGAGTACCGACGATATAAATATGGTTGGTACCGGAAGACAGGGAGGCAAATCAAGAGATCCAACTAGAGACTCTGCCCGACTGCGACTTAGTCAACACATTCTCCAGGAACGGTCTTCCCAGGAATATACAAAAGACTATATGTAAATATTGTGTACACTTTCTTGTTTCAATACATTTTATTCTAACTACATTTTGTGTTTGCATTATTATTCCATGCATTAGTCAAGTTTCAACATATATATATATATATATATATATATATATATATATATATATATATATATATATATAAAAGTGGACATGGAAGTCAGCACTTAGAGCCTCTAAGTGCTGACTTCCATGTCCACTTTTATATTTACACACGCTCTATCTCTGATATTGAGCACTTTACCCCATAAATATAGCACACTTTAAGACTATATTTCTTCATATATATATATATATATATATATATATATATATTGGATATAACAGGAAAATTGTCCAGATCGTACAGCAGCCTAATTGTCCATCCCACAAAATGTTTAATATCTAAAAACACCAAAATAATTCAGTTTCTTTTCTCCAGGTTTTCAAATCGGTCGTTTAGACATCTTGACACCATTTGTCGCAAGAATAACTGAACAATCCTTTGAGTTATTCAGCTAGAAACAGAATAGGTTAAAATCGTTTTGTGCCAACCCCACTGTCTTCTCAGCTGAGCAATAGTAAGAGGAAAAAGATCATTCCGGCCTTCAGTAATGGTACCAACATTCATACTCTGGCTTCCGTCTTCAAAATCCATTCAAGAACCATCAAGAGAACGGTGAATAAGTTTTAAAAAGCGGGAATAATAGAGAGGAAAGTTGGATCAGGAGGTCACAACAGGACGAGAAATCATCATTTCAACTTACAGATAAAAAGATCAATTAGAAGAGACCCGACTCAATCCATAAGACGTTTGGCACGTGAGAGAGAAGTTTCAGCTATGCCAATCAAAATAGCAACAACAAAAAAACTTGAAAATAAAATGGCATATGAGGAAACTTATTACTCCAGGACAGAAAGTTCGAAGGTTAAACAGAGCGAAGTTGGAAAGTACTGCTGGAATAATATATATATATATATATATATATATATATATATATATATATATATGTTTTAACTTAATTTCAATCTGTCATGAGCTTCCGATCCTTAGCTATGATTAATTAATGATGAACATATCATTTTAGTTTATGATCGATTTCATCACGATTCTTCTGTTAAACTTGGAGAGTAATTATACATTCTTATTTCTCAAAGTAGATTCTAATAGTGTTATAAAAACCTCGGAGAATTCCAGTAAGATATCTTTAATCATTTCCAAGATATAACGGTGCTGAGCTTAATGTAAAAGGTGGAAATTTTGATGTTACACAATTTGGGAAATTTTCCTGTTACACCCAGTATATGACTGGCGACACTGCAATGGAAACTTGACGCTCCTGAAGAATTAAAACTGGTTTATTACAAAATATACTATTTATACATTTGACTTATTTCACTTTTGTATGATAAGATATGCATGATTTCTTAACATTTCATTATTAAGTTAAGAATTCATGAATGTACTATCATTATGATCAGATCCAATCTACCTATCGTCTTATTTGTCAGGGACAGGTATTTCCGTTAGTCAGATTTATTATCTAATATCGTCTTTACTATAACGCTATATGAAGATATCTGTTTTCACTAATCCACTATTTTCTCTATTCCATTATTTTCACTATTCCACTATGACAGTCCAAAGGGCAGTGAACAAAAAAACTTGAAAATAAAAACGTACGTAGAACCTGTGAGGTCTCTTGTTACAAAAGGACAGAAAGCTAAAAGGTTAGAGGGGGTAAAGAGGATCTTGAATAAGTTGGATAAGAACTTGGAATAATAATACATATATATTTTAACTTTGTTTCAATACTTCCGATCTTTCGCTATGATTAATTAACGATGTACATGCCATTTTAGTTTATGATCGATTTCATCACGATTCTTCTCTTAAGCTTGGAGAGTAATTATACATCCTTATTGCTAAAACTAGAGTCCGATAGAGTTATAACAACCGTGTAGAATTCCAATAAGATATTTTAAAATCATTTCTAAGATACAACGGTTCTAATCTCTATCTAATAATTGAACAATTTTGCTGTTGCATGATTTGGACAATTATGCTGTTACACCCTGTATACACACACACACACACACACACACACACACACACACAGGCACACAGACACAGACACACATAAATATATATATATATATTGCTGTTACACCCTATATATATATATATATATATATATATATATATATATATATATATATATATATATATATATATATTGTCATCCACAGACAGACTGTTTCGCCGTATCACAGCTCATCAGTGTGAGTAGACGTCCGGAACAGTAGACAGGAAACCAGATCAAGAGGTCGTAACAAGATGATGGCTCATCCTTTCAAAAAAGGTTAAAGAGATAAACTAGAAAAGATCCACCTCAATTCATTTGACTGGTGAGAGGGAAATCATTTCGCACGTGACAGAAGGATTTCAGCTATAACACTCCAAAGGCCAGTGAAAAAAAAGACTTGAAAATGAAATCGTACGTGAAACCTGTGAGGTACCTTGTTACTACAGGACAGAAAGCTAAAAGGTTAGAGGGGGTAAAGAGGATCTTGTATAAGTTGGATAAGAACTTGGAATAATAAATATAGACTAACTTTATTTCAATACTTCCGATCTTTCGCTATGATTAATTAACGATGAATTTGACATTTTACTTTATGATCGATTTCATCACGATTCTTCTGTTAAGCTTGGAGAGTAATTATACATCCTTATTGCTCAAAGTAGAATCCGACAGAGTTATAAAAACGTTGTAGAATTCCAGTAAGATATATTTAAGCATTTCTAAGATACAACAGTTCTAAGCTTAATCTAACAATTAGACAATTTCGCTGTTACATGATTTGGACAATTTTGGTGTTACATCCGGTATATACATTTCATTACTATTATAGGTGTTTTTTAAGTGTTCCCCTAAATAAATATTGGCTGGCATTCTCTGCATATTAGTTATCGTATCATGACTTAGTTTCCATAAGAGCTGATAATGCCCTTTCCTGATCGATAGTGTTTTGTCTTTGTGTAGAAATAATTACTCTGTACGCACATAGATCGAACCCTGCCAGCACAAAAATAAAACAGCTTATTAAAGCCAGAACCGCTCAAAAGACATTGGATATTTTATGTTCAAATTCTTCTTGAAAAAAACTAGACCAGATTGTAGAAAACTTAAATAAAAATCTGAAACAAATATTATATATAATTGGTGGCTTATCGTCTCCAATTAATCCTTGTGCTAAGATAACTAGCTAACACCCGTTGCAGACACCTGCTCTTGAACATTTGTGTTTCTAACTCTCCTGCTTTATAAACTATATAAAAGTAATTACGTCATATGTACCAAACTCGTAAAATTGAAAGAGCAACAAAGTACTAACAACAAAAACTATTCAGGTATAAAAATAGGAAAAGTATATGCTTGCTGAAGTACTTTTCTACACTGGATAAATGTTCAAGATTGGCTGTAATCACAGTAAAGCGTATCTTTAGCAATAACGGGGTATATAGTTTGCTCAAGGAAAAACAAATCTAACCAAATTCGGTTATATTTACAATCAGTAAGAAAAAGTTGAAATTTCTAGATCCCATAATGAGGAAAGAAGGCTTGGTGAATATGAAACACTTAGAAGTCTTACGGCCATATAGCGTTGAGACCGATTCCCGTACTATCACCGAAGTGAAGCAACGTTGAATCTGGTCAGTACCTAGATGGATGACCTTGCGAGAACATCAGGTACTGTAAGTTTTGATGTACGGGTGGTGTAGTGGATAATGGCTCACAATTTTTAATCGGAGAGCCGAGTTTCAACTTCAGTTGGGGTCGTTATATTCATATCAGAAATACCATTAGAAAATATATAAATTTACCTCTTCTCTCCCTAGCAATGGGTTAATTAGTAAGACTTGTAACACTAAATCATTATTAAAAAGATTCTGACAATCTAAAGATATTTTCTGGCTTTAAATAACCCAAAGCCGTAAAAAATGAATCAATCAATCAACCAATGAAATATTGCTTACCTACACAGTCATGTCTTAGATTTATTTACATTGTCTAGAATATAAATTCATAGAAACTAATCCTGGAACAAAGTGAGGGACCAGTTTATATATTGATTGTAATATACAATTGAACCCCCATATTATATCCCCATGACTTCTTGTTTGTTTATTGAATTCTGGTTACGTATGAATCCACCACTTCTCACCCCAGCTATGGGTTCATTAATTAGTCTTGTGTCGATAAATCATTATTGTCGCTGAAAAGAAATTATAAAAGATTCTTACAACTTAAAAATATTTTCTGGCTTTAAATAACCTGCAAAGGGTTGATAAGCTGTAAAAATGCATGAATCAATCAATCAACACTCTTAGAATATGCTGAAGATAAGAGAGACAAAGGGGAAGTCAGTAACCTACAGGATGATCTTGTCTAAATAGCTAGAAGAAAAGAGATTGTGAGGGGTTGTAAGGGGACTGTTGTGGTAGGATCCACCTAATTTGCATAGTGGAGTACCGACGATATAAATATGGTTGGTACCGGGAAGACATGAGAAGCGAATCAAGAGATTCAACTAGAGACTCTGCCCGACTGTGACTTAGTCAACACATTCTCCAGGAACGGTCTTCCCAGGAATATACAAAAGACTATATGTAAATATTGTGTACACTTTCTTGTTTCAATACATTTTCTTCTAAGTACATGTTGTGTTGCATTATTATTCCATGTATTAGTCAAGTTTCAACAGGGACAAACATTGATTATTACTACAAATAATAGGAACATGTGGAGAGTCATGATCGCCAACTTCCTGAAGAGCCACTGTACATAAACGGAAGAAAAACATTGTATGGGGTAGTTATTATGTAAAGAGTGTAGCTACTAATCACACTTAGTAAGTTAGGTAAGTGAGTATACGCTTCAGTTTGAACCATGTCACTTAACACAATTTTGTTTATATTTTATTTCGAAAAGTGTAAGACATTACAAAGCAACCCACCTTGCGTCCAAGAGCACCTATACTTTTAGATTTAGACGTCATCACTGATGAAGAACAGAACTGGGGTAACAGAAATGTGGTTCTACAGTAGGATGCTGAGAATACCATGGACTGAACACGTGAGCAACGACAAAGTTTTATAGAAAATGAAGACGAAAAGGATACATACTTGGCATAAGAAAGAGACAGTTGATATTTCTAAGATACATAAAGAGGAAAGAGTGCGTGGAGAATTTGATACTCACAGAGGAAGATTTGCTCCACGTAAACCTGTAGTGTAAACTAAGGAAAAACAAACAAAAAGCGTAACGAAGAAATGTTACATTTCTTACAAATTATTACATTTGAATATTTCAACCAAAGAGCTCTCTAAAGTAAAAAATTCCTCATATGTTTTCCCTTAAGAATGTGTAACGAGGAATAATTTTGTAGTAATTTTAATAATAATAGCTATGATGTTTAATCCCATACCTTAAAATTATTTTCCTTCGGTAAATAAAAGTGAGTTCAAGTTTTAAATTTTCTTTAAGATCACTTTCCAAGTCTTTGAAAATGAGATTTTTCAGAAAATTCAAAAGAATATTTCACGTAACTCGAATTGTCCAATGCGTTGCCGTAAAGAGTGATATCGTAAAAGAAACTGAAAATTTGTAGAAATGGCAAAGAAAGAAAGAAAGAAACAAACAAACAAACAAACAAACAAAGATGCAAGTGTATAGAAAACAAAAGAAAGAAAACGAGAGATAAAAATGATGATTGAAGGAAAGGCAATGAAAAAAGAAAGATTGTAAAGAAAGAACGCATGAAAGATGGGAAAAAGTTAATAGGAAAAAGAAAAAAGAACGTAAAGAGAGAAGATAGAAAAAGAGAAAAATAGAGAAAGAGTGGTTATTGGTGTGAAGAAAGAAAGCAAGGTTATTTTAAGAAACAAAAGAAGAGAAAGAAAATATGAAAGAAGATGAAGAACGAAATTAAAAGAGAGAAAATGAAAAACTTAAAATGAAAGAAAATTTCTGAACGAAAAAAATCATGACTGATAATGTTTTTATTATCATTTTTGAAAAAGGAGAAAAATATTTTAAAAGAAATAAAGAGTAGAACGAAAAGCAAAAGCAAAAGAGAAAAAGGGAAAGAAATCGTAAAATGAATGAATAAAAGAAGAAATAATTTGATAGCTTTTCTGATTGATTATAACAATAACCTGTTAGAGAAGCCGGTGTGTTTTAGAAATGTGTCTTTCATATTAACATTTTTGCTATAGACAACAAATGACTTCAAGAATTGAGTAATTTCCACTTGACAAAATGGTGCCTTCCTTTCCGAGCTCAAGAAATGTGCGATGTGAGTACAAGTCAGGAGCTATATTTTTTTTTAATTCTGAGGTTAAACAACTTTCTAAATGGTGTGACAAAAAGCAAGAAAAAGAAATTATTGATTTGCCTCCCGACGAGGTTAAAAAACCAGACAAGGTCGGTTTAATTTGGGAGGTGAGAGTAACGAAAAAAACGACCGACATTTTAAATGCAATGAAGAGGTACTGCCTGAGAGTTGGAATCTCAAGTAATCTTACTATTCCCAAACATTAATCAGTATATATATATATATGTACATATATATATATATATATATATATATATATAATAGACCGATATATATATATAATATATATATATATAATAGACCGATATATATATATATATCTGTTATCTATTTTCCATGTATTTATCTTAAGTGGTTCATATCTGTCTATCTCAATCTCTTCCTATCTATCCGTTTGGGCACCCCAAGGTGGCGTAATGGTTAGCAAGCTTGTCTCGCTAGATCATTTACGACTGAGTAGTGAGTTCGATCCTCACTGAGTGCCCTATACTTTCGGCCTTGTGTCATATCTAAGCTACGCTTGGAAAATCACTATCTGTTTTCTGTCTAGCTATATTTCCATATCTGTCTGTCTGTATTCTATTTAAGTTGGTTCATATCTATCTAGATCCATTCATATCTATCTATCAATCTATCTCAGTCACTACTTATCTATCTATCTCTGTCACTACTTATCTATCAATCTATCTATATCAGTCTGTTCTATCTATCTATCTATTTTATTTCATTCCATTTCTATCTATGTACATATTTTTTAAATCAAATTAACTCCAAGCAAGGCGATAATGCGAATGAGATTCAAGAGGTTGCTGGGAGTGAAAGAGAATATAAATACTTGAGAACAAACCGGAAACCCAATCCTAAACAAGGAAAAAGCTATCTATCTATCTGCAGATACAGTGCATAGATAAATAATAAAACAAAATGAATGACTTACCTTCCAAATCGGACTATCGCAGACGCAGATCCGCATGAGAAGATAAAATCTATGAATAACATGAATATATTAACAAATTAACGTGTTACGCTCCTATAACGACGTCTTTTGTAACTTTATTATTGGTATAAAATGACAATTGGAAAAATCTTAGATCTTGCCGACGCGTTTCGACTTCCGACTTTTTCAAGGCAAAAATGAAATGGAAATATCTCTGTTGTTATAGTTACATTAAAAATCCAAATTTCAAAAGATAGACGCTTCTGTCCAAGCCTTTTTTCTGGTTAATGTAAATTACCTTTATAGTTAGAGTTTTTTCTCTTTATTATCCATCTATCGATGTATCTATCACTCTCTCTCTCACTCTCTCTCTCTCTCACTCTCTCTCTCTCTCTCTCTCTCTCTCTCTCTATTTATATATATATATACATATATATATATATTTATATACAACAATGATTTTTTTTTATTTTTATCTTGATGTATGGGTTATGTATGTATCTATAGTGGTAGGAATGCTTTATCATTCTTGATAATGGCTAAAAGTATAGCCGAAAGCGCTCGGAAATGCAGAAGGTTTTGACATTTTTTAAACACTTCGTGTTCAGAAACGAAAACACTTGCACGTGCGCAAGAAAAATCAAATAAAAAGCTTAATCACAGTACCTAGCCAGTCATCTTTAATGAAACATATATAAAAGAGTGATTGCTACCTAAATGCGTATTTATACGTTATTCCGCAGTATGTTAATAGACTGCTGTATATATTTAAATATGTATGCATAGTAGATTCGTCTAATTGCGTATGCGTCTGTGGGGGGAACTTTTAAAATATGGAACTATTTCATCCACCAGTTATAGAGACAGATAGGTAGATAGACATAAAAAAACTGAGATAGATAGATAGATAGATAGATAGATAGATAGATAGATAGATAGTAAGGAAAGAGGTAGCTATAAAATGATTATATATATATATATACAGTAGCGGCCATAATATAAGGAACGGAAACAACAAAGACATAAATATGTGTATTACTTAAAAGTAATGCATGATTAGCAATTAAATTTTTGCCGAATAAAGATTAGGGTGTAATGCATAAATATTATACAAAGTTACAAAAATTTACATAATAGTTTTTTTTTTAAATGAAGATTAAATGGAACAAAGGAAATAAGCTACTGGACAAAAGTTAAGGAACGATGTTAATAATTTGCATAAACTTTTAATTTACATTGTTAAAATACTCGATGGAGCTTTTCAACAATAGGTCAAAGTTCATTTATCATTAGGACTTTATTTTTAAGCAATATGGCAAATTCTACACGCAAAATGCTCTCTTTTGAAGAAAAAAAACTCATTATCGCTAACTATAAAGAAAAAAAGTCAATTTCAGAAATTTCTGATATTGTTCATAGGTCTAAAAGTGTCTTTCATCGTGTATAAAACCGATAAAACCTTAGATGCAAAACCAAAAACCGGCAGACCTCCAAAAATATTGCAAAGAGAAGATCGAAGAATTGTTAGAATATCTACAAAAAAACGTTTTGAAACTGCTACATCAATTTCCCGTAAATTTAATGAAGAGACAGATAATAAATATCTCAAGGAAAACGGTTGCTCGCAGGTTAAAAATGCAGGATTGCATGCCCGTATTCCAGCTTCGAAGCCTCTCATTTCAAAGCGAAACCAAAGGGTACGCCTGAAGTATGCGATAGAACATGTTGTTTGGACTGACGCACAATTGGATACAGTTCATTTCAGTGACGAGTCCAAGTTTACTATATTTGGTTCCGAGGGCAAAACTTACGTACGCCGTAGAACGTAGGTGAAAGACTGTCTTCACAATGTGTCAAGAAAACCGTTAAGTTTGGTGGCGGCAGTGTGATGGTGTGGGGAATGATTTCAGCTGCAGGAGTTGGCCCTATCATCCACGTACATGGCAATATCAATGCTGAGATTTACAAAAGGCTTCTTCAGCAGCATGTGGTACCAAGATTACACCATAATCTTTATGAATCTCATATTTTCATGCAGGACAATGCACCTTGTCACAAGGCTCGGAAGGTTATGGCTTTATTTGAAGAAGAAGGAATCGCCCTAATGAAGTGGCCAGCCCAGAGCCCGGACCTGAATCCAATAGAAAATGTTTGGAAGATAATTGGAGAAAGGGCTCAGAAAAGAAACCCGAAAAACCAGGATCACTTATGGGAGTTATTGAAAGACGAATGGGAGGGAATTACTGCTGATTTTTGTAAGAAATTAATTAGATCATGTGGTCAACGATGCAGAGAAGTCATTGAAAATAAGGGGATGTTTATCAAATATTAAATTTTGTTGATATTTTGTTCACAATCAAGTATTAACAAGATCGTTCCTTAACTTTTGTCCAGCAGCTTATTTCCTTTCTTCCATTTAATCTTTATTTAAGAAAAACAATTATGTAAATTTTTATAACTTTGTATATTATTTATGCATTACACCCTAATCTTTATTCGGTAAAAATTTCATTGCTAATCATGCATTGCTTTTTAAGTAATACACATATTTATGTCTTTGTTGATTCCGTTCCTTATATTATGACCGCTACTGTATATATATATATATATATATATATATATATATATATATATATATATATATATATATATATATATATATATATATATGGAGAGAGAGAGAGAGAGAAATATAGAGCGGGAAGAGAGTATATATATATATATATATATATATATATATATATATGTATAATTTGTAAGTAACAAAAGACGTTGTTATAGGAGCGTAACATGTTAATTTGTTAATATATCATAATATTCATGGATTTTATCTTCTCATGACATGCAGATCTGTGTCTGCGAAAGTCCGATTTGGAAGATAATTCATTGATTTTTGTTTTTTTATTCATCCATGCACAGATAGATAGATAGATAGATAGATAGATAGATAGATAGATAGATAGATAGATAGATAGATAGAACAGTCTGAGATGGATGGATAGGTAAGAACAGACTGAGATATATATATAGATAGATAGAACAGACTGAGATAGATAGATAAGAACAGAGAAGATAGATAGATAGATAGATAGATAAAGTGACTGAGATAGATAGATAGATAGATAGATAGATAGAGTGACTGAGATAGATAGATAGAGTGAGATAGATAGATAGATAGATATTACACATTTTCTTATGCGATTCAATTTTTGCTCAATAAAATTGGTGTGAATGAACCGATGTTGAAATGATTGTCAAGGTTTACACATGTTTATATAAGGCATATATACACACATTTATATATACGTGTGTGTGTATGTGTGTGTGCGCGCGCGTGTGTGTGAGCGCGCGTGTGTATGTGTGTGTTTATGTGTGTGTATGTGCGCGCGCGTGTGTGAGCGCGCGTGTGTATGTGTGTGCTTATGTGTGTGTGTGTGTGTGTGCGTGTTTGTGTCTAATTTCTTTAATTTTGTGTCTTTGAAACCGTTTTTTGACAAGGTGGGCAATAGTACATTTTACATTGTCTTGTCTGCATTGCCATGCATATTATCTTGCAAGTATGTATTCAACATAAAGTTACTCACTGATGGTCTGTAGCACGCAAAAAATGTATTTTCGAAGAACTTAAAATAATTTCCTGTATTTATATAGACACTATCATCAATTTTGAAGGCACCTCCCAAATGTTAGTCTATTTTTATATGCCTTTACTAGCGTCCTGAATATTTTAATCTTTTCTCTCTGTTTGCATTCGCAACGCCAATTTCTTCAAATAATATCTAACATCAAGGAGGGAAAACAGATAGGCTGGCCACGTCGCTCGTTTCATAGAGATCGGCTATTCGAGTGACAGAATGAACACCAAGTCGTGGGAAAAGAAAAAGAGTCGGCCAAATGCAATATAGCGTTACGATCTGACCAGGTGCTTCGGCTCCACATGGCTCAGTATGGTCAGAGATAAGAAGTCGTGGAGGTTAACCACGTAGTGAAGGATAATCGAGATAATCAAGATGGGCAAAGATAGATAGGCTGGCCACGCCGCAAAAACAACTGTTGGGCTATCAGAGCGACGGAGTGGCCAGCAAGTCTATGAAAAAGAACTAGAGAACGGCCAAAGGTAAGATGGAGTGACGATCCTACTTGATATCTCGGCCCCACATAGCTTAGTATGACCAGAGAAGGCTGTGGAAGGCATAATTGAGACAAAGAAGGGTAAACATAGATGGCCACGTATCTCGTCTCAGAGACAACAGGTGGACTATCAGAACGACATTGTGGACACCAAGACAGTGGAAAAGAACTAGAGGGTGTCCAAAGAGAAAGATGGTGAGACGATCTGACTCGATACTTCAGTCCCCACTTGGCCCAGTATGGTCAGAGATAGCAAGCGGTGGAAGTCAGTCAAGGAGGAGTTCCTTCAACAGGGATGAGAAGGCCCTGTATTTGGATCTGGTTTTGGAATTTCTAACTGGTTAAACCACTTTTCTTGCTTATTAATCATGCAATTCTTTTCAGATCTCTTCTCGTGGCAATCGTAAAGCCAATCATTCCGGAGTTACTGATATTTATAGGATCAATACATCCTCAAGTTACAGCGTATAACCTAGACGCTGATTGAGAAACGATATTGATAATCACTTGTTCTGTTGCTGTCCACCTTTATTTGCAAAGTATAAAATAAACAATAAGAGATTTATTATTTTATAGTAACACCAGCGCCTTGAAATTCTGTAAACTTTCCTATCTTTCCATTGATTTTAGCATTACTTGCAGGAGTTATTTGTTAAATAATTTCCTCATATATAATGTCTTTTATGTTTATAGATAGAAATAGAATTAGATAGATAGATAGATAGATAGATAGATAGATAGATAGATAGATAGATAAGAAGAGACTGAGATAGATAGATAGATAGATAGATAGATAGATAGATAGATAGATAGATAGATAGATAGATAGATAAAGTGACTGAGATAGATAGTGTTGAGTCTTGACTCATTGTTGAATCTCGCCTATTGCATGGAATAATAATGCAACACAAAATGTACTTAGAACAAGAATGTATTATAACAAGAAAGTGTACACAATAAGTATATATAGTATTTCTGTATATTTCTGGGAAGACGTTCCTGGAGAATGTGTTGACTAGTCGCAGTCGATCAGAGTCTCTAGTTGGATCTCGTGATTCCTCCCCCTCGTCTTCCGGTACCAACCATTATTTATATAGTTGATAGTCACCTATGCAGATTAGGTGGATCCTACCACAACAGATAGATAAGTAGAGACTGAGGTAGATTGATACATAGATAGATAGATAGATATGAATGGATCTAGATAGATATGAAGCAAATTAGATAGAATGCAGACAGATATACAAATATCGCTAGATAGATAGATAGATAGATAGATAGATAGATAGATAGATAGATAGATAGATAGATAGATAGATAGATAGATAATGAAACGGTACAAGGAACCGACTATTCTCAATATCTACAAGAGCCAGATCAAACCGGAAATGGCGTACAGCTTCCATATCTGAGATGAAGTTACACAGTCTTCAATTTCCAGATGAGACATTTTCTGTGGGATTGATATCTAATGAGGTTGGTAGCCATTACTTTAATTTCTTATCTTTGATGTCATTTTCACAAGGTATGCAGTATTCAGTTGTTTCAATTTTGAAAAAACACTGTCTTTCTAGATGAGCAAACCCTGGTTGCTAATCTCTCCCCTGGGCTAACTTTAACAGCTCAGTGCGGAATAACTAGCCTGTAATATTCAGTACCCCCAAAAGCAATCATTTCATTAACGAACAGACACTGAATATCCGCCTGTTATCCATTAGAACATGGCACGTGGAACTAGAACAGTCTACCCCGGTGATCGAAATAAAGGTTTCAGTTCGATATTCCTCAAGGACACATGGCACAGTGGATAAAGAAGTTGGTTAGATTCAGTGACAGGACCCAAAGAGTGTGAGTTCAATACCTGGTTAACACAGTGGAGAACTTGCAGAGTGGAATTAACAGTAGATAACTGATAACTGACATCCATTAAACATGACACGTGGAACTAGAACAGTCTACCACAGTGAGCGAAATAAAGGGTTCAGTTCGACATTCCAACCACCTGAAGATGGCCGGAGCGTACGACGACCGAAACGTTGTAATAAATATGGCGACAAAGATGAGGACAATAATCCGAATAATGTAAATAGTGTACATAATACCTCATCTCAGAAATTTAGACAGATAGCCTGTAATAATCAGTACCACCAAAACCAATCGATTCATCATTATCGAACAGACACTGAATGTCCGCCTATCATGATGAACGATTGATCTCTCCAGGAGATTCCTTGCTTATTGGAACCCAGGTACACCATATACCTCAAGTGGAACTCATATGATCCACCACAAAAGATGCTAGAAGAATGATCGGTTCCGTGCACCTCTTCAGAAAGTACCTGATTCGGTACTGACTGAAATGGTACAAAGAAACCGACTATTCTCAATATCTACAAGAGCCAGATCAAACCGGAAATGCCGTACAGCTGCCATATCTGAGATGAAGTTACACAGTCTTCAATTTCCAGTCTTGATAAATGTTCAAAAGAATCTGTCCAACTGGAACTGAAGCATGTTCAAAATAAGATTTAATAAAATAAAAATTCCCAAGATTAGAATATAAGAGCGTTATCATATTAATATTAAAAAAAGCTTGTTGACATTTTGTAAAATTTCACCTCTTTCAATTTAATCGTGCTTATTCGAATAGTTTCATTGCTTGAATACTGTGTTCTCTTATTCATCTATTTTAATGAAGGACTACATGTTTTCTCGGGCAGAAATATACCAGAGAAATTACAAGTTGCAGTGAGCGAACACACGTTATTTATTAGATAAATAAAGCAGAGAAATCACAAGTTCTAATGAGGAACGACACTTTTATTATTAGATCAATACAGCAGAGGAACCACGAATTGTAAAGAGGGAAAACAGGTTTTTATTACATTAATATAGCAGAGGAATCACAAGCTCTTATGAGGGACCACACGTCTTTACTAGATTAATATAGCAGAGTATACAATTCGAATGTGGGACCACAGGTTTTTTATTAGGTTAATATTGCAGAGGAAACTCAATATGTAATGAAGGAAAATACGTATTTATTATATTAATATGGCAGAAGAAGCACAAGTTGTATGGAAAGACCACGCGTTTTTTATTAGATTAATATAGCAGTGGAACCACAAGTTGTAATGCGTGTCTACACGTTTTTTTTTAAGATTGCTATTGCAGAGAAACCACAAGTTGTAATGAAGGACAATAGGATATTTATTAGATTACTATAGCATAGCAACTACAAGTTGTAATGTAGGACCACACGTTTTTTATTAGATTAATATAGCAGAGGAACCACAAGTTGTAATGCGTTCTACACGTTTCTTAATTGATTACTATAGCAGAGATACCAGAAGTTGTAATGAAGGACCATACGATATTTTTAGATTACTATAGCATAGCAATTACAACTTGTAATTTGGGACCACACGTTTTTTATTAGATTAATATAGCAGAGGAACCACAAGTTGTAATGCGTGTCTTCATGCTATTTAATAGATTACTATAGCAGATAAACCACAAGTTGTAATGAAGGACCATACGATATTTATTAGATTACTATAGCATAGCTATTACAAGTTGTAATGTGGGACCACGCGTTCTTTATTAGATTAATATAGCAGAGGAACCACAAGTTGTAATGCGTGTCTACACGTTTATTAAAAGATTGCTATTGCAGAGAAACCACAAGTTGTAATGAAGGACCATACGATTTTTATTAGATTACTATAGCATAGCAACGACAAGTTGTAATGTAGGACCACACGTTTTTTATTAGATTAATATAGCAGAGGAACCACAAGTTGTAATGTGTGTCTACACGTTTTTTAATAGTTTACTATAGCAGAGAATCCACAATTTGTAATGAAGGACCATACGATTTTTAATAGATTAATATAGCAGAGGAACCACAAGTTATTATAAGGGGCCATACGTTTTTTATTGCCTTTATTTTTTGTGATTTATTGAGGAGTTTGAAATCCGAGCAGGATGAAGTAATGATGTGTGTTTGCGACACTTCAACAAAAAATGATCTAACGCTTCACAAAGTTCATGACTTCTTATGACATGCTTTATATTTACAAGAGTCAGATTAGACTCAAAATGGTATTGCTGCTATATTTGGAGCATCCCAATTCTCATTTTCCTTGCCTTAAATTTCAAGCTCCAGTCCTTTGACGAAAATAGCTGCAGACTGGAAAATATGTCATAGCGCATAAAAGGAATTTGAACGGTGATGGATTAATTTTGTTTATTTTATTTTAGACCGAAATAGGACGATGGCACAGAGTGTACTGTAAGAATTTATAGGGTATACATGCCTCCTCCCTCACCCAGATTCCTTAATATGGCAAGCCAGGGCGTGGCGAGAAAAATTCTAGCCTCAGTTTTGACGCCTGTTCTCTTGATCGTCTCGCTACCCATCTCGCTTCCTCGGTAAAGCTACAACTTCTTTCCCTTCTAAATAAATAAACGGCAAATTCTGTTTGCCCCTCGGTGTTTCTGTAACCCCTCTAACTATGGCCACATTGTATAGATAAACATATTATACCTTTTTTGAAATCAGGACGATCACGGGATTGAACATCTGCCCTTCATTTGGTGCTTGGACATCTAGCATTGGGGTTTGTGTCTGGATGATGAGGGAACATTAAAAAATTCAAATTTTAAAATACCTGAAAGAAATTGGTGTCTTTAATTTTTTTAAGTTTATACTGACGTTAATGTAACACAAAAACTTTGTTAATTTAAAACAAAATGTTTTAAATTCAGTTTCAAATATCTACCAAACTTTGTAAATTGAGGAAATCAATTTTATTTCTTCAAAGTACCAAGGAATCAGAGTAAAAGTGAGAGGTGTCGTGACGCGTAGTTTTGAAGTTCAGCAGAGTTAGTGATTTGAAGAACTCATATCAATGGAAGTTCCACGGAGTTTGTGATTTGAAGAATCAATTCTCGGCCTGAATTGAAATTTCGGCCTAAATCGGAGTTTCGGCCCAAATCGGTCTTTTAGCAGGAACTGGAAATCGAGCCAGATTCAGAGTGAATTGAGAAATTCAAATTTATTTTTTTCAAAATTATCATTGATGCTTTCTAATTTGTACTAAATATCCTTTTAGTTTCGTGTCGGAACCCCAATTAGCCCTCCACACGAGATAGCTTAAAAGCTCGCACGGACTTTTAAGCTATTATGGAATAAAGTATTATATTAATTCTGAGAAGAAATTCTTGCCAGCGACAAGTGTTTTCTTTATTTTTATGAGGTTTTCGTAACATTTATTGTTTAAATTTACATATAATGATTTCTCATTCCGAGCGGCCATCCATTGTATACCGACACATCCGTTTTTGGATATAAGATAAAAAAACAAACAAACAAACAAAAAAACAGGGAAACAGTTGAGAGAATATGAAAAGTTGGCCATTCTCCGAAAGGCGAATACCTTACAGAGACAAGACAGCACGTGGCGAGAGAAATAAAACCACTAAATCGTCAAGGCGTTATCTTGATCATCTCTCTATCCGTCTCGCTTCCTCCGAGAAACGAAGCTTCATATACTTTACCTTATACCGGGTGTAACAGTAATTTGTCGAAATCGTGTTACGAATTCCTTACAGACACAAGCCAGCACGTGGCGAGAGAATTAAAGCCACTATATCGACAGACAGATCATCTTGATCATCTCTCTATCTGCCTCGCTCCCTCCTAGAAACGAAGCTACAACCACTTTTCCTTGTACCGGATGTAACAGTAAATTGTCCAAATCGCGTTACATCATAATCGTCTAGCCCACAAAATGTTTAATATCTAAAAGAATGCACTAAACTAATTGAGTTTCTTTCTTTCCAGGTTTTCAGTTAAGACGCTTAGCCATCTTGACAGTATTTATCGTAAGAATCACTGAAAAAAGAACTTTGAGTTATTCAGCTAGAAAGAGAACAGGTTAAAGTCGTTTTGTGTCAGCCCACTGTCTTCTAAACTGAGCAATGATGAGAGGAAAAATTCTTTCAGGTCCTCAATAATGGTACCAACATTAATACTCTGCCTTTCAGCTTCAAATCTATTCACGAACCATCAAGAGATTGATGAATAAGATTAAAAAAGTGGGAACAGTAGAGAGGAAAACTTGGATTTCAAGGTCACAAGAAGAGAAATTATCATTTCAACTTGAAGCTAAAGAGAGCAATTAGAAAAGATCCATCTCAGTCCATAAGACGCTTAGCACGCGAGAGTTCCAGCTCTGACAGTCCAAAGAGCAGTGAAAAAAAGACTTAAAAATGAAATCGTGCATGAAACCGTTGAGGTACTTTGCTACACCAGGACAGAAATTTCGAAGGTTAGAGTGGGTGAAGATCATCTTGAATAAGTTAGAAAAGGATCCTGGAATAATGTAAATATATTTGAACTTTATTTCAATCGTTCATGAGCTTCCGATTCTCAGCTGTGATTAATTAATGATGGACATATTATTTTCGTTTATGGTCGATTTCATCACAACATTTTGTTAAAGCTTGGAGAGTAATTATAGATTCTTATTACTCAAAGTAGAGTCCAGTAGTGTTATAAAAACCTCGGAGAATTCCTGTAATATATCTTTAATCCTTTCTCAGATAGTCCGGTTCAAAGCTTAATCTAACAAATGGATAATTTTGCTTTTACACGATTTTGGACAATTTTGCTGTTACAACCGGTATAATAAAGCAAATAAATTTTTTTTAAAGTAAGAAGAAGAAAAACTTGCCGTCACTGATGCAGTCTACGATGTAAGGTTGACTTCTGAAGAATTGAAGAATTAAAACCATAGACGATACGAGACGCAACAATTGACTCTAGTCTAGTTCCCTTGGAATAACTTTCAGTCTTTTGTTCTTGTTTCTATTTCTAGTGAGGGGCTTAATCTCTTTCTAATAGGACCCGTATTGATTGAAGCAGGAAATATACTGTCGACAAACTTTATACATTAGATATCAATATTTCAATGTAAAACCTCGGATTTTATTTGTCCCTGGCCTTTGGTGCACCATTTAGCATTTATTGTCGCTCTAATTGGTTCATCGGTAGTTTTTAAAAACTGCATGTAACTTGGTCAACCTACGTTTTTAATCTTTTCTTTCGGTTATTGCTTTTTTAATATGTGATACCTGTGATTTACTGTGTGGTATGAAATATTTAACATAACATATTACCAGATGTCGCCTGGTCGATAACAGTTCAGATGGTTACGACACATATGCATGCACTTATTAAAGCAAATACAATGCTTTCTTTTACGCCATATGAAACCTAACTATATGATTTGCAAAGTTTAATATAACATTAGCGTTTAAGGATAAAACACCCTCTGCCAACTGAGCTCAATATATATGAGAAGTTATCTGTAAGATGGGCTTTAGACATCCCAATGATATTTAAGTTTGGTACGAGGCCACAGGAGATGAATATTCCGTGAGAACTTAACCAACAAAATTTTGATTTTTCTAGCGAGAGAGTGCTGAAAGGTTCACAGCCCGACAAAGGAGGGACGTTTAAAAAACATTCTTACGATTGATCATGTGGTCAGATGTTGGGGTGTGGCTCAAGTGTAGAAATTTTTCAACCGCCTGGCCAACATTAGATGTAGGTGTGCTAAAGTTTCCAGTGCCTTATTTTCTCCTACTTACAGGCTGAATATGATTTAAAATCTTTCCTGACAAAAACTGTTGAAAACTTGTGCAGATACCTGACACTTTTATATTTACACACGCTCTATCTCTGATATTGAGC
>OZ038491.1:36901154-36913654 GCA_964036315.1 Acanthosepion esculentum
GCAGTACTCGATTGGCGTCAAGATGTCAATTTGCAGTTGAGCTGGCCAGATGTAGCCGTAAGTTCTATTCTAACAGTTTCTTTATCTCGCACTTCTCGCTTGTGGAACTTCCTTCCGGCTCCATGCTTTAATCTGCAAAAATTTAAATCCAATGCCAATCGCTATTTAGTGTCCTGCTGATTATTCTGTTCTCTTATACATTATTAATGTTTCTGTTTCTAATCCTTCCACAACCTGTAACCCCCTTATGTCTTAGTGGCTTTACTGCCTTCCATGGGGTGATATTGATTTTAAAAAGTCGTGATTGAGAAGGTTGGTAGTATTATACATCGATTTTTTAGTGGTGAAGTTTTGAAACACGTAACATATTATTATCTCTCCAGTTTAATTTGCTGTCTGTGTCTATGAAATAATTCTACTTCTTAAATCATTAAAAGTAATATATATATATATATATATATATATATATATATATATATATATATATATATATGTCAAAAGAAGGTTAACCAATTTCGAAATACGGCTTGAATCGTAATTTATATGAATCGATAGTATGTGGACAGTCAGCAAATAATTGGTGAACTTCGTTAGTTTATGATTGAAAAGAACTTCGTGAACTCGTTGATAGGCACGAATTTGATTGGTCAGAAAATAATAAACTGAATACAAGAATTTTAATTTTGAGTTTTACGATGTAAGTGGACATAACTAGTTATAATTCTGAAATCAAGTTCTCGCTGTTCTATTTTCGAATCAGTAAAAAAACAATAAGCACCAAAAATCGATGACAGGATAAAATAAAATACACTCGATTCACTTTTTGAACGGTGTTGGAATAACACGGTCCAACAAAAAGAACCATTTATGTTTTTTTTTTACTTTAACTCAGTTTAACTAACTGTTCTTGTGTGACCACCGAATTTATTGCAAGTGACAAGTAAATGACTAAGTAACATCAATCAATTAAAATGTACTAAATGCCGTAACATTTTTTTAAGCATTTCACCCCAAGCAAGGCGGGAAGCCACTAGCACGCAAGGGGTTACAGAGGATTTGGAGCGAGAGCAGATAAGAGTGATAGAAGAAAGGATGAGCAGAAAGATAGTGGATAGATCAAGGCAACTAGAGATGTCGATTGACATTACATTTGAAGATTATAGCTATCAGGGAAACAGGAAAAGGGGAGGGAGTTCCACAGGCGAGAGGTGCGAGATATGAAGCTATTGGAGTAGAAGAGACGGCTACATTTAACAGTTTCAACAGTGAAAGGGTGAGAGCGTAGGACGCTTGAATGCAAGAAGTCTGGGAACCTGCTAAAGCTGCTCATCGGATCAATTACCATGAGAGTATTTGTAAAAAAGACAGAGAGAGGCGACGGCACGTCTGTGAGGGCGCGACTGCAGACGAGATGCCAGATCAGGGCCAATTACATTGCATATCCGTCTCTGGATCTTATCAAGAACCCCGAGACAAAAAGAAGGGTGTTCCAGACCATATATGGCAGCAATACTCCATTAACATGATGAGAATCCAATCCATTTTTCTGTATAGTGCTCCATTACTCTCCGGTGTGGGCGGGACCTATGCACTGTGTTAACGAATGTGGACCCAAAGAGTGTGAGTTCAATACACGGTTATGGCTGTGGAGAAATTTCAGAGGGAAATTAACAGGAGATAACTGATAACTGACATCCATTAAAAGCATGGCACGTGGAACTAGAACAGCCTACCACAGTGAGCGAAATAAAGGGTTCAGTTCGACATTCCGACCCCCTGAAGTAGGCAGGAGCGTACAACTGCCGAAACGTTGTAATAAATCTGGCGACAAAGATGAGGACAATAGTCCGAATAATGTAAATAATGTGGAACAAGCTGTGCAATTCCAACGTGATTTGAAAATGATTATAGCACGTTATGAAGAAGCATATAAAGAATTAAGAAAAAAACAAACCCACGGCATCTGATAACTAAATTCGCATATATATATATATATATATATATATATATATATATATATATATATATATATATATATATATATAATAAAAAGACTTAAACACTAATATTCCATGGTCATAATTTATTCCATTGGAATCGTAAGAACGATCCAATTCATCAGACCTACAGATTCAAAATGAAAACGGAACAACGACTCCGGAAAAAATTGGTGAGAGTATGTGTGATAGTGTGGGGGGAAGATTATTTTTATACATATATGTATGTGTATATATAATTGCATATGTATGTGTATATTCACCACTAATATTGTATATATATATATATATATATATATATATATATATATATATATATATTACACGATAGTCTCTGGAACGTATCCCCCGTGCAAAAAGAGAAATGATTGTATTTATTTAAAAATCGGAAATAAATATGAAGTATCTGTCTCATGGACACATAGCACAGTGGATAACGGCGTTAGTTAGATCCAGTGAGTTCTATATCTGGTTAAGGCGGTGGAAAACTTTCAGAGGGGAATTTACATGAGATAACTGACATCCATTAGATATGGCACGTGCAACTAGAACAGTCTCCTCAGTTCGACATTCCAACCGTACAACGGCCGAAACGTTGTGACAAAGATGTGGTCAATAGTCCGAATAATGTAAATAGTGTACATAATACCTCATCTCAGAAATATAGACCGTATATGCGAGTTCAACTTGAACTGAATTTCAATAGACGTTCAACACAGTACAATGACTCGACTATTGTACACATCTTTGTTGCCATATTTATCACAACAGTTCGGCCCTTGCACGCTTCTTCTTCAGGTGGTTGGAATGTCGAACTGAACCCTAAATTTCGCTCACTGGGTTAGACGATTCTCAGGGACACATGGCACAGTGGATAAAGGCGTTTGTTAGATACAGTGACAGGACCCAAAGAGTGTGAGTTCAATACCAGGTTAAGGCAGTGGAGAACTTGGAGAGGAGAATTAACAAGAAATAACTGATGACAGACATCTATTAGACATGGCACGTGAAGCTAGAACTGTATACCCCAGTGAGTGAAATAAGTTCCGGAGCGTTCAACGGCCGAAACGTTGTGATAAACATGGCGACAATGATGAGGACAATAGTTCAGTTTTTCAGTTTTTGTGGTGATCTATTACAATGAATGAAATCAGACGACAATGAAAACAAAGCCAACCTGTCGGATTAATGGGGATACAATGACAGCGGAATAAGATATGGAACAACGGTTACTCCTTTTATTGTTTTTCCAGCATCTCACTAATTATATCAGAGCTATTAGTATTGGGAGTTATTCGGAACATCTGTTCACTCAGAAATTAATATCTTAGTCTTAACAAAGTCTACAGTCATTTTCCTGTCACATATAGCTCTTCGCTTCATAAATTAAGATGTATTTGCAAATGGCCCGCGTAATCTATAACGCTAAAATTTCGCACAAAAGTCACGGCTGTCGATGTTTGTTGTTTTTAGATGAGCTGGTAAATGAACAGCTTTATTTATAAAATTATTTCATTAAATGATTTTGGCAAAATTACTGCAGTATTTTTTTATCGATACTTTTGCGTCTCCGGTTTGGTTTGGCTCACAGCATATCAACCTCAATGGGTTTTTTTAATGCCGACAAGATTTTTATTGCTGGTAATAGTTTTTTCAAAAATATATTGTTGGTAATATTTTTTCCAAAAATGTATTGCTGTTAATATTTTTTCCAAAAATGTATTGCTGTTAATATTTTTTCCAAAAATATATTTCTGGTAATATTTTTTTCAAAAATGTATTACTGGTAATAATTTTTTCAAAAAATATATTGCTGGTAATAGTTTTTTCAAAAATATATTGTAAACATCTCAGTAGTTGCCTAACCTAAGTTGAACTTACTGAAAGCCGTGCACAGATATTCCATTGCAAATTCAAATATATTTTACATTTCTCTCATATATTGGTTGGGTCTAATAATTTTCCCGATTACAATTTGTGACACCACGATTAGAACAACCACGTAGAAGAGGATGGCGTGATCTTATCTCGCTCTAAATGCTTTTATTTTATGGAAAGCGGATAAGAGTTTTGAAGTGGCACGCAAATGACAAAGAAAAGATTTGAGATTAAATGACAACAAACCGGATATAGAAAGTTTCCGGTTGCCGATTCTGGTTAAGAGTGTTGATTGTGATTGAGCAAGCCTGTTTTTTTCTAGTCCGCTGTCGGCTGCAACAGACTGTCCTTCGTCTAGTTCTAATGCCGCCCGTTCCTACTGCCAGCCTCACGTCGGGAAGTGCACATGCGCAGAGGGTTGCTAGGAGGGAAAAGATAGACATTTAAGGCGATATGACAGAAGTTTTTCCAAGTATTACCTACTTAGCCACCCAGACTGGGCAAGCAAAACCCTGAATAAAAACGCTTATTTTATAATATTAGAAACAGGGTTCCTGTTTCATTTCATGACGCGGAGTAAGTTTTCATCTTTCGTTTCTTGAATATGCAGCGCTCCCATCGCAGTTTTGGCGTAGACCAACGTGAACGAAAACGGAGACGCAACGTGGGTTATTCACTGATGGCCGATGAGCTAGATGAGGGTCATGTTTCGTGTTTACGGTTAAGAGATGGTCCCAGTTGTTTTCCATCGTTAAATTCTAACCTTATGTAATTATTAATATTTAAGTGATATTTTACTAAAATATTTGGTCCTCTAAATTCAACTTGGACTCAATATACGTCACAGTAGAGGTAGAAATCAATTGGTACAAATCAAGGCGATTCTTATATCAGGCCTCTACACCGTGTTTAGACCAGTGAACGACTGGGGGCCAACAAATAACAAGTGAAATTTCATTTCTGGAATTGGATTAATTAAGAATTTTTTTAAAGAAATTTTTACTTTTTACCTTTGGATTAGCTTAAGTTTATTGTTTAAAATACAGAAGTAAGTATAATATTTATTAAGTAAGTATAATATTTATTAAGTAAAGTATAATATTTATTTTATTTGAACTCGCATATGTTATTAAGTATCATTAAGAAATATCACTAGCGTCATTAAGAATTTATAAAGTTAATTTAAATTTAATATTTTTCTCTGTGCTATTGTTCTTCAATAATGAAGACACATTAAATATAAAATTATTTTTTATGAATAATAATTTATGTTTTTTGTTAATGTATTATTAAAAGTATTTTTATTTTTCTGTCCTTCATAATTAATAAATAAAAGTAATTAAAAATGTCGCGTTTTCATTGCGAAATTAATGAAAAATGACACTTATTAAATAACTTATCACTCTAGTACTTTCGCCCCAACCCCCCAAGCTCCGGTGTCTTACTCTCTGGGTTGAGGTGTCTACTCGATCCTAACCGAACTTAAGGGAGTGGCCATAGGTCACCTGAGCATCCGTAGATTATTCGACCGGTCTGCTGGTTTAATCCTGCTTCCTGCCCACGTTGTGTTTGGCTTGATCCAGAAAGCAGAAGTGATGTTCATCCATTCACGGCCGACTGAAGATGTAGACACGGCGGGGGAGTCTGCGCTAAGAAATTTAAAATGCATAAAAAAAAATTAATATCTGCAAAAAGCCGGAAAAACAACTATTCAATGGTTGAATTGTTAATGTCTTTTATATAGCAGAAAAGAATAGTATAGAAAGAAACGGGTTACAGAAAAGAAAATTATTTAACGTAAAAAACTCATACACTGGATTCTAGACAGAGAGAGAGTGTATATGATTAACTTGTTGTTAAATCGTCTCAGAACGATACATGACTCTTGCGATGGAGTGATAAAGATTTCTGTGCAGGGCTTAAAGTTATAGTGGAGTTTCTTCTCCCAACGCTTGGCCGGGCCAATTCTCTCTTCAAGAATTTTCTCCAGTCTTCTTTTTTCAGCATAACTACGCGTTTATATAGAAAAACCCGACATTATAACTGACCCTTGGCCCTACTACTTCGCATGTGATTATCACGGGGTTCTGGCTGCTTCAACCAAAATCATATGAATTCCAAAGTTCCTTCCAGCTTACTCAGTTTAATCGATAAAAATTATTTCGACCATTTCATTGTCTTCTGATGACCCAGATTCAATGGGTACAACTTCTGCTCTAGATCAGATTTCCCCATCAGTAAACAAAATGCTCTGATTTAATTTCGCTATTGGTGAAGATAATATTCTCTATTCTTAAAAATATACTAGACAAATGTAAAAGAGAAGGAATTATTGCCTTGTGAATATCTTTTTTCTCTTTTTTACATTTTTTGCGATTATTGTAAACAGGGAAATTCCCGAAAAGGAAGAATTTAAGTCACAGAAAATTAATTTAATTTTTTCTTTATGTCATTATTCTTCATAGTAACGAATATCTCGATTATAAAATTCATTCTTAAAGAATAATTTGTGCCTCGACCGTGGTGATGGAAAGCGGCCGGATGACATTACCATCTTCCCTTTTAAAATGGGTAATTCGTTGATTTGGGATGCGACCTGTGCAGATACATTTTCGGCCGGTAATTTGATCAGGTCCGCTGTTGAGCCGGGGTCCGTTGCCCGAGACGCAGAGAAGAAAAAATAATTAAATATTCTTCTCTTGCTGATAGTTTTTTTTTTTTTATTCCTGTGGCAGTGGAGACTTCAGGGGTTATTGGCCCTCGTTCGATGGCTTTCCTTCGGGGGATTGGCGCGATTGCGTCTCGATTAAGGAACGAGCTTCGTGAAACGGAGTGGCTCTTGCAGCGTGTCTCACTGGCGACGGTTCGAGGTAATGCTTTCTCCATCATTGCGGCTGGCAGAGGATAGAAAAATTATTTATAGTTACGTTGTTCTGGAATTGTCATCAATGGTCGACTGAACTTGCTTTGTTTCAATGAATTTTGTTTTGTTATTATTAGTTACTTTGTAAAATTTATGTTTTCTTTACAACACGTGAAGTACGTTGATAGCGTCCTTGTTAGAAGACAAAAAGAAATGAATGTAATTTTTTGTATTACTAATTTTCAAAGATTACTATACAGAAATTTTTGCACATTCGGGGAAATTTGAATAAAAATTTCGTGAAACATTTTGCTATGATATTATACTTCATATTAACACCCCTACCGCGTCATACTTGTGGGGGTAGAAGTCTGAACACTTTTTCCGTATGTATCCATAAGTTGTTTGTGCTGAAAACACATTAGCTATAGACACTACTTTCCAGTACCCATTCAGAGATGCAGCACAGCGCACTTCTTCCGACATCAATATATTACTTGCAAACTTTCTACAGAAGGCAGGGAAGGAGAGCGAGAAGAAGGGACTATGCAAAAACTACAAGAAGACTTAGAAAAATAAAGTAATTAATATTTAGGCATAATATTGTAAGATTAAGTGAAATCTAATTTCTGTTTGAATTTCTGGGATTTAAAAAATATATTTGGACTATTGTCGTCATCTTTGTTGTCATTATCACCAGCAGACGGTATGAATGCGCATATAGAATGAGTTCAGCAGATACACAAAAATAGAAAGGGGCGTAAGGCAAGTATGTGTTTTCTCACCGGGCTTATAAAACCTATACAGCGAGGCAATTCTGAGTGAATTGGATGTCCTACCGGGATTCATTATTGCCAGCCACAATCTTAACAACATACGCAGATGACACAGTACTGATAGCAGACACGGAAATGAAATTAAAAAACCTCCTACAGAAGTTAGCGAAGGAGAGCGAGAAGAAAGGACTAAGCATAAACTACAAAAAGATAGAATGCATGGTCATCAGTAAAAGTATGAGCCCGAAATGCGATTTACAAGTCGGGGGCACTAAAATCAAGCAGGTACGGAAATTTAAATATCTGGGAAATCTTTTGACAGACGACGGCAAGTGCGACGCTGAGATCTGAAGAAGTATTGGGATGGCCAAAGACGCATTCCAAAAGCTAGGCAGAGTATTACGGGACTTGAGGATTTCGTTGGTAACAAAGAAAAGGGTACTGAGCTGCTACGTGACATTTGTCCTCCTTTAATGCAGCAAATGTTGGACGGTCTCCTCAATGATGAAGAAGAAACTCGAGGTGGCGTAGGCATGGTTCAATAGAAAGATGCTAAGGATATCATGGACTGAGCGTGTGAGTAACGATGAGGTTTTAGGGAGGATGCAAACAAGCAGGAATCTTATACTTAACACCAGGAAGAGGCAGGTGAAATTACTGTGAACACGTAATGAGAAAGTAGGGCTTGGAGAATATGATACTCACAGCTCGAATAGAGGGGGGAAGAGACAAGGGGAAGCAACGCATGACATACCTGGCGGGTTTAAGCAAGTGGGTGACAGAACATGGAATGGAGGATGTAGCAAAGGGTCAAAGCTTATTGATACTTAAAAGGGATAGGGGGAAGTGGAACGCCATGATCGCCTACGTCCCGAAGGGAAACGGCACAAAAAAGGAAAAGAATGTCCTGGACTGTTCGAATATTTCATCTTCCAGTTGATGTTTCCTCCAGCAGTTGTGGAGTATCCTTTCTCTCGTGAAGGTGTCTCTTGCTCATTCCACTACCGTTTTAGCTCACCTAGAACTGACTGATGTATTGATTGATAAACAGGGTGGAGATAGCTTTAGACCTCTATATCTGTATAGAAATGTCAGGTGACCGAGCAATTTTTCATGGAGTTTTTTTTCCGCCGACCGTCTCCACTGGTGTATCACATCTGGTCCGTACCGATTCGATAATTTATATCTGAATTTCTGGGATTAGGTGTTATCATTTTTTACACTAGTTATATGCAGATTATTCTCCTCATCTTTGTTGTTGTGATAACCATAAGAAAGATGAGGACAATAATTAAGTGTTAATAAAGTTTCCAAATCTTTAAGCAATGTCAATTTCTACATATTGTCCTCCTGATTACTCTTTTCTCTTCCCGCTCATTATTAATGCTTCTGTCCAAAATTCTTCGAAGACCTGTAACTCCTTGTGTCGTAATTGCTTTACAGCCTTGCTTGGTGTGAAATCGATTAAAAAAAAAAAGAAACGCTGTTTCTGTTTGGAAAAAAAAAATTGAGCCATTACGACAGCATTTTCATTTGTTTTTTTTTTAAGTAATTTTCACAAAATGGCAAAATTAAATCAGCTAAGCATTGATGTGATGGCACAAACTGAAATTTTATTGTGGTAAGCTACTCTCAAAGACAAATTGCCAAGAGTTTGAATATTTCAAGACAGGGGGCGCAATGTTCGTTACAAAGGCAACTAGAAACTGGAGCAAATGTTGGCGGGAAAAAGAGTTGGCGCACCAAAAGTGACAACTGCTGGAGAAGGCAAACACTCGATTATTGAACACAAAATAAATAGAATGAAAACCGTCCAAGAGTTGACAGCTGAAATTAGAACCTTTTGACAGCAACCAGTATCGATCTCTACTGTGAAACATCGACTTAGATCAGCACGGGGCTCAGTATATGTGCATAGCCATCAAGAAAGCCCTTTTACGGAAGGTGAATAAACGAAAAAAAAATTTATGGTAAAAAAGCATGCGAACTGGATACTGAAAGAGTGGCAAAATTTCAACGTTTTTGGTAGAAAGAAGAAAGTATATATGAAAATAAAGCCAGGAGACTAAACCACGAATGTGTGGTTCTAACACTTATTCATAGTGGTTGCTCTGTTATGATGTGGTGGTTTCGGGGTCGGGGAGGGGACTGGTGATTTGATTCAGGTTAAGGGGATCATGGAGAAAGAGCAATCATTCGATTTTGCAAGCACATGCTATACCATCTGGTTTACGCAAATTTGGAAAAAATCACTTTTAAAGAAGACAAATATCTAAAACACGCTTCAAAATTCTGTCAAAATTACTTCGTGTCAAAAATAAAGGAAAACAAAATGGAAGTTATGACTTGGCCGCCTCAATCTTTTGGTAAACATGACAAACTGAAAAGAAATTCACCTTAAACAGTCAAAATATGAAGAGAAATTTATAACACGTAAAATCCTCTTGAAAATAGCTAAAGAAGTGGCCAAAAACGCTTGGCATAATGGACAATATGAATAATTTTTGCATTCACTTATCCCAACAAACGGAAATATGTAAGAAGGCTGAAAAAAACAAATTAAAAAATTAATTGAATCTTACTTGTCTGTTATATTTAACGAAAGATGCTTAAAAGAAATGTTTCTCACCAAATATACATTAACATATATATATATATATCGACACATAATAGCAACAAACTATATATATATATATATATATATATATATATATATATATATATATATATATATATATATATATATATATATATGGGAAAATCCGTGGGTAAGTATTCCAAGTGAACCCTAATAATACAAAACATTAAAACTGATGCACAAAAGAGAGCTCAATATATTTATTACAAAGCATAGAAATGAATTACATAAAAATGAAACTCAATTCTACCGCATTTATATGGCCATTTCTCGCTTAGAGAAATTCCCTGGTGGTTGTCAATACTAAAACGTTTGATAAAAAGAAAAGAAAATTCCTCTCGAGGTGCGAAATAAAATGGCTATATAAATAGGGTACAATTGAGTTTCATATTTATGTAATTCATATATATATATATATATATATATATATATATATATATATATATATATATATCAAGAGAGAGTGTCAGATGGGTAAATTGTCGCTATTTTATATTTTTAATTCGACTGCACGTTATATTAGGGTCATTTGGGCACTGTTTGTGAGGAAAAGAGCCCCATGACACAATTCACTTCGCCAGAAATTTGAAAACGGCATGCTGTACTACTTGGCATTCGCGCCGGAAGCTCCAGTACGAACATTACAGAGTGTTTGGGTGTCAATCTGAGAAGAGTGCAAAGGATTCGGAAAGAGTCAGGAGATATATTCAGTCAACATCATGGTATTTGGAGTGATCACTAATGATGGCTCTGTTATGTCTGTATTCTTCTTCCCAGAAAACAAAATGGAAGACTCAACACAGACGCCTACATCAAGTGCCTTGAAGAGGTAGTTCTGCTCTGGGTCAAGTGGGTGACTTCTGGAAGATCCTATGTCTGGCAACAGGACTCTGCACCTTGCCACACAAACAGGAGAACCAAGTTATGGCTGTCAACAATTTCTGTGATGATATCACTCTTTACATCTGGCCACCTAACTCTCCAGACTGCAATTATTATGCAATCACCCTTGATTATTATGTGTGGGGCGCAGTTGAGCGCGAGACCAGCAAAACTCCTTGTAACGCCGAAGATGGACTGAATGTTGCTATAATCATTGTCTTAAGGATTATAGCAACATTCACCAACTTAAACAACGAAACCGCGCAGAAGAGATGCCGGAGATTCCGAAGTCGTCTGGTGGGTGTGATTGAAGCCAGTGTCAATTTTATTGAATGAATCTACTCATTATTATTTCAAAATATTTTAATGTAATTTTGCTGAATATATCTATTAAGATGAGATTTCTGTATTATTTCGTTTTTACGTAATCTTGACGACAATTTATCCACCGCACCCTTTATATCCAGATATATACAGTATATAAACTTTATAAGATATAAATGTTTCATAAAATCTCATCAACACTAATATATCCTCTACTGATCCCAGTAAAAAATCTGACAAAAGTGTTAATAATATGTATGTTAGTTTTACTACAAAGACCATGACGAGAAGGCTGATGTTTCACGTAAATGAACATAGTTCAATCTCAGAGCATTAAACGGGACATTCATGTCCACTCTCACAGTTTAGGCAGACATTAGTCGAAAATACAACAGTAATCCGCCAAGATAATAATTGGCAAAAACTAAAAATTTTAGAAGCTCTTTATATAAGAGAAAAATTGCGGCCAAGTCAACTATGAATATAGCAACAAAGTATTTAAATGTTTATAGCAGCAAAGTCTTTAAAAATTCTAAATTAGAATTGTTAACAACTATAATTTTAAACTCATAAAAATATACTAAAAAATCATGTAACTGGTAAATATTTTGAGTCTCGCTATTTTCACCCACACTGAAAATGATCTCAGAAGAGATTGAAAGTACTTGGGAAAATAAAAATTATTTGAAAAAACCTTGGGGATTTTTCTATAAATTTTCTACAGCTACCAAGAAATTAATCCTTGGACTTGAAACGATTAAATTAAAATAAATAGACATAATACGTCTCAATTATTTAACCAAACATGTTTAAATGAAAATACGTTGCCTATATATATATATATATATATATATATATATATATATATATATATATATATATATATATATATATATATATATATTACAGATATGTATATATGTATGCAGGTGTGCAGTGAAATAGGAAAGAACACGTTAGGTAGATAATCCGGTGTTCCTTAATATTTAGTTTTATTTTCAAAACATAATTTTTTTTAACTCTACATAACTTAATAAATTATGTTAGGGGTCTCGGCTCTCACTTTTGAAACATGAGAACTCTTATGTAGCGGAGGAATCATATTTTTAAAAACTAAAAATATTATTATATTATATTATATT
>OZ038491.1:36916154-37071154 GCA_964036315.1 Acanthosepion esculentum
ATGTTTTTTTATATATTATATTATTTCTTTTTCACTCTTATATATATATATATATATATATATATATATATATATATATATATATATATATATATATATACATATACATATATATATAAATATATACATATTAGCAGCATGGCTCGGCGTTGCCCATGCTTGATTCAAAAATCGTACGACTCATGCAGCAATCGCTATCACTTGACTTAAAATATTTTTGCCCTTCCTTGCCTTTAAAGGAGTGTCCTTTGCCGTGCTGATGTTGCTACATGCCTTACCTCTTGCCTATCTGATACTGCGAATTTTTTCGAAGCTCTATACTAAACATTAAATCTGTTACGAAAAAAGAACTAAACAAAATGAACACAAAACGATCAGCTTTTAAAAAGAACTTGTAACTGGAAAAACCGAATGAAAAAAGAATGTTAACAACAAATACTTTTTCACACTCAACCCAGTTCTGCGGAATTAGAATCAACGTTAAGTTTAAGCAAGCGAATGAGCCAATTGGATTAAAGTTCCATGCAGAATTAAATTTTTCCCACTTTTTTTTTGCATGCTAGCATGCTAGTTAACATTCGTGTCAGTCACCTGTTGGCTCTCACGCTGGCCAATAGAATCTTCCTGCCTATTCGTGGCAGCCAGCTATAGGCTCTCACTCTGGCCAGTAGAAAATGGCTGCAAACTATATGAAACATGAAAAAATCGATTATTTCCACTATCGATGGGAGTTGGGAAATGCAAAGTCTTTCTTGGCCTTGTGAATAACTTGGAGCATGTGCATGTAAATTTTGGTACAAATCCGTCGAAAATTGCGGCCGTGCATTCGTTACACACACACACACACACACACACACACACACACACACACACACACATCCTGCCTTTTATAGATAGAGATAAATGAGTGAAAAAGAAATATTATATAATATCAAAAACCTTATTAATATAATATATAAAAACCTTATATATATATATATATATATATATATATATATATATATATATATATATATATATATATATATATATATATATGATGATTGTTGTTATATTGATGTAGATTGATGATGCGGATATAAATTTTGATTTCATTTCAACGTATTTCACTAGCCGTCACTTGAACTTCTACCACCTACACCTGCTCATTGTGCTGACATCTTGCTTTTTCTTTCCCCCCACTCCTCTCTCTTCAATAATGTAAATCCCCAGGAAAATAGTTTTTAATAAATTCTCTGGATAAACTTAAACCATTTTGCAATTTCGGTTTGATGAGGCAGATATTAATAAAATTATCTGCCGTAATAAATTTATTACCGAGTTCTTCAATAATGTCTTCAATAATAAAGTTTTTTTTCCTTTTCGATGTATATTATTTTGCACTGTATATAAATACACTGAGCTCTCTTCATAGATCTATCTTCTTAATATTTTATATTAAAAAGACCTACTTGGATTACCCTTACCCCTTACAGATATTATATATATATATATATATATATATATATATATATATATATATATATATATATATATATATATATATATATATATATTCAGCATGAAAAAATAAATTACTTAAAGCAATCCTCGTGATAATTCGTCAACAAGTGTCTGTACATATTCGTGCTGAATTTTAAATTCGTTCCCACGACATAAAGTGATTAAAATACCTCAGAAAATTTTTGTCTTTTTTATTTTTTACCAAAAAATAAAAAAGACAAAAAATTTTCTTATTCTTGGTGCAGAATTTTTTTTTTTTTATAATTTGTTAATTTCAATAACTTAGAAGTTATTCATATACGGAGAAAGTCGTTTGCTATAATCGCGAACAATATTATCGAACGGTTATCGGTATTAAAATCATTTGGTTCCAAACAGTAAATCAAATAAATATCAGTTTCAAGTCAATAAATTTTGTATTAATTTCTTATAAAGTTGTTTATAACGTATAAAAATTGTTCTAATTTTTATAGAATTTGCTTAATATTATCAACCGGTTATTTGTCATCTGAAAGACTTTTCACACAAATTGGTCACAATAAGTGGTTTATGTTGTATTATCTGAGTTTCTTTACTGAAAGCATCATAAACCAATTTTTCGACGCATTTGATTTTTTTTTTGTTTTTACTTATGCATATTTACAAAAATACTAAAAGACTTTTAGACATTTTAAACTCTGTTCTTACATTACAATAATTAATTTACTAACAAAAAACTCAATTTTACTTTGGGAATTTATTTGTTGTTCCAGTCTACACATTTCTGATAGTGTAAGCAATACTAACTGATAAAAACCTCTTTAGTATAAAAAAAATGAAGCAAGTTACTTACCTGAATACATTGACGTAAGTAAAATATTCCTAATCATTATTTTTCCGCAAAAAGGCTTTTATATATATATATATATATATATATATATATATATGTATCAATATTTTAATGACTTTTCGCCCGCTTCTCCTCCTCCCGCTCCTCCTTTACTCGAAGTAATATTTATACAGGAACAAAGTGTCAAGTAAAATTTCAACTAATAATCAAGCAATTTATGAAAGGAATAGTTGGTCAACGAACATGTATTTTATACTCTCTTCACTGAAATCTATAAACGTAACTAAGCATTAATGTCCAGTAATTGATTCGAATTGATTCCATAAGGGACGGCTGATGTCGTCTGCTTAATACAGTCGAGTCGTTGGAACAAAGCACTATACAGCTGGCGTTACCTTTTTGGTCAGTTGAAGAGTGAACAGACTTTGATCTGTGCAGTAATGGGAAACTTAAATAGAATTGAAGCGGGAGAATGTTGCAACCAAAATAAATAATGAAAGGAAGAAGAGGAGGAATAGGGGGAGTGGACATGAAAAAGAATAATATGTATAAGGAGGAGTAGGAGAAGAATGTGAAGAAGGAAAAGAAGCAGCAGAAGAAGAACAGATTCTTATTCTTTGTAGCGCTAAACTAAGTTTCACTCTTGACCACCCTTCTCAGTCACCGCTCTCTCACACATTCACACAATAATTCTCACTGCTTCACCACCCCCACCACTCCATGTTTCCGAGCAATGCTTTCTTTCCGCATAGTTTGTGAAAATTCAACTGTCTTTTTCTTATTTTAATTTTTTATTCTTCTAGCTCCGGTATTCTTTAAAACTTCTTCATTGATTACATGTTCTGCTTATTGTTTTCTCGGAACCCACCTGTAGAACCATATCTCTTCCACTCCTCTTCTCTGTGAGAGGAAAACTATCCAGCAATCACTACCATACAGGCGAAAAGATGGAACATCCTAGCGAATTCTAATGTCTTCTGCTGACATGAAGTGGAAAGATTATATTGAATCAATTTCTAGGTCTGCTGCTAGCAAAGTTGGTTCACTGTGTCGTGCTAGACAATTTTTTTCTCGATAAAATCTACCGTATATTTTTATAAGTCTACCACCCGGCTATGCATTGAATATTTCTGTCTCACCTGGTCTAATGCTTCTTCTATGTACTTAGTGATTCTTGATAAAATACAAAGAATCTGCAATGTTATTTGTCATGACCTGGCATCACGGCTTCAGTCACTTTCCCACAACAGTGACGTAGCTTCCATGTACCTTTGCTATAAATGTTTCTATGAAAATTATTCTGATGAGATTTCCCCTTTGGTATCTAGACATTATGAATTTGAGCGTACTATGATATTGGTTGTAAGGTCGCATCATTTTACAGTTGAAATGACTCGATGTGACCGTAAGTTCTATGCTAACAGCTTCTTCTATCGCCCTTCGCACTTGTGGAAATCTTTTCTTGGTTTCTAGTAATCTTTGATCTTCAAAAATTTAAATGCAATGTCAATCGTCATCTTCTGTCTTCTTAATGCTTGTTCTTTTATTGTTTTCTCTCCTTAATTGTAGTTTTTCTCATATTCTCTAACACCCAGTAACCCCTTGCATCATAGTGGCTTTATTGCCTTTGAGCTTCAAAAATTTAAATGCAATGTCAATCGTCATCTTCTGTCTTCTTGATTTCTGTTCTTTTATTTTTTCCTTCCTTAATTGTAGTTTTTCTCATATTCTCTAACACCCAGTAACCCCTTGCATCCTAGTGGCTTTATTGCCTTTGATCTTCAAAAATTTAAATGCAACGTCAATTGTTATCTTCTGTCTTCTTAATTATTCTCCTTTTATTGTTCTCTCTCTTTGATAATGTTTTATTTTTTCTCATATTCTTTCATACTCAGTAACTCATTGTGTCTTAGTAGTTTTATTCCCTAAAAACCATAGAAGTTCAGGCCTTTTTTTTCTTTGTTTCTGAAGAAATTTCCCAGTGTAATAAACTGCACCTGGAAGGTCATTTTCGCTCTTCTGTTGCAGTTTTGTTACCTTCCCTGCCATCTCTTACTACACTACCCAGAACGGTATATTTCTGCACCGCGTTGGTTCTTTAGTCTTCAATTAAAAGCTCACAACTTTGGCAGCCTCTCTCGTTGATGTTAAATTGTTACGTCTTATAATTAATGGTTAGAAAGTATGGGAAACCGAAAGAGAAGAAAAAGAAGGTAATTAAAGAAAGAAGTCAAAGAATAAAAAGAGAGAAAAAGATAAAGTAAGAAAATATTTTTAAAGAGCAGGTAGGCAAGGGTATAAATATGAAAAAGAAAGAAATATCACCAGAAAAAGAAGAAAATAAGAATAAAAGATCAGAAAAAATATCAGAAAAATATTAAAAGAAAGAAAAGAAGAAAGAAAAATACAAAAAGGAAGAAAGTAACAATGAAAGAAATTCCAGAAAAAATATAAGAAAGAAAGAAAGAAAGAAATATCAGGAGAAAGAAAGAAAGAAATAAAGAAAGAAAGAAATATCAGGAGAAAGAAAGAAAAAATATATAAAAAAGAATGAAAAAATAATAGAATAAAGAAACAAACAAACAAACAAACAAACAATCAAACAAAAAAAGAAAGAAAGAAAGAAATATCAGGAGAACGAAAGAAAAAGAATAAAAGAAAGATCAGAAAATATTAAAAGAAACAGAGAAAAATCTTAGAAAAAATATAAACAAGAAAGAAAGTAAAATATCAGAAGAAAAAAGAACGAAAGAAAGAATTAAAGAAAGAAAGAAAAAATTAAGGAAAGAAAGAAAGAAAGAAGGAAGAATGTATTCAATATTAAAAGAAAGAAATATCAGTGGGAAGTTAAAGCAAAGAAAGAAGTCCAAGAAAGAAAGAAATATCAGAAAAAAAAATAAGGATAATACAACAATTTACATGTGCACCTCCGAAAATCTGGAAGACCAAGACCTAGCAGCTCATTTTCTTCTTCGGCCTAATCCTAGTGGCTCAATGGGAAAAAGACCGGCTTGTAAAATTTAAATTGTGCCAAAACCAAACTAATATCTTTGTACCGCCGTGCAGACCGCGAACATTCACCCATCATGATGATTCCTTGCCTTAAACCTCTATTGGGACTCCCCAGATTTCACTTAGAACTCATATATACGATCCATTTCTAAAGATGCCGGGAAAATAATCGGTTCATTGTACCACTCTAGTAAGTGTCTGACTCCCCGCCCCCGCCCCCCATTATACTCTATCAGATCACACTGAAAATGCTGACACATCTTGATTGGAACTATTCAATCCTTATTTGCCTGTCTTAAGTCCCAAAACATCGAGATTGCCTTGTCGGTGATTAATTATTTTCTACTCTACAACCTCTTTCCCACATACGAAACGTTTCGAACATCTCACTGTTCTATCGCTATTTCCATGGCATGTGTTTTGTCCAGCTAAATTCTTTATTTTCACCAGCCCTGACTTTTACAACTGGAACCCGCCATGCCACGTACAAAAGTTGAATAATCTCCATTCACTTCGTATATCATTAGTAAGAAGTTCCACTCTGACAGCTTGTTCCCACGAACTACTTCTTTGTGACATTTGGTATTTATTTTCCAATCTCTACAATATTGTCCTCTTCAAGACTCGGGTTAACCATTATCTTTCCTGCATAAGATCATGATCTTTATTTCTTGCCTTTTCTAAAGCTCATTCATTGCCCTAATTATCTAATGTGAGTGGCTCTTGTGCCTTGTATTGGATGAACATTAGTATAAAACAGGTTCTTGTTAATTCGTGTTTTTTTTTGTTTTTTTTATCACTAGAAATTAAACTATTTGGATTCACTCGTCGGAAAAGCCAGAGTATGATGAAATAAATTTTACTTTCTGGCAATTAGATAGAAGAGTTAATATAAAAATAAACTGATTCTCAAACGTAAAAAGTTACATGACTTCGGACAACCTTTTTTTTTTGTGAGAGTATTTACAACGTTTTCTTTGTCTATATTCCTATACGACATTTATAAGGAGTTCTCGCAATCTTTAAATTTTAAGATTGACTGGGACATTCCACGACTTTTCAATTCCAAAAAGGTCTCTGCTAACACTTGCTGCTACTGATGGCTGGATTCCACTTTCTCGTAGCATCAACTTTGTAATTTTTGTCTATCCCTGGTAGTTCGGGTCGGCACCTGCAAGGAACGTCTGGTCTCGATTCTCTCTCTATCACCGATGTGGAGTGGACAGCGGGACCCTTTCGGCGCGGCTTGTTCTGTCTCTAAACGCTGGATTATATGCAGAAACGAGCATGACCTTTAACCTCGCAGATATTCTCGAAATGTGAAATTTCTATTGTTATGGGTCGGAATTTTCGTTTCCTTCCCCAGAACCGGTTACCTGCCAATATATATTGTGTTCTGACATTGAAAACAAAGACATTGAAAATCAATAACACAATCTTTCGTGAGGAAATATTAGTGAACCAATTCCGTGTTTTTAATTTTGTTTTCCAACCCGTAGTTTCAACGCGACCCATTATCATAAATGTTGAATATATTATCCATTATAGCATTTCAGGGGGAATGGAGTTGAGAAATTAATATACTCCTTACTAAATGGCGAAAGATAAAGATTTAATTTATCCGCCAACTTCTGGCTTGACACATACCATCCTGATAAATGCTTGACCTTTGGGGTGACTAAAAATAGACGGTAGTTTGTTCTGTTTTTGACACGTTCCATTTCGATAAATACTTGATCCTCGGAGTTACGCAAATGTGTATGTCTAATACAATAGCCTCGGTTTCAAGCCATTCTGACGCTGTCCCAAGTCTTGATTATATGGTTCTAATTAATATTATAATTAATATTTTCCAACCTCTAATTCTTTATTTTAGCCAATCATTGATATATGCTTTAATTAGCTTTTGATTTAATTTGTTGGCTTAATTATTTCACTGCCAGAAGACATCGTTTGTAACATACAATAAAACATGAAACCAGGTCTTCACCTTGTTAGACTGGAAGAATGAAAAACATGTTAGAAGAAAGAAAGAAAGAAAGAAAGGAAGATGCAATGTTGGAAAAAATGTAACAACCGAAAAAATATCAGAAGAAAGAAAGAAAGAAAGAAATAAAAAAGAAAGAAAGATGCAATGTTGCAAAAAATGTAACAACCAAAAAAATATCAAAATATAGAATGAAAGAAGGAAAGAAAGAAAGAAAGGAAGATGCAATGTTGGAAAAATGTAACAACCGAAAAATATCAAAAGAAAGAAAGAAAGAAAGAAAGAAAGAAAGAAAGAAAGAAAGAAATAAAAAAGAAATAAGAAAGATGCAATGTTGCAAAAAATGTAACAACCGAAAAAATATCAAAATAAAGAAAGAAAGAAGGAAAGAAAGAAAGAAAAAAGAAAGAAAGATGCAATGTTGCAAAAAATGTAACAACCGAAAAAATATCAAAATAAAGAAAGAAGGAAAGAAAGAAAGAAAGAAAGAAAGGAAGATGGAATGTTGGAAAAAATGTAACAACCGAAAAATATCAAAAGAAAGAAAGAAAGAAAGAAAGAAAGAAAAAAGAAATAAAAAAGAAAGAAAGATGCAATGTTGCAAAAAATGTAACAACCGAAAAAATATCAAAATAAAGAAAGAAAGAAGGAAAGAAAAAAAGAAAGAAAGAAAGAAAGATGCAATGTTGCAAAAAATGTAACAACCGAAAAAATATCAAAAGAAAAAAAGAAAGAAAGAAAGAAAGAAAGAAAAAAGAAAGGAAGATGCAATGTTGGAAAAAATGTAACCACCGAAAAAATATCAGAAGAAAGAAAGAAAGAAAGAAAGAAAGAAAAAGGAAAGAAAGATGCAATGTTGCAAAAAATGTAACAACCGAAAAAATATCAAAATAAAGAAAGAAAGAAGGAAAGAAAGAAAGAAAGAAAGAAAGGAAGATGCAATGTTGGAAAAATGTAACAACCGAAAAATATCAAAAGAAAGAAAGAAAGAAAGAAATAAAAAAGAAAGAAAAAAGAAAGAAAGATGCAATGTTGCAAAAAATGTAACAACCGAAAAAATATCAAAAGAAAGAAAGAAAGAAAGAAAGAAATAAAAAAGAAAGAAAGATGCAATGCTGCAAAAAATGTAACAACCGAAAAAATATCAAAATAAAGAAAGAAAGAAGGAAAGAAAGAAAGAAAGAAAGAAAGGAAGATGCAATGTTGGAAAAATGTAACAACCGAAAAATATCAAAAGAAAGAAAGAAAGAAATAAAAAAGAAATAAAAAAGAAAGAAAGATGCAATGTTGCAAAAAATGTAACAACCGAAAAAATATCAAAAGAAAGAAAGAAAGAAAGAAAGAAAGAAAGAAAGGAAGATGCAATGTTGGAAAAATGTAACAACCGAAAAATATCAAAAGAAAGAAAGAAAGAAAGAAAGAAATAAAAAAGAAATAAAAAAGAAAGAAAGATGCAATGTTGCAAAAAATGTAACAACCGAAAAAATATCAAAAGAAAGAAAGAAAGAAAGAAAGAAAGAAAGAAAGAAAAGAAGATGCAATGTTGGAAAAATGTAACAACCGAAAAATATCAAAAGAAAGAAAGAAAGAAAGAAAGAAATAAAAAGAAATAAAAAAGAAAGAAAGATGCAATGTTGCAAAAAATGTAACAACCGAAAAAATATCAAAAGAAAGAAAGAAAGAAAGAAAGAAAGAAAGAAAGAAAGATGCAATGTTGGAAAAATGTAACAACCGAAAAATATCAAAAGAAAGAAAGAAAGAAAGAAAGAAATAAAAAAGAAATAAAAAAGAAAGAAAGATGCAATGTTGCAAAAAATGTAACAACCGAAAAAATATCAAAAGAAAGAAAGAAAGAAAGAAAGAAAGAAAGGAAGATGCAATGTTGGAAAAATGTAACAACCGAAAAATATCAAAAGAAAGAAAGAAAGAAAGAAAGAAATAAAAAAGAAATAAAAAAGAAAGATGCAATGTTGCAAAAAATGTAACAACCGAAAAATATCAAAATAAAGAAAGAAAGAAGGAAAGAAAGAAAGAAAGAAAGAAAGAAAGGAAGATGCAATGTTGCAAAAAATGTAACAACCGAAAAAATATCAAAAGAAAAAAAGAAAGAAAGAAAGAAAGAAAGAAAGAAAGAAAGAAAAAAGAAAGGAAGATGCAATGTTGGAAAAAATGTAACCACCGAAAAAATATCAGAAGAAAGAAAGAAAGAAAGAAAGAAAGAAAGAAAGAAAGAAAAAGGAAAGAAAGATGCAATGTTGCAAAAAATGTAACAACCGAAAAAATATCAAAATAAAGAAAGAAAGAAGGAAAGAAAGAAAGAAAGAAAGAAAGGAAGATGCAATGTTGGAAAAATGTAACAACCGAAAAATATCAAAAGAAAGAAAGAAAGAAAGAAATAAAAAAGAAAGAAAAAAGAAAGAAAGATGCAATGTTGCAAAAAATGTAACAACCGAAAAAATATCAAAAGAAAGAAAGAAAGAAAGAAAGAAATAAAAAAGAAAGAAAGATGCAATGTTGCAAAAAATGTAACAACCGAAAAAATATCAAAATAAAGAAAGAAAGAAGGAAAGAAAGAAAGAAAGAAAGAAAGGAAGATTCAATGTTGGAAAAATGTAACAACCGAAAAATATCAAAAGAAAGAAAGAAAGAAAGAAATAAAAAAGAAATAAAAAAGAAAGAAAGATGCAATGTTGCAAAAAATGTAACAACCGAAAAAATATCAAAAGAAAGAAAGAAAGAAAGAAAGAAATAAAAAAGAAAGAAAGATGCAATGTTGCAAAAAATGTAACAACCGAAAAAATATCAAAATAAAGAAAGAAAGAAGGAAAGAAAGAAAGAAAGAAAGGAAGATGCAATGTTGGAAAAATGTAACAACCGAAAAATATCAAAAGAAAGAAAGAAAGAAAGAAAGAAAGAAAGAAATAAAAAAGAAATAAAAAAGAAAGAAAGATGCAATGTTGCAAAAAATGTAACAACCGAAAAAATATCAAAATAAAGAAAGAAAGAAGGAAAGAAAGAAAGAAAGGAAGACGCAATGTTGCAAAAAATGTAACAACCAAAAAAATATCAAAAGAAAGAAAGAAAGAAAGAAAGAAATAAAAAAGAAAGAAAGATGCAATGTTGCAAAATATGTAACAACCGAAAAAATATCAAAATCAAGAAAGAAAGAAGGAAAGAAAGAAAGAAAGAAAGAAAGAAAGGAAGATGCAATGTTGGAAAAATGTAACAACCGAAAAATATCAAAAGAAAGAAAGAAAGAAAGAAAGAAAGAAAGAAAGAAAGAAAAAAGAAATAAAAAAAGAAAGAAAGATGCAATGTTGCAAAAAATGTAACAACCGAAAAAATATCAAAATAAAGAAAGAAAGAAGGAAAGAAAGAAAGAAAGAAAGGAAGGAAGATGCAATGTTGCAAAAAATGTAACAACCGAAAAAATATCAAAAGAAAAAAAGAAAGAAAGAAAGAAAGAAAGAAAGAAAAAAGAAAGGAAGATGCAATGTTGGAAAAAATGTAACCACCGAAAAAATATCAGAAGAAAGAAAGAAAGAAAGAAAGAAAGGAAGAAGAAAAAAGAAAGAAAGAAAGAAAGAAAGGAAGAAGAAAAAAGAAAGAAAGAAAGGAAGAAGAAAAAAGAAAGAAAGAAAGAAAGAAAGGAAGAAGAAAAAAGAAAGAAAGAAAGAAAGAAAGGAAGAAGAAAAAAGAAAGAAAGAAAGAAAGAAAGAAGAAAAAAGAAAGAAAGAAAGAAAGAAAGGAAGAAGAAAAAAGGAAGAAAGAAAGAAAGAAAGGAAGAAGAAAAAAGAAAGAAAGAAGCATATGAAAGAAAAAAGGAATGAAGAAGGATGCAATATTTGAAAAATATAACATTCAAAAAAATATTTAAAAAACGGACGAAAGAAAGAAAGAAAGAAAAGGTATGAAAAAGAAATATTAAAAGCAATAAAAAAAACTAATGTATTTGAAGAGTCCAACTTATTTTTGTCATTTATTCACCAGATGTTGCATTTTTATACAAAGTGAAATGTAAAAAAACATTTCTTTTTTTCCCTATTTCAATGCAACGATCCTTTTTTATTTCACTTAACTAATCACCGCTTTGTCCAAATTTTGGTCGATAACACGTAACCGTGGGATGTCTTTGTAGTAATATTCAAATTTATTAATTAAAATAGCTGGCGTTTGAAGATTTCAGTTGCATATACAAAAGACACATATATCAAAATGTTGCTCCCTGGAAAAAACAAATAAAAAGTAAAATCTAAAGTAATAGAAATTGATGACGTGGAAGAAAATATTACCAAGTATAAAAAAAAAGTATTTTCAACAGATCCTTATTAATTTAGGCAAATTAAAAACGACTTTTGGTTTGTATCTATTGAAAACAGATAAATACGGTACTTTGAAACAGGTTTCAGTTAGCCAAATCAAAAATAAAATATTAGGCAATGCTTAGTAAATACAGTTAACAAACTGATATTTCCCACTTTGTAAAACAACTCGTAGTGCGTCAATTCAGAAATGCAAATAAATCCCTATTCGTTTAGTTAAATTAAATAAAACTTTTGGTTTGTATCCACGTAAAACAGATAAATACGACACTTTGCAACAGGTTTCAGTCAGTCGAATCAAAAATTAAATAAAATGCTATTCTTAGTAAATACAGTTAACAAATTTCTCTTGATATTTCCAGCTTCGTAAAACCACTCGTGGAGCGTCAATTCAGAAATCCAAATAAATCCCTATTAGTTTAGTTAAATTAAATAGAACTTTTGTTTGTATCTACTTAAAACAGATAAATACGACACTTTGCAACAGGTTTCAGTCAGTCGAATCAAAAATTAAATAAAATGCTATTCTTAGTAAATACAGTTAACAAATTTCTCTTGATATTTCCAGCTTCGTAAAACAACTCGTGGAGCGTAAACTCAAAAATATAAACCCATCTTTACAGATCTGCAATGAGCAAGTGCCTTTCCTAAAAGCGATAAGGGAAGGACTTTCTGAGCACTGAAACTATATCAAAGTTACTTGAAGAGAAAGTGATTGTACTTATTTTTTCTTTTGTTAACTGTGATTAATTACGTTTACGAACTATATGGACCTTATGTGAAACTCGTGTACCTTAACAGTTGTTGTGATGCGACTAGTGTGGCAGTCCGTAGTGGTCGTACTTGTCGCTTCTCGCTTTCATATACCGCTGATAGCTAGCAGCAATGTAAAAAGAGTAGCCGAGTACGTAAGTCTTCACCTGCCAGTATATTCTCTCCATCAGCAAGCCCTATGTAGTGCCTCCTCGTGGCGACACATGGCAACCGAGCACCTTGCGGACTCGGGCTAAACTCCAGGGGACGGGGGAGGAGTTTGGCCCCCTTAACATGCGACATGCAGGCCAGCCGGTGTGTGGACACGCCCTGGTGTCCATGAACTAAATCCCAGCTATGGGTTAAATAGTTCCACTGCCTTGTGTAAATCTTCGGGAGAAGAAAAGGCTAAGGAGTAAACCCAACACAAATCCGGAGTGGAGCCCCTAAGGCGGATGGACGGCACTCTGTGCTACCTTCCGGCAACTCTTGCAGCCGCGCTGGTACCAAACTGTATTGGTTTATCCTCTCCTTTGGACTCTGCTAGCAAGGCCAAAAGGAGTAGCCCTAGTTCTCCATACATCCCGCCCAGTCTTGTAGCGCACCGCGCTACTCCATCGTCTCCCGAGACGGACGGATGCCGACGACGACGACGATGTGATACTCATGCCTATTCCTACAAACATTTCAAATAGTAAAACAGTTTTTTAATAATAAAAATACGTTACAACTACAGAAAATCGGCTTAAAAATCCGTCTTATGTGTATAAACTATTTCGCAGAACAGTCAACAGCTGTTTGAAATGCAACCACAACCAATGGAAGTTTATATCCTATGTCTAATTGCCAACGTTGCATTGATATAAATCAATGGTTAGCAAAATAGTTACATATACAAATGCAGCGAGTACGATCCTCACTGTGTTACCAACACTTGCATTTCACAACCATATCTCAGAAACCATTGCTACTATAGGGCTTTCAACCTTATACTGAGTGATCAACGCATGTGCTCTTGTGTCAGACTAAATTAGGCTTCATGTCCTGGGTATGACGATAAACTACATCCGGCCGCAAAGGTATGACGATAAACTACATCCGGTCGCAAAGGCACTCACTCATTGCAGATCTGTGAAGATGGGTTTATATTTTTGAGTTTACGCTCCACAAGTTGTTTTACGAATCTAGAAATTGCCCAGGAGGTATTTTAGGGAGGTTTTATCATCGGGAGGTTTTTAGGAGAACGCATACACTTATTAATTGCTGGTGTGTCTAGGTCCACCCTGACCTAGGGTGGTAGCACCTGTTAGGGTCGCAGCTATGGGCATATAGTGAACCTGTTTAATCCCTGGTATCCTTAGCATCCTTTTCTTCACCTGTTGCTACCATATAGGAGGACTGATTTTATAGTTAAATGTAACCACCACTTCTACTCCAAAAGTTTCTTTTCTTGCACTTCCCGACAGTTGAACTCCCTTCCGTTTACTTACTTCCCTGATATCTAGAATCTTAAAAAATTTAAATGCAACATCAATCGCCATCTTATATCTCCTTGAATGCCGTTTATCTTTTAGCCTTTCTTCAATCGTCCTTATAGCCAGTCTTTTCTCTTATTTTCATTCTCTGTAACCCCCTGCGTACTAGTGGCATTCCCGCCTTGCTTGGGGTGAAATGATTAAAAACACAACACTTCAACACATTTTATTCTTCTTAATACCTGAATTCGTATTGATACTTTATAGTGCTACCTAATAAACCAGGTGCAATGAATGCGAGCTCCCGTGGATAATCAGCTTAATGAGCCACATAACCAAACTAATAATCCGAATTCTGATTAACAGAACAGGAACAGAATTATACTGGAAATACGTCAAGAACAGTGCAGTTTTGTCAAGACCGCCGGAAAAAATTGCTCTATTTATGATCAGAAGATAACGAAAAGTGCTATATAAACGCAAAGAATGTACACTTATGCATTTGATTAGATGCAACACAAAGACCTATTTGGACTGCTAGGAAAACTCGATCTATTTAAGAAGTGTGTTAGAATAATATACAGTGCTGTTCGATAAAAGTGACTCACCTGATTTTTTTTTACTAAAAATATTTTTTAATATAACGACCCCTTCCCGACCGCCTAGGAAAAAAGTTTATTCACCCTAAGGTATTCTAATGATAATTATAAATTTGAATATAAATGAGATTCAGGAAAAAAAACTCTGTGCAAAAAAAGTGATTCAGACATCGCATTCTAATGATTAAACTGGTAAATTTAAAGAGATTTTGACAAAATATTGAAATCTATTTTACAATACACTCAGAACAATATTCTAGAGAATTCTAGAACAGCTAAAATTAAATCTAGTGTATTCCAGAACATTCCAGAAAGCCTCATACAGTATAAAAACAGCTTGAAATAGCCACTCAAGTCACTAACCAGATGAAAGGGTACAAACACGCATCAGAACCACTTAAGGCATCTATTATTGCCCTCTAAAAAGCAGGCAAGTCTACGAGATAAATTGCAGAAATTGCTATAACCTCGCAATCAACTGTCTCTTGAGTGCTTAGGGCACATAATAATGCCACTCTTGCTCTAAGGAAGGGAACAAGAGGACGAAAGAAAAAGATTGATGATAGAACTACAGGGCAATCTGACACGACATCAAAAATGTGGACAACAGTGTGAATAGTGTAAACTGTCTTCAAATTCTTCTTTATGACCTCTGATTCTAGTCTTCGTATCAAATAAAAATTTGCAGCCAATAAATATTTTTTATTTGTTTTTTAGTTACTAGCAATAAACGTCTGCAGTGATGCTCGATCCATAACTCAGAGGCTCGTAATGAACCAGACACATTTCAAAGCTATAAATTCTGTGGACGGAGTCCTGATTTTGGTGTTGGCTCTGTTTTTTTCATTTTACGATTGACAATGCGTTTTCTGTTGCCACGCGAAACCCATTTTTCATCACCTGTAAAAACGCGTTGTAAAAATGAAAGTTTGGCATTCCTGTTTAAAAGCCTGCTGTAGATAAGGAAATGTTATATTCGTTCCTCAAACAAAAACTCACGAGGAACACAGTTTCTTTTTTGCAAGTTTTTCAGATGCGCTTGGGGTGTTAGTGGTCAGTTGAACAAGAAACATTAATCTTTTGCGACAAATCGTTCAGTTAGATAGTCTTTTCCAAAGATATATCATTTAGAGTAGGTCGTCTTCTATAGCTCGCTGGGGTAGACTGTTCTAGTTCCACGTGCCATGTTTAATGGATGTCAGTTATCAGTTATCTCCTGTTAATTTTTCCCTCTGAAAGTTCTCCACTGCCTTTACCGGGTATTGACCTCACACTCTTTGAGTCCTGTCACTGGATCTAACCAACGTCTTCATGTGCCTTGTGTCCTTGAAGACATCTGTGTATGAATTCCTGGGTACTATAAACTTAATGTCTTCAGCAACCATTTTTAACGGTGCTCATTATTGTTTTTACCAGAGCTCATATTGCAACTTTTGTTGTTAATATCGCTTTTCTCTGGCACTCCTTATTACTGGTTTCCATATTGTATTCATTTCTATGCTTGGTCGGCTCAGGAGATTTTTGTGGCTTAGCATATGTGCTGATTCCTTAAGTTTAGGAATTTTCCAATGGTGTTCCTTGTCTATGATCTCAACCTGATCCCACGGAGGGCGGTGATCTCCCTTCTCTCTCCAAAGAGTGTGAGTTCAATACCCGGTTAAGGCAGTGGAGAACTTTCAGAGGGAAATCAACAGGAGACAACTGATAACTGACATCCATTAAACATGGTACATGGAACTAGAACAGTCCATAGATAGAGCCCATTAAGACAAAATATTCTTTTATGAATCAGCTAAAAATAGAACGGTTAATATGAATCATTGGCATCTGACCTTTAGTCCATACTAATTAATACTGCCAGGAAACCATACAAAATAGTCTAATAAAGATTCAGACAGATCCGCCCAAAAGAAGAAAAATAATTACCACGAACGAAGACAAAGATCCGTCAATTTGATAATAAGCTTGAATCCACGCATCTAGATAATGACTTTATTAGAATCACGCACAGTCACAAGAAGAAAATTAACAAACTTTCTTCTCCCAACAAACAACGCTTTTCTTCCAAGTGTATTTACGTTGTCGAATTCACGCACAATCATGAAGAGAAAAATTGAGCAACCTTTCTTCTTACAAACGGCGCTTTTTTTTCAGGTGTCTTCCCGTTGACAAAGACATTAAATGAAAATTGTTATATTTTAGTGTACATCGTTTTGGGACACTATTCATTTCTCGATTGTATACTAATCTCAGAAGTTATATTACCTTTTTTTTCCAGAAAACATGACCTATCTCTGACAGAAAGATGTCCCTGTGGCTCCTTGATCAGAAAGACTACATAAATACCTCCAGAATTTTAACATAAACCATCGAAAATTGAAAGTTCATAATTTGGATCGCGTGATAACGCTTAGCTTAATTTAATAAATATAGTCGCATAATTAAGCAGGAAGTGGATCTGTCTTCATTAAAAATGAAAAAAATTGCTCTAATTATGCATGATCATATAAAAACTTACTGCATAGAAACATTAATGTTGCATCATTACATAGACGAACTAACAGAATAGTGTTTCTGTACAGGTGGCGCTGCAGTCATCGGTATGGAAATGGCGTCTAGAAAGTTGAAATCAGAGACTTCATACAAATCCCGTATTTGTATTGATCATATCATAGGCATCAGTTGACTGGAACAGGTGCTGTGTGTAACCTGGTCGCCTAATTACGAGTTTGCTTACCTGTCGAAGTTTTTCAGAATGCAAGGATGTGTTTTAATTGTTTTGAGCGTCACCTGCCATAATTAGGAGATTGGCTCATTTACGATGAAGACATAAGAGATTATACTTAAATTTTTATTGCATCGCGAGAATAGGGAGATTGATCATTACTTGGACGAAGTCACTCAACCTGCATTTGCTATTATCGCTATTTGCTTCGACATTAATAAATTGCAATCACGTCTTGTATTATACATAAACAATGATTTTATTTTGCCTTTTCATAATGTAAAAACAACATAAGAAGGCTATTTGTATAAGAAATGGTCAAAAGAGAGGATGCACAATAAAAAGCAGTAAAGGATATCTATTAGATAGATAGATAGATAGATAGATAGATAGATAGATAGATAGATAGATAGATAGATAGATATGAAACAGGTTTAGATAGATAGATAGATAGATAGATAGATAGATAGATAGATAGATAGATAGATATGAAACAGGCTTAGATAGATAGATAGATAGATAGATAGATAGATAGATAGATAGATAGATAGATAGATATGAAACAGGCTTAGATAGATAGATAGATAGATAGATAGATAGATAGATAGATATGAAACAGGCTTAGATAGATAGATAGATAGATAGATAGATAGATAGATATGAAACAGGCTTAGATAGATAGATAGATAGATAGATAGATAGATAGATATGAAACAGGCTTAGATAGATAGATAGATAGATAGATAGATAGATAGATAGATAGATATGAAACAGGTTTAGATAGATAGATAGATAGATAGATAGATAGATAGATAGATAGATAGATATGAAACAGGCTTAGATAGATAGATAGATAGATAGATAGATAGATAGATAGATAGATATGAAACAGGCTTAGATAGATAGATAAATAGATAGATAGATAGATATGAAACAGGCTTAGATAGATAGATAGATAGATAGATAGATAGATAGATAGATAGATATGAAACAGGCTTAGATAGATAGATAGATAGATAGATAGATAGATAGATAGATAGATATGAAACAGGCTTAGATAGATAGATAGATAGATAGATAGATAGATAGATAGATAGATAGATATGAAACAGGCTTAGATAGATAGATAGATAGATAGATAGATAGATAGATAGATAGATAGATAGATAGATATGGACGGCGGGTGATAGATAGATAGATAGATAGATAGATAGATAGATAGATAGATAGATAGATAGATAGATAGATAGATAGATAGATTACAGGAAACTTATTTCACTGAAAATCTCCATTTGAAATCTTGACTTCGAACATTATGGACAATGGGAAATCGATAGCTAGTTTAGCAGGTCAATATGTGTGTGTGTGTGTGTGTGTGTGTGTGTGTGTGTGTGTGTGTGTGTGTGTGTGTACATGCGTGTGCGTTCGTATAATGTAAAAGTTAGTTAAACATGTGGATGAGGTTATTATGTTTGTATTTATCACTAGTATCTTTTGGATGGAGTCTGGTAAGTGTGTGTATGTGTGTTTAAATGGATTCTAATGTAGCTGTGATCGGATAGGTGTAACGTAAGGCGTCTGGATAGGCATGTAGTAGTGTGCCCTATGTAATTATTTATGAGTTCGGTTTGATCAGGTACACAGTTCCTTAAGAGGCATTTCTTATATGTTGTTATAATAGGCTAGTGAAAGAAATTCGGTGAGATAATAAGACAACAAAAATAATAATTTTGATAATAAAATAATATTTATTGTATATTAGTCGGCCTTTTGGAAACGGAATTTTTCGACACGTCTGTGTCCTTTTTTCAACGAGATACGAAATAAAAAAAATGAAATGGGAATTTCTTTTCTGGTGAGAATTTTTCTTTCCGTATGTGTTATATTACTGAAAAGATTTGATAGTTTTGGGCTAGTTGTCACGATTAGGGATCTAGAGTACTTGAAAGCCTTCAACAAACCCCTACAACCCCTAATCGTGGCAAACAACCAGCCTTTCTCAGTAAATAACGTTTAGCTCTATTCCAGGGAAATTAATTTTTCACTGAGAGAATTCCGTACGGCCGGGAATAGTAAATAAGGCTGGAACAATTTGTGCTTGGTTGCCATACAAGAAGGTATTATTTTTTACAATGATGTTCACTCTGCACAGGGCCCAAGAGCCACTCGAGGTTGAGGGTTACAGAGTAAGGGGTATAATTTATGGTGATATGTACGGAAGACAACAATTGACCCTATACTTGAATAGGTTAAGATCGTAGTGATCGGTTAAGCATCCTGTTGGGAGTCGGTTCCACAAAGCAGTGGTTCGCGTTAAGAAGCTGCTCAAGTGGAACTTATATCTCACTAATGGAATAGGAAGAGAATGAAGGTGGTTCGCTACAGTTGGCTTAGGCATGGCGGCTCTTAGCCTTAAAGGTTAGAACTGGTGAAACTAAGAAATATAGTACGTTCTGCCAACCATCGTATATACTTGTCGATGAGTGATTATAGCGTTTGCTTTTCGGTCACGCGATCCAGGTTCAAATCTCAGTATGATCAACGTGTCAGGAAGATGACTTCTTTACACTATCGGTCTGTGGTATGTACCTGTAACCCCATACCATGAGTTGACCCCAAGACTTGTGTGTGAAACTGGGGATGAGGAACAGCTCGGAAACTGAAGATAGCTGTGCTGGCACGAAGTCGCAAGTCATCATGACAGAGATTTTAAGCATACTGACCCTGTTCAAACACCAGATGATGCGCTCTATCATAGAAACTGTCCACTCGCATAGGATCTAAAAAAAAACTATTAACTCTGTGCGTCTTTAACAAACACAAATGTGTCTGAGCAGGCTTCATCAACAGGGATTGGCTAGTCGCTGTAGACTAGTCGGTCATTATTATTGTTTATCGAAGCTGACCTTTCTATTTTGAGAAATGGACATTTTCTAAGGGAGGCTTAGAGGTGGCAAAAGTATGGGACATTCAGTGAGGATCTAATTCACTATTCAGTCGTAATTGATCTAGCGAGACAAGCTTGCTGACGATTATACCACGTTGAAGGTGGAGCACATGGCCTAAAGTATGGAGAACCTAGTTAGGGTCGAACTAAATATTAATTGATATGTCGAGACTAACTTGTTAACCATTACATTACGTCGAAGGATTTCATGCTTGGGAAATGGGCAAAAATCGAAACGAAGCGTCCTGGGTATAACGATAAACTACATCCGCGTCCTGCGTATGACGATAAACTACATCCGTGTCTTGGGTAAGACGATAAACTACGTCCAACAGCAAGGCCTCTGATCAGGATGTTTTGAGGACCGTAGAACGATCTCTTAATTGCTGGTGTTCCCAGGTCCACCCTGAGCCGGAGTGGTAGCACCTGTTAGGGTCCCAGCTATGGGCAAATAGTTAATCCCCAAACTGGAGTTAAAACATTATGAATGTGTAAAAATATATCTTGATACCAGGAATACTTTTTAGAAAAAGAAAATTACCAACAATATATTTTTGAAGGAAAAATATTAACAGAAATAGATTTTTTTAAGAAAAAATATTACCAGAAAATCTTTTTTGAAGAAAAAAAAGATTACCAGCAATAAAAATTTTGTCGGCATTAAATTACCCATTAAGGTTTATATGCTCTAAAACAAACCAAACCAAACGAATCGAAAGCAAGTATAAAAGCCGAGTTAGCTCAAAACATTATGTTCAGAGATGTTTGTCTTGTAAATTCTTGTTCTTTTATTGTCCTCTCGTCTCAATAGTAGTTTTTCTAATATTCTCTAACACTCAATAACCTCTTGCGTCCGTGTGGCTTTATTGCCTTGATTGGCGAGGAATGATTAAAACCAAAACATAGCGCGTTTCTGTAAATTCCTACGGGTGACGAATATTATTTTTATTAAGTTTTAGTATTTTGATAACTAAAATGTTTTTTTAGAGTATAGCTTTTAGTTTCGCAATTCCATTACGCAATAGTTCTTTTACCATTTCATCTGTTTTATAAGATTTCAACAATTTGCTTACTTCCATTTAGCAGACGACAATTGAGCCATCTTCCCAGTGTAACAGGATTTTACTTAACATACAAATCAAATGAAACGTGTACCTTAAAGCAAACTCGGAGACCATTTAACAATCTACAAGTAGGAGAAAATATATAAATAAAAATCGATTCGAACATTTAATAAATGAACATTAATTAGAGAGCCAGCCACTCACACGCTGGGAGAAATGAAAACATAAATTAAAAAAAAAACAAACTTTGATTTCTTTTTAACAGTAAGGTTCATCCTGTACAAGGCCCGGGGGCCACTCGAGGTAGACGGTTACGTTAAGGGGTATTTTATATGGATAGAAGGGGGGCGATAACTGTTTACTCTAAACTTGAACAGGTTAAGATTGTAGTGATCGGGGAAACTTCCTATTAGAAGTTTGTTTCACAGAGAAGTAATTCACGCGAAGAATCTGGAACTTAACGTATTTGACGGCATATAAACTTTAACGCCTCCCTGATGTATAGCAAAACTTTGATTGCATTTTCTTGGTGCTAGCAACGCATGTTTTGGGTTTGTTTTTACAGTAAGGTTCACCCTGTAAAAGGCGCGGGGCCACTCGAGGTAGAGACTTACGTTAAGCGGTGGTTTATATGGATAGGAGGGGAAGATAAGCGTTAACTAGACAGGTATCGCTCAAACAATTACGAATGAGTAGTGAGTTTCATCCTCCATACAATCAGCCTTGGCCCACGTCTGAGTTGCGCTTAGTAAATCACTTTTGTCTAATGTTGCATGGAGTAAGCGGAACAAATGCAAATGTCTGTATGAACGTCATCCATTATTTTTGTGAAGTCAAAATTCATCACGCACACACACACACACATATGCGTGGGTGGAAGGGTGGTGGAAGGGATAGTTGGGTTCGTTATTTTTACTTTTTTTTAAAAGGCCCGGGAGCCACTAGATGTAGAGCGTTACATTAAGAGCCGGTTTATACGGTTAGAAAAGGAAGATAACGGTTAATCTTAGATTTGAACAAGAAAAGATTATTTATATGGATAGGGGGAGGGGGGAAGATAACTGTTTACTCTAAACTTGAACAGATTAAGATTATAGTGATCGGGAAACATCCTCTTGGGAGTCTGTTCGACAGAGCAGTGATTCGCGCGAAGAATCTGGAACTTACCGTATTTGACGGCATATAAGGCGCACTTTTTTTTACTAAAAATATCTTTGAAAATTCCTCTGCGTCTTATAGCGATTTTCCAAGCGTAGCTTAAATGTGGCACAAGGCCAGAATTAAGGGGCAACCAGTGAGGATCGAACTCACTACTTAGTCGTAATTATTCTAGCGAGACAAGCTTTCGAGCCATTACACCACCCCGAGGGGCCCCCTGCCTGCGTCTTATATGCCGTTTGTAGGTTTCAAATTCGCGACAGTCGACCGAAATTAGATGACGCATTATTTAACGACCATGATGGTCGTATTGAAAATGAGTCTCAGAGTTTTGATAACGAAGACGACGAATTTTATGGATTTGAAGATGAATAAAAATTTTAATGGTGACTGTATTGTTTTGCTCAATTGTAATAATTGCTTGATTTTTATTTTGTTTTCTTACCCTTGGGATATAATAAAGATTTTTTATAGGCTCGTGATCTTTTTTTTTCCTATTATTTTTCGTTTAATTGTAATCATGGCTTGTTTAACCAAAATAATATCTCATAAATATAGCCTAGGCTGTACCATTTACTAATAATTTTATTAATTACTATTTTTTTCTTGATTTGTCCTGCTGAAATTGGGGTGCGTCTTATACACCCCTTGAGTCTTATATACCGTCAAATACGGTATTTCTCACCAATGGAATACGAAGGGAATGTGGGTGGTTAGCTACAATGTAAGTGGCGGGTCTTAGTCGTGAAGGAACCAAAAGTACTAAAATATTTTGTAAATGCTTATATAATCTAGTTAAGAAAGTGTTAGCATATAAAGCAATCCCTCCAGATATTTTCCCCCCTTTTTGATAATGAAGTTGGCGAAAAATCGGCAAAATATTGACCTCGAATGCAAGCCTACCCTCCGTTCTAATAACACATATGACTCGACTTATACACGAGTATATATCTGGCTGCTTTTTTTTTTTTTCGTCCATTTATGCTATTGATTTGACTCATTAGGAGCAGTATATATTATTCGAACCAATCATCTGTTTAACACCCCAGAAAGGAGCTCACAATAGTGTGGGGGTGCCTACCAATTCAATCATACACAAACCATGATGTATTTAGGATAAAGACAGGCCTTGCTACTATTAATGATGATTCTTTTCGTTTTTCCCATAATGCATTGCTTTCCATGACGGATATGCAATGTGATTGGCCCTGATCTGGCATCTCGTCTACAGTCGCTCTCTCACAGTCGCCTCCCTCTATCTTTTCTACAAATCTTTTCACGGTAACTGCTCCGACGAGCTACTTTCGCTAGTTCCCAGACTGCATGAATTTCAACGTGCTACTAGGCTGCCATCTCAGTCCCACCCTTTCACTGTCGAAACGGTTAAATGTAGCCGTCGTTTCTACTCCAATAACTTCATGTCTCGCACCTCCCGTCTGTGGAACTCCCTTCCTATTACTCGTTTCCCTGGTAGCTATAATTTCCAACTATTCAAATGTAATGTCAATCGACATCTCCAGATGCCTTGATCTATTCCCTGTCCTTCTCTTCATCCTTTCCTCTATCACGCCTCTTTACTCACTCCCACTCTCTGTAACCCCTTGCGTGCTAGTGGCATCCCGCCTTGCTTGGGGTGAAATGCTTTAAAAAAATGTTATATTTATTTTCATTATTTCTCGTTAAAATTTGTTTTGCGTTTTTTTCTTTAAGGAAAACTTTTCTTACTTTAACTTGTGACACACAAAATTACAGTCCAGTAGTTTTTGTCACATATATGGAAGCCACACATCAAAGTAATCAACTTAACAAAGATATGATTTGGAGCTTCCGTATATGTCAGTTATTTCTTAACTTGATCGCTATAGATCATAATTAATCTCTACGAGAATGGAGCTTCGTTCAGCGAAATCTTTCATCACAAACCATTTTTGACATGTTCAATCATTTACAATACCTTCTCCATAAATTGTACAAATATATTTTTTTATGTTTCAGCGGCATTTTTTTTTCTTAAAGTAAAAAGTCCAATATAACGAAAATGTTGTTTATTACCTCCGTCTTCGATTTTACAAATAATGAAAAATTACACCAGTCCTTACAAATGTTTTTAACAAACAATGCTATGACATCTGTCAAAATAGAGTCAGATGATATCTTTCGGGATAAAATTGAAATTAATAGCACACAATGCCATCTAAGGACAAACGTAGATCGGAGTATCGGCAAAACTTTCGTATTTATAGTGTGAGTAGAGAGGGTAGGGAAGCCTGTTTTAACTACTTTTTGCATCACACACATGTACACACACATGTACATATGTACAATAAACACACAAACACACAAATATTGATCTGCTAAAGTAGCTATCGATTTCTAACTGCGCATAATATTCGAAGTCAAGATTTCGAATGGAGATTATATATATATATGTATATATATATAATATTAGTGGTTAATATACACATACATGTGTATATATATATATATAAATATAAAATATATATACATACATAAAACACACACACACACACACACATATATATATATATATATATATATATATATATATATATATATATATATATATATATATATATGAACATAATAAAATAGACAGCATATATTTACATTACAAAGAGTTAATCATACCTTGAATCAATCAACAATATGAATGCGATTATTGGCGAAATCACTTCGCTAGTAGACATAAACATAAGCATTACACTACTGATAATCCTCCGAATGATGAGATCCTCATAAATAAATAAAATGGATATGGTGTATTCTTTTATTACTGCTAGTACTTTCGAAGGCTTCGTGTAATCCATCATCAGGCTTTATTATCCATCAGAATCAAAACTGGGGGACGATTTAAATGTGTTTATCCAAGCGAAAGATGTTTTTAAGTATGAGCTATTTGTTAACGGTTATATGGTGTTGGAGCGTGCAAATCGCAATGCTAAATTTTAAATATTTAAAGTGAGAATTTTTTATGTATTTTGTAATTTGGTAAATCCACGTATTTTCTTTTATAAGTGTTTTTCAGTTAATATGATATGAACTAAGTAGATAGTTCAAGTAACAGAGTGATATGTCTTACTTAGTAGTTTTTTTTCCTCGGGAATTCTTTACTGCTGGATCAATTGTTTTTTTATGAACATAATCAAATAGGCAGCATGATTGACTCTTTGTAATGTAAATATATGCTGCCTATTTTATTATGTTCATAAAAAACAAATGATCCAGCAGTAAAAAAACAATTGATCCAGCAGTAAAGAATTCCTGAGGAAAAAAACTACAAAGTAAGACATATCACTCTGTTTTTTTCACTGTGTTCCTTTGTTGTCTGGCCAGGAAAATTAATTACTTCCCATTTTTGGAAAATTAATTAATTCCTATTTCTTGTGGAATTCCTTCGCCCGTGAGGAGAGGTTGCAGGATAGCTATCCTCCTAAATTCCCTCCTCCTCACATTGGTACCTCACACCAATCCATTTCGGTGGTAACTTCTCCGTCTGTCTACGTTATCTGCGCCTATTACCACTGCTACCACACAACTAATGGCGTCTCAGTCGTGCTGGTGGTGCTATTCGTGATTCATTAATTAACTCTTTGGCACCACTGCTTATTCAGGATTTCTTATCCTGTTCCCAGATTATGAGGAGTTTAGAATTATCAACTGGAACTTTGTTTACGCAAATCCTTTTGCGACCTGCCAAAATTCCTACAAGTAACACATGGCCCTCTCGTCTGACTATTTCCTCGGTTGTATTACGCGTGTACACAATATCTATGCACTCTCGAACGATATCTTGGTCGATTCTGGTTCTTTTGTGTTTTCTTAACCAGCACTTTTAACGACCATCATTAATCAACTACCAGAGATCACCACATTGACTTTTCGTAAAATTATCGTTGACGCAATTCTTCTGTTTCTCGAGAAAAATGAACTTATTGATAATAAAAAATTAAATCTTCTTATGTTGATTGGTATATTCTTCGGGATATCGCTTAACCCATCTCTCCTGTTTTCAGCATTTCCCCGTTCATTTTTTATGGCTAATTAGTTAATTAATTACCATAGCTAAATAGTGTCACAAGAGGATCGCTATTGACATTGCATTTTAAGTTTTGAAGATTAAAGTTGACTGGAATGCATGAAGCCGGAAGAAAGTTCCACAGGCGAGAAAGGAAACTTTTGGCATAGAACTTACGGTTACATTTCGCCAACTCGACTGTAAATTGATGATACCTCGTCGCCAGTCTAGTACTGCGCTTAAATTTAAAATGTCTAGTTACCATAGAGAAGCGCTCATCCGAACAATTACCATAAAAGTATTTATAGGTAAAAGCACATGGAGGAAACTTTATGTCGGTGGGTAAGTGACAGAAGCCGAACTGCCAGATCAGGACCAATAATACTGCTGATTCTTTTTTTTGATTTTTTCAAGAAACTCTAAATGTATAGCAGGAGCACCGGCCGATGTTTGGCAGCAATGTTCGAAGCATGATCAAATGGTAGATTTACAGATATGCAAGATAGATTCTGGAGAGAGGAAAAATGTCTAGCACGGCAAATTTCTTAGCAGCTGATCTAGCAATAGATTCAATATCGTATTTCCACTTCATGTCAGCTGAGAACGTTAGCCGATAAATGCTACAGCGAGTCGCGCTCTCTTAGAGTTTAGCCATACAGAGGGAAGGTAGAAAGGGGTCCCTCAGATGATTAATAGAGAGCAGTTTTGTATTAAACGCGTTAAAATTAACAATCCATTCTTTGCCCCAGGTATCAACAGATTGCAGGCCGTTTTTATCATCAGCGGCCATTTTGAATTTATCAAACTGACCAAACTTACTATCGAGACAAGTGTAAATGGTCGTTTCATCAATATAGATGCCAAATTAATGCCATGTTCGGAATAAGACAGAAGATTTGAAATGAAATGTTAACAATAAATTTATACATTGAAACAATTGACCTCATCTTGCTTTCTTGAAATTTGAATCCCTGGCTTTTACCTCATTTGAAACAATGATCTGTACCACTGATATGTTACTATGTCAAATAAGATGCAAACCGATGAGTCCAAGTTAATCCAAGTTTTGAAGCATTTTTTAAATGAATGCTGAAAATTGAAAATACGAATGGAACCTATAGATCTTTAAAAAGATGATTCTTTATCAGATCTTACAGAATGGCATTACAGAATTTTACCAAATGGAAAAAAAACACATCACTTGACGACTTCCCAAAGCAATAGTGTTAAAAATTATTTTTTTCACTCTGAGTAAATTTTGGCTCTTTAGGGGAAAGGATGAAGGTAATAAAATAATTCACTGAAACCTGAGCCTTGCTATCCTGCGTGCAAAGCTCCGTGACCAAGGAGTGGAAGGTGGTCAATTGAAAATGAAGAAAGAGGAAAGAAAAACAGAAGTGTTTTCTACTACAATAAAATGTTTTGATAAACGTGATTTTTTTTTCTACTACAATAAATTGTTTTGATAAACGTGATTTTTTAACAAATGGCTCCTCGAAGAGCTTGAAATCTGAAATTCTTGTATTGACCGCCAAAGTTTTTCAGGTAGATCGGAGCCGACATTTAGCTATAATAATCCCTGCAAATAGGACTATCAACAGGAGTAGCAGACACGATCGCCAGGAGTAATAGTCGTGACACCGAAGAGTGAGAGGTATAATGACTTCTAAAAACATCTGAAAAACTGACAGAGCTGCCGCGAAAAGCCACTCCTCAATGAAGTCTTGTCAAACAAATTGTCGTTTTCACGACCGAATTAAATTTCATTTTCACCCCGACTATTGTAAGAAAATAAGCATTTCCACGACAGAGAACAAAGACTGTTCTAAAAACAGCACTCTACGTTGAAGACTCTGAACTCAGAAGGCACGTACGGATTCTGTCACGAACTTCGACAACTCACATCCTAATCACAAGAATTGTTAAGAACATTCACATTTTATTCCTTCAATATAAATATACCCTTTTAATTGGGTTCGACCTCGCTGAGCCCCCTTTTATTGTACCTTCTTCCTTGTAATTTGCATTGTTTTATATATGCTGGCATTTTTCTTGTGATCTTGTGATGTTTCATGTTATGTGATTGATTTTGATTGTTAACCTGATCTTTTTCACATAACTACAATTGAACCTTATTTTAGAAAAAAAAAGTTACTTGTCCAGGAATTAATTACCCCCATTTCCGGGAGCACAAACTACCAAATTTGCTCATGTCTATTATTTACTAAAATTTGCTTTTATTTTATTTTAATAAAATTGATTTGGTTTTATATCTCACTGTGCATCTCTCGCCATTTTTTACGATGCGCCTTGTTGTCGCTTGATCTCCATTCTGCCCAACCGAAACCCATCCCCTAAATATATAGTAACAGTTTTTAAACCCGCCCATTTTTCATGGTAGTAAGAAAATGGCACATGTAACTGAATGAGAAACTAATGGCATAATCAAGATGATTGTGCCATCGATGTGCCGTGTCCCTTCAGGACGTGGGCAATCATGACACCATTTCCTGGTACGTGCAGCTGTCAATAACTTCAGTCTTTTTACTATCCCTCCACTCGACCTTCCCCGTTCTACAATCCATTTCCACAAGCCCCTTAGCTAGAATTACTCGCTGTCATACTCTGTCACTCTTGCCTTAAAAGTTTTTCGTTTCTTTACTGTATAAAACAAAAAGTTAGGAAGGAAATTCCATCAAAACTAGAAAGAGTAATGACAGTGGACTAGAGAAACTCATTTTCGACACTTCTTTCATTCATTTTTTCTTTCCTTTTTTTTAATGGTAAACGATCATGGCTCTCCGCACATTCTGCTTTTATCTGCGAATTTTCCTGTTTTCTTGGGAAATAAAGTTTCCCGTTGCTTTTTCCACGATTTGAATTCAGAGACTGACTGATGAATTTACTTTGCAACTTCATGGTTGTTTGAAAATGCAATAAAAAAAAATCATACAAAGTTTATTAATCCAAGGGACGCAACTCTAGTAAATGTAAATTAGATTTATTTCCCTTTAACAGTTTAGTTTTTTTTTGTTTATTTTAAATTATGAACAATATTTTTTTAGACTTATCTCCCTTTAATAATTATATTATCTTTTTTAAATGTGATTTTTATGGCATAAATTTTATAAAAACAAAGCAACATAAACACATACAAATTTTACTTCACCTCAGTGTCATGGATTTTTCTACTTCTACTTAAATAGAGGCGTTGACTCTTATAAAAAGAAAATTTTCGGGTGAAAATAAATTTTGTGCATTAGAATTCTTTTACCCATCCTAGGTCACAGCAATTGACAGAATCGACAAATATTGCAATTTAATCGATTTAGAATCGAATGGTGTGAGAGACATGGTCGAGTTTAGGGAAGGGAAGGGAGAGTTTAAGGATCAGACATGGAACTATTTAATCGGTCAAATTAACGGAAATGCTATGGGAAAAGGAAAAAGAAAAAAGGGGAAAAGACAAAAGGGGAAAGTAAAAAGATAAGCGATAAGAGATCTACGTTGGGTTTTGGATCCTTACCCCCTCCTTCCTCAATATTACGTATTGTAATAAAAAGAAATATAAAGATGAATTTGAAACTCTGCCTTCCCTCTCTAAACTCGACCATGTCTCTCACACCATTCCTCATCACCCTCTAATTCAACATATATAAGCTTAATACTGCCCGTCAAAAGTGTAAATTTTAAATTCATTTTTCGTTTCACATTAGAAAGTGAAGTCTGAAGATCCAGAGAAAAATAAAATTCTCTGGTGAAATAAATTATTACAATAGAGCCTTAGAATTGTCTGTTTTTAATTTAAATTAATATATATATATATATATATATATATATATATATATATATATATAAAGATTCGATCCATGACCTTTACAGAGTTATCGTAACCGGCCGTACGAAAACAGGATCACTTTATTTTAGGTGAGGTCGGGTTACAAACAATTTCTTTTAAATAAAAAACAAATGGATATATACATTTTAAATTAAAGATCACGACTTTACATAAATTAATAAAATTATATATCCGTTAATTTTCCTTCAAGATAAATAAATATTAACCTCAAATGTCCTTCCGAAAACATCCCATACGGAAATGTTTTCAAAAAACATTGGGAAAAGGTTTTCAAAAAGTTTAAAAGAAGTGGTAAAACATTTAGAAAGAAATTATACTATATCGATATTATAAACAGGGTGGACCTCTATTTACATTATTCAGACTATTGTCAAAGATGACAATAGTCCGAGTAATGTAAATAGTGTACATAATACCTCATCTCAGAAATATAGACAGATAGTGAAGAAGGCCGGAGCGTACCACGGCCGAAACGTTGTAATAAATATGGCGACAAAGATAAGGACAATAGTCCGAATAATGTAAATAGTGTACATAATATCTCAGAAATATAGAAAAATAGTGAAGAAGGCCGAAACGTTGTAATAAATATGGCGAGAAAGATGAGGACAATAGTCCGAATAATGTAAATAGTGTACATAATACCTCATCTCAGAAATATAGACAGACACTGAAAGGCCGAAACGTTGTAATAAATATGTTGACATAGATGAGGACAATAGTCCGAATAATGTAAATAGTGTACATAATACCTCATCTCAGAAATATAGACAGATACAGAGTGGTCCTCTTCTGTTTATGATTATAAAATCAATATTTTTCGACGCTGACAAGTGTCGCGGCCAAAGGGAGGTCTATAGAATCCTAATATACAAGAACTATTTCCAGAAAAATGTTTCCCTTATTTCTTTCGACCAGTCTATTTAAGTCGTGACGTTTTTCTTTTGCTCGAGTTTTGTTCCATTTATTTACCACGTTTAAATGTCAGATTGCAGTCTATAATTTTCTTATTATCATTGAAAAGGAAAGTGTATAAATTCCGTGCTTTCTTATTTTATTTACAAGTAATTAAAAAAAGAGGAATTTTATCGCGTTTTTTTTTTTCCTTTTACATTTTAGTTAAAAAAAGAATTAATTTATAATCCTTACCTTCTCGGAGACTCATGGACGTGTGGCGGACTTCACCACATTAATTTAACTTTAGATTAGGAAACAGGGCTGATGCAGAAAAGGATAAGCAAAAGACATTGTTACACATAAAATATGTGTTTAACAAGATGTACAATATCAAACAACGATGTGAAGGAAAGCATGCATTTAAGTAAGAAAAGGTTGAATTAACCAAAAGTTGTCTCTCTTCATCCGTTATTTTAGTAATTCAAAGTTCACTGGAAGAATGTTCATGAGTCTTTTGTAATGTTTGTACTTGTAAGCATTTGTTGTGTAAGAAAAGATTATCTGAGTATATACAAGGTATGTTCATTAACATGTGAGTTTTTGTGTGTGAGTGAGAAGGTTGGCGCATGGTTTCAACTGTCGTGGATTCGTTTGGCAGCTGAATTCTTACTAAAAAGGGTTAGAAAATTCTTGCTTAAATAAATGACTGTAGGCTCCAGATCGCTGCGCGGAAAGAATTATTCTTCACGTGCAAACGATCTGATTGGTTGGCATCGACCAATCAGCGAGCGAGCTTTGAGGAGACTTAAGAAAGCTTCTGTGATCCGTTTCTCCCAAAAGTGCACAAAACTGACTACATAAAAATAGAGCGATTACAAAATTGTCGCATTGCTGCCATTTGTAAATTGCCTGTAGAAATGTATTAGTGATCTATTAACCAATGAATGCTTGGCATTGTAAATGTGATTTGTATGTTTGTATGTATGTATGTTCGTGCGTAATAGATCCGCACATAAAATCTTGTCTTTTTCTATTAAAACAATTCTCCTATAATATTATATTTCTTCTTAAAACAGATTTATGATTCTGGGTTTTAATAAAGAACTTTATTTATTCAAATCCAATATTCAACATTCTGGTCAAGTGTGTGGGCTTCTCCGTTGTGTTTGTTGTCCACCAAAATCAAATTCACACAAATGCCAGCGTCAAACTCTCTTTGATTCGCAGCCATCTCCGGGGGTGGGGGTGGAGCAAGGGAATAGAGGGAGAGGATGGTGATCCCGATGCGAGCGGGTGCCGAGGAGTCAAATACAGGGTGTCCATAAAGTTCATGTGCACTTTAAAAAATTTATAACTTTATTTGTATTTGCGATAGAAATAATTTGTAAAAAAGATTAGAAAGAAGTAAATCTATATTTTTTAAGGTTTTATTGAAATTTTATTTAAAGTTTCCACATGTCCTCCATCATTGGCAATAATTAGAAGATTTGGAGCGAGAGCAGATAGGAATGAAAAGGGGGAAAAGATGTGGAGAAGAGAAGTGGATAGATCAAGGCAACTGGAGGTGTCGATTGACGTTACACTTAAATAGTTAGAGATTGTATTTGTCAGGGAAACAGGAATAAGGAAGGGAGTTCCACAGGCGAGATGTGCGAGACATGAAGCTATTGGAGTAGAAGAGACGTCTACATCTAACAGTTTCAACGGTGAAGGGGTGTACTTGCTATTTCATCTGAAGAACTATTTGAATGTTAATAGCCCATGGAAATATCAAAATATTCGTAGTTTTCGGGGATATTTATATCTTATCTGACCCAATTATTCCCAATTAACCTATTTTTTGTTTTTGTTTTTTTTCAATACAGGTTGTTTGTATATCTCCTTTGAATAATTTTTTCGCTAGAATTATTTTGAAATGCCTTTTTAATACACAAAATCATATATCACCCATCAAAATTTTAAAATTCCTACCATTTTCTGGTCAATTGCTCATTGCCCACCCAACAGTTGAACTCGCCCACTGGTGGGAGATATCGCCCTGCTTGGGAAAACCCGATGGAGAGTAACAAGAATGTTGTAGTAATTTCTAAGTATGGTGCACGTCAGACGAATTCCCAGAGATAAAGGACGGCGAATTGAAATCCCAACGGAAGTTATAGTTACTCTGCCTAATTTACCAACGTATAAGATAAAAAAAAATATCTGAACTTTGCACTGAATAAATGAAGATAAGAAAGAAAAGAACTAATCCAGAATCATCATCCTCATCATCATCATCATCAGTTCCCATGAAAGCGTGTCTTCATCATCATCATCATCATCAGTCCCATAAGAGTGTGTGTCTTCTCCTTCATCATCATCATCATCATCATCATCATCATCATCATCATCATCAATCCCATGAGAATGTGTATCATCATCATCATCATCATCATCAGTTCCCATGAAAGCGCGTGTCATCATCATCATCATCATCATCATCATCATCATCATCATCAGTCCCATAAGAGTGTGTGTCTTCATCATCATCATCATCATCATCATCATCATCATCATCAATCCCATGAGAATGTGTGTCATCATCATCATCATCATCAGTTCCCATGAAAGCGCGTGTTATCATCATCATCATCATCAGTCCCATAAGAGTGTGTGTCTTCATCATCATCATCATCATCATCATCAGTCTCATAAGAGTATGTGTCTTCTTCATCTTCATCATCATCAATCCCATGAGAATATGTGTCTTCATCATCATCATCATCATCATCATCAGTCCCATGAGAATGTGTCTTCATAGACTCACCGTGCAGATAACCACCTGACCCGCTCCCTTCATATGTCTCGGTTGTGTGCCAAAGTATTGCTTTCTGCGAAGGATCTTCCAGTCTACTCAGTGACGTTGTCAGGCCATTTTTTTCCCCGCCTGCCTATTATTTTTCTTTGGGTAGTACCTTGTTGGCTTGTAATGGAAAGATTGTTGGCTCTTGTGATGTGGCGATAGTATTTTAACTTTTATTTCTTAACGGTGAATCTGAGGTCATCCAACACGCCTATTTCTTATCTAAAATTGTATTATACCTTTTAAAACGGAGATATTAAAATGTGTATATACATACTTTTTTATCATTTCACCCTACGCAAGGTATATAAAGCCACTAAAACGCCTCCTGTTTACTATAAGAATATGAGAAAAAGAAAAATATTATTATAAGGTGGCGTCAGATGTGTCTACTCAGCAGACTTATTCCACCTTTCAGTAAGGCGATTCTCTCTCCTGCCTGTATTCATTTCATAAGACCTGCGGATATCAAAGTGTTGATAGCAGACATGGGAAATAAATTACAGGTCCTCTTGCAAAGGTAATAGAGCCCTGGCTCCCTTAAGACGTTCAAATGCATGAAATTACAGGATGGTGATTTGGAGAGATTACTAATTGGATAATAATTATTAAAATTCTCAGGTGAGTAGGTTGAATGGTTCAGACAAAAATTAAAAATGAGAATTAAAAATTAAATCTTCCAACGGGCCTATTTCTTATGTAAAAGTGTATTATACCTTTTAAAACGGAGATATTAAAAAGTGTATATACATAAGTTTCCTTTAATCATTTAAACATACGCAAGGCAATAAAGCCACTAAAACGCAACCGGCTTACTATAAGAATATAAGAAAAAGAAAGACATTATTAAGGAAAAAGAACAATAAAGGTGCATATGTATTAAGAAGACAGATGATAAATATTAGCATTTCATTAAGAAATCATGGAACGCAATAAGGTGGAAAAGAATTCCACAAGGCAGAAGTACGGGGGAAGAAACTGTTAGCATAGAACTTACGGTTGAATCTAACATTTTCATTTGTAAAATGATCTGATCAAACTGCCAATACTCCCCTAACACTATGAATCTACAAATATATTAAAACAATGAGAGAGGAGGAAGAACAAGTATGAAGAAATGTATTTACCAGAAAATGGTAAATCTAAAAATTATCAATAGTTACGAAGGCTTACATCGGGCCTATTTCTTATGGGATGCCTCATTTGTGATGTCTACGGAGGAGACACCTCGGCTGACTCTTCAGAATCTCAGCGCAATTTAAGAACATATAATATCAAAAGTTGTCTCCCTTGTGTTGAAGTTTTTCCTTTAAAGATTGAAGTTCCTTTAAAAGAAACAATTCTTCTGTATTACCTCGCAATCGGTCACTAGTCAGCAAATTTGTCTCGCAGATTATGATCACAGTAGATTGCTCTATTCTTACTTTGTGCGCCAATGTTAGCTAAATCTATTAAATAAATAATCTGCTTCACTAAACAATTCGTGAGTTCAAACCTCATTATATGCCTTAAACGTGTGGCCTTGTACCAGCCTAGGTTTACTAAATACCAATAGAGTTTAAACGCATCAATACAGGAACAGGAATTAGCGAACAGATTACGCTGACTATTTCGATGTTAGCGAGTTCAATCCCAGTTTGGGTGCCTTTTAAATTCTGTCGCATTGAACTTAAATCCTACGCGGAGACAAGCTGAATAGCATAATTAATTGATTTGTTTTTTATGGCTTATCAACCTTTTACAGGGTTTTTTTAAACCTGAAAAATTGAAACATTTTTTAGGTTTTAGTTAATCAAATTTGTTCATATATATATATATATATATATATATATATATATATATATATATATATATATATATATATATATATATAGTGGCCTGACGATTGCATCTAGCATCAAACAGACTGTCGCCTCTAAGTGTTGACTTCTATGTTGACTTTTATATTTACACACTCTCTATCTCTGATATTGAGCTCTTTAGCCCATAAATATAGCACACATTAAGACTATATGTCTTCATATATATATATATATATATATATATATATATATATATATATATATATATATATATATATATATATTATGAAATGGACAAAGTTCGACAATTATTTTAAGACATTTTTTGTGTTTATACATTCTTTTTATAGATACAATATTTGTATCGATAAAAAGAACGTATAAACATAAAAAATGTCTTTTTATATATATATATATATATATATATATATATATATATATATATATATATATATATATATATATGTATATATATAAACACAAGTTTGATTAGTGAGAGCCGGGAGGGTCTGTCTGTTTTATTTTTTAGGTGAAAATTGGAAAAATATAATATAAAATAAATCAGGAAGACATTGTCGAATCTTTTTAATCAAACTTATTTTAATGAATAATGAATACTTGCGGCCTAAATATACGTTATTCCTATATATTAATGAATATACATATCCCACAAGGTTACTACTATTAGGTCATCCCATAAGTTCTGTCCGAATTTTAACGTTTTGTTAGAATGAACGAAATTTAAAGAGTATTTTATAATGTCTAATGGAGCTGAACATTATTTTTATGTTTAGATGCATTTAAACTGATCAAATTTTATTTCAGAGAACAATAAAATTCAATTTTGTTTGATTAAAACCCTGCTAACATGGAAGTACCCAAGAATCATTTGAGGCACATAATGCTTTATGAGTTCAAGAAAGGAAACTCAGCAGCCGAAGCGGCTATAAACATTCACTCAGTTTATGGAGAGGAATGTGTGAATGAAAGAACTTGCAGAAGATGGTTTGCAAAATTCAGAGGTGGAGATTTCACCCTTGAAGATGAAGATCGAACCGGACGTCCAGTTGAGTTTGATGAAAAGCTTCTTGAAGCAGCCCTTGAAGAAAATCCTGCTTTATCAGTTGAGGTATTGGCAGTGGTTCTCGGTCCAAACCATACAACTGTTCATCGTCATCTTCAACAACTTGGAAAAGTTCCTAAACTTGGAAAATGGGTGCCTCATGAATTGTCTGAAAACAACTTCAAATCCCGAATTGACATCTGCTCTTCTCTCCATTCTTGCCAACTTGTTTCACCTTTTTTGGATAGAGTTGTGACGAAAAATGGATCTTTTATCGAAATGTTAAGCGTCGTAGACAGTGGCTTGGTAAAGGGGAAGGACCCCAGCCACAGCCGAGAAGGGAATTTCATGGGCAAAATGTTCTTCTTTCAATCTGGTGGGATTGCCAAGGAATAATCCACTTTGAATTCTTACCACCTAATGCAATAATTAATGCTCAAATATACTGTCAGCAATTAGAGCGTTTGAACCAAGATTTGAGGAAAAAAGACCTGCTCTAGTGAATCGAAAACGGGTGATGTTTCATCAGGACAATGCGCAACCACACACAGCAAGAATAACGTCACAAAAGATCGAAGAACTTGATTGGGAGAAAATTCCTCATCCACCTTATTCTCCCGACCTTGCTCCTTCAGACTACCATTTGTTTCGTAGCTTACAAAATAATTTGGAAGAAACAGCTTTTGTAACACAGGAAGAGGTTAAAACTGACATTTGTGAGTTCTTCGAATCAAAGCAAAAATAATTTTACAGTAATGGAATTAGTAAGCTTGTTAATAGATGGAATGAATCATAGATAATCAGGGAAAATACATCGTTGATTGAATCTGTAATTAAATGTAACATTTGGTCACTTGTTTTCTTTATTCAAAATTCGGACGGAACTTATGGGATGACCTGATACTTGGAGTTTCATACTAAACGCAGTGTTCAGATGCTGTCTGTATACTGACCGTTACTTAATTTGAAAATATATCAGTTTATCGTAATGATGGCGTAGTTAAGCACTCTTTGAATATTTATATAACTTTTTTAAAAAATGGGAATAATTAACTGAAAATTCATTTAATAAAAATGTAATATTTACTGAAATTCATTTAATAATTCCTGATGTTTCTGTTTTGAGTATGCAAATGAACGTAGCAGATCTAGATCCAAAGAGAAATGTGGTTTCCTTAAATTTTGCCATGGCCAAATTGGTACGGCATGCTTCGGCTATAGGAGTGAGGGAAAAACGTATACATGTTCAGGAGGCACAATTTTTCTTTCCTAAAACCTCTCGATCTAGGCCGGTTGTTATTAATTTCAAGCAAATGAATAAAAACGCACGTATCCACTAAAAGTAACACACACATATATATATATATATATATATATATATATATATATATATATATATATATATATATATATATATATATATATATATATATATATATATATATATATATATATATATATATATATATATATATATATATATATATATATATATATATATATATATATATATATATATATATATATATATATATATATATATATATATATATATATATAAAGACATTTATATATATTATGTTTAACGTTCTTTTTATAGATACAAGTATTTAAGCAAATGCTCTGTTTTATAATAAACAGTATTAAATAACATTTACCGGCCTGCTCTGTGGCCGAAAGGTTAAGGCACATCACGCGAAATGATGGTTCCGTATAGGATACAGGTTCGATTCCTGTCGGAGAGCGAAAATTTTCTATGAAAATTTCTCGGACATTCAGGCCGGTAAATGTTATTTAATACTGTTTATTATAAAACAGAGCATTTGCTTAAATACTTGTATCTATAAAAAGAACGTTAAACATAATATAAATGTCTTTAAATAAATTGTCGGACTATGTCCAATTCTAAAATATATATATATACTACTACTGACCCTGCAGGCATTCAAACCCTTCATGTTTCAATTTCTCAATCCCTCACGCAGATAGTTGACTTCCACACACATGTTTCCCCTACAACCGGGACGGTAAGGCTTCTCTTCTCGATCTATGGTTTACCTCCATCCCCGAGTCCTGTAGCGCCACGCAGCTCTGCCCTCTTAGCAATTCTGATCATGCTGTAGTGTCTATCAACATCTCCTTCAACTCCAGCCCCTGCAAAGAACCTCCTACCACTAGAACCTCATTCTGCTATCAATGGGCAGACTGGGACTCGTTCCTGGATTTCCTTCGCGATATCCCCTGGGATGTTGTCTTTACGCTCCCCGTTCAAGAATGTGCTTCCGAGGTATCCTCCTGGGTTAAAGCTGGTATCGAGGTCTTCATCCCCTCAATGAAATATAAGGTTTCATCGCGCTCCCCCCTACCTTGGTTTTCCGCTGCTTGCTCAGCTGCCATTGCCTATAAGAACCACTTCTTTCACCTATATCGAAGTGACATGTCTGACTGCAATAAACGTCTCTTTGTCTCTGCCTGTAACGAGTGTAAGCGCATCTTCAATGAAGCTAAATCACTATTTGCGGCTCGAATGAAAGAACGCATTGCATCTCGCAAATTCGACTCCAAGGATTACTGGCGTCTCTGCAAGGGCGTACTTAACAATAGCAAACCCTCTATACCTCCTTTGTTCAACCAGTTCGAGGTTCTGACCTCTTCTGCCGACAAGGCTGAATGCTTTGCTCGGAAATGCTCATTCAATTCAATGCTCGACTCTTCCGGTTTATCCGCACCCGATTTCCGTTAGAACTGAGGCTCTTTTGGGCGAGCTTCACATTACCCCTTCATCGGTATTGGGTATTATCTCTAATTTAGACCCCCACAAGGCTAGTGGTTGAAATGGGATACCAACCATTGTCCTGAAGAAATGTGCGTCTGAACTAGCCGCTGACCTCTCCAAATTATATAACTACTGCCTCAATGAATCTTGTTTTCCAGATTGTTGGAAGTCCTCATCCATTGTTCCTGTCTTTAAGAAATCTAGTTACCCTTCTGACCCTTCTAATTACCGTCCTATCAGTCTCCTACCCCTCTTCAGCATAGTCTTCGAAACTTTAATCAACACCGAAGTGGTTAAGCACCTTACATCCCATGATCTGCTCTCCGACAAGCAATATGGTTTCCGCTTAGCCCGTTCTAAAGCTGACGCGCTTACGGCCATCATTGAAATTGTTTACCAAGCCCTTCATAATAACGGAGAAGCTCGTGCCGTGGCTCTTGATATCTCCAAAGCGTTTGATAGGGTTTGGCATGCCCGCCTTCTTCGCAAGCTTCTCGGTTATGGAATTTCAGGTCGATTGTTTGACTTAATACAATCATTCCTGTCAAACCGTGTATTGAAGGTCGTTCTCCACGGATTCTCCTCCAGCTGCTATCCCACGAAAGCTGGTGTTCCCCAAGGCTCCATCCTAGGCCCTACTCTGTTCCTTATTTTCATCAACGATCTTCCTGACGTCACAGATTTCCAAGTAGGCATCTACGCGGACGACACTACAATTTACTCCTGCCTCAAAAACAAATCTAGTGTCGTTGACAAAACTAACCTGGCCGTTCGTCTCGACATTCCAACCACCTGAAGATGGTCAGAGCGTACAACGGCCGAAACGTTGTAATAAATATGGCGACAAAGATGAGGACAATATTGCGTCTTGCTGGCATTATCATCTTGCTTGGTGTAAGGCCTCTTATTCTGTAAGCCTCTACTTCGAGTGGCTCTTGGGATTTGTACAGAGTGAAAATCATTGTAAGAACATCATTGTAATTTATGCTTTATATTTTATTTTGAAGATTCATCAGGAGGTTTCTAGAGGTTGAAAGGTCACGCCGATAGGGTCAGGCCGTATGAAGATTTGAAAAATGTAATATAGTTATTTATCGGATTATCTCTTTGTACGTCCTTTGCAGTAAGAAATCTTATAGCAGGCAAACTTTTGTGTCACGATCTAACGCTAATTAAGAACATGAGTAACCCTCCCACCCACACAAGAAACAATGGTGACAATCGTCTGCGATAATAAAAATATAATTGATAGTTATGTGTACGTGGAAAATATATAGGGTTTCAAAATAACAGAAAGCCGGAAATGGTCATTGGCAAAATTAGCTGAACTAATGACAAGAGACGGATTTGAAATATAGACTAGTTATTAGCGGTCCTATTTCTAAACAGGGATAAGACGAATAACTTTCCTATGTCGAAACGGCCTTATGACTTACAAATACATTCATATATATTTTGGTGTAAAACAAACAGTTGCCAATGCTAAATAACAGAGCTATTATGTACATATTAATAAAAAATACATAATACTCTACGCCGACAGTACAGCTCGGAGTTTCATGCCTAATGCAATCTTCAGGTACTGATCGTTGTTTACAGTTTGGTTGATATTTCTCTGTCTCTTGAGTTCGTGGTGTTGTTTGGATGAATTATTAGTGTTGTTAAATATGTAATTGCACTATAATCTAATTTTGAATTTAAATTTAAACTCAAACTTACACTTAAAGTTGGGAATAAAAATTACAAACTGTAATGTTCATTTAAAAAGTGATGTTTTTTACTTCGCAATTACAACATTTTGTTTTCAGAGAAAAATAAAACTTTGTTTTTATGCAGGTAAGAGTGAACGTACATTGGCTAAACATATGACTCTATCCATCTATCTATCTATCTATCTATCTATCTAACTATGCATCCTTACTTCTTTTAATCTATCTATCTATCTATCTATCTATCTATCAATCTATCTATCTATCCTTACTTCTTTTAATCTATCTATCTATCTATCTATCAATCTATCTATCTATCTATCTATCCTTACTTCTTTTAATCTATCTATCTATCTATCTATCTATCTATCTATCAATCTATCTATCTATCTATCCTTACTTCTTTTAATCTATCTATCTATCTATCTATCTATCTATCCTTACTTCTTTTAATCTATCTATCTATCTATCTATCAATCTATCTATCTATCTATCCTTACTTCTTTTAATCTATCTATCTATATATCTATCTATTTATCTATCTATCTATCTATCAATCGATAGATATAGTCAACAACAACTCACCTGCAAGATCCCTATTACAAAGAAACAATAGTCCAAATAATATAAATAGTGTACATAATACCTCATCTCAGAAATATAGACAGATACTGAAAGGCCGAAGCATTGTAATAAATATGGCAACAAAGATGAGGACAATCGTCCGAATAATGTAAATTTTGTACATAATACCTCATCTCCGGGACATATCAGTAACATTGGGGCTACTTTTAAAATAACGCTTTTAATAGGAAGAATAAAGACCATTCGAAATTTCGTAAATTCCATATGCAGTCAGATTCGTTACTCGCTTAACCAGCTGGGAAGAACAGTTAGTATTTTTGTTTACTCTGTTGGGCAAGTCTTCTTATAACATAAATATCCGCCTTCCCTATATATCGTCTATTACAACCAGGAATTACCGACAGAGACAAAAGAATTGGTATATAACATTATCTTTGGAAAGTTGTACGTTTTTTTGTTTTTGTTTTAGTTTTGTTCTAGTTAATTGAGCATGTTTAAACGAAGGGCTGTTGCCTAAATGCCCCACGTTTAACGCACACACACACACATTAGGCACGCTCATTGAACAATAACACTCAATTTTGACAAGAGTTTTTATGATCATCAATTTTGGGCGCAAAATTACTATGCCTGATCACGTGATCATGGTCAACCAATCAGATTGTATTTTAAACAGATAGCAATCGGAGGAGATGCGATATGCAAAAATAAACTCAACATTAATCGCTGAGGAAGAACTCAAAATTAATCGCCGCATTTAAGTATTCCCTTAATATTTAACCTTATCTTTTAAAAGTTCAACGAAGATGAGCTATTGAGAGTTGTGTCCCCTCTAATAGAAAAAGTGTGACACACTGACATTTATTATATGGACGACTCCTATCTCTCTCTCTCTCTCTCTCTCTCTCTATATATATATATATATATATATATATATATATATATATATATATATATAAGGGAGAGGTTATAGTTGTTCCAAGGAGAGAAAAGTGTATATTTTAGAGAGAAGCTGCAAACATTTTTGGTTATAATGTGGATTTTTAAAATATATATTATACTTTATTTTCCATATTTTTGCTACACGTGTTTCCGGTCTCGCGACCTCCATCAGGCAAAGAGTGGATATTTCCACATATTATTAAAAGGAATTAATTTTCCTTATGTTTTCCATTGACCTTTTTGTGTAGTAGCGATATTTGTTTTACTATACATTATATATATATGTGCGTGCATGTGCGTTATTTACATTATTCATTTATTTATTTACGTACCTTAACGTAAACATTGACAACATATTATGAAATGGATAAAATCCAACAATTATTTAATATATTTTCTGTTTATACTTTATTTTAATAGATAATGTTTATTTAAGTAAATGCTCTGTTTTTTAAATAAACAATGTTTAAATTTAGACATGATCGCTCGGGAAAGATCGTCGAAGATTGGATGTTTATAAACAGTAATTTGAACTTTTCCCACAAGACGCTTTCTCTGTAGCTGAGTAGTATAGAACGCCATCTCAATCGACGGTTCCATATAGGACACAGGTTCGATTCTTGTCGAAGAACGAATATTTTTAACGAAATCTCTCGAACATTCAGGCCGGTAAATGTAATTAATACTGTTTATTTAAAAAAAAAACTAAAAAAAAACAGAGCATTTACTTAAATAAATTGTATGTATTAAAATGACGTATAAACAGAAAATATATTAAAATACATATACTGTACAAGTTTATCTACTGTTATCCTTTTATATAAGGGACAAAAGCATTACATTAGTTTGAGTCATAAGTAATTTCCGTTTTAGGGAACCAATGGTAATAACGAATACATCATCTTAATTAACTGTTCCTTAAAAATATCTTAAGAGGTGATGAAAAGTGGATTGCATAGAACAATGTTCAACATATAAAAATGAATTAAATATACTTACCTGGCACAGGTAATTTAATATATATCAGTTGCATCTCTGTCTTCGGGTAGAGTGCAACTCAGTTCTGCCACTGTCCGCCGACAGAGACGCATCTGGAGAAAAAGGCTAAGAGGTGTGGGGTCTCGGGAAACAGCTGCCCGCGGCAGTACCCTCCCTCATCGCACTAGAGAGGGAGATCGGCAGTCCTACTGATGTCAGCGCAATCGACGGTTGCGGAGGCTGGGCATTTTCTTTTTTTTTTTTTTGCTTGGGTGTACGCTCTCAGGTGCCCCCATTAAACATGACCTTGTGTCACATCACGTCGCCGTGGGGAGACGGGTAAATACAACAATGTTCAACACAAAGGATAAATCAGCAAACTTCATAATTTATCGATAAATCTTTATATGTAAGTTTATTATGTATACAGGCTTGTATACAAGTTTACGTAACGTTTTATATATTTTGCAGAGTAAAGATAGATAGATAGATAGATAGATATATGAGAACAGAATGAGATAGATAGATAGATAGATAGATAGATGAGAACAGAATGAGATAGATAGATAGATAGATAGATAGATAGATAGATAGATAGATAGATGAGAACAGAATGAGATAGATAGATAAATAGATAGATAGATAGATACATAGATAGATAGAAAGGAAGGAAGGAAGGGATGAAGGAAGGAAGGAAGGAAGGAAGGAAGGAAGGAAGGAAGGAAGGAAGGAAGGAATAAGGCAGGTACGGTGGATAGCGGCTCGGATTGAGGGATCGGAGGGCCGAGTTCGAATTCCAGTCGAATCCATTACATTCACTTACGTGCTAACACACTTGGGAAAAGTATGAATCCTCTTCTTCTTCTTCGGTAAATGTGTTTACTCAGGGAGAAGAAGAGTGTTCTATAACCTTGGATGGCAACTGGTCTACCGCATAAAGAAATGGCAACCTACTGCGGGAAAAATCTGCCTCGTCAGCCATGTATCGAAAAATACATGTTTGCCTAAGCATGTATCATGCATTGCACATAACTGACTGACTGAAAAGTGCACCACCAGTTTTCCGGTAACTAATGGTCGGGTATTTCTTTCATTTGAATTTCATACGAACATGAAAAGGTCAGAAAATAAGTTTTTCACCCACTGAAGCCGATTGAAGGACGATGCAGATTTCAGTCTTACAATTCAGACCGAATCCAAAAGAAAACTGAAGCAACGACAAATGAAATTAAAAAAGCAACTTTATTTTTGCACACAGAGTGACATCTTTTTTTTCTTTCTTTTTTTATAACACATAAAAACGTGGCTATGAGAAGAATAAGACATTTGAAGGCGTTGGCAAGTGAGTCATGGTTTCTTTTGGAGTGAAATCAACTGCAATATCGATAAAAGAAATATTTGGTATTATTTTTTAAATTCACAAGTAAAAGTTGACGATATAGATATATAAATTCATACGTCTATGTATTAAACAAACACCAAATCTTTCTTAAATATATTATCGAAATCTAGGAGACTAGAAGAAAAGGTAAATGCAAACAGATGGATAGACATAAACATACATACGAACAAACAGATAGATAGATAGATAGATAGATAGATAGATAGATAGATAGATAGATAGATAGATAGATAGATAGATAGATAGATAGGAACCGACTGAGATAGATAGATAGATAGATAGATAGATAGATAGATAGATAGATAGATAGATAGATAGATAGATAGGAACAGACTGAGATAGATAGATAGATAGATAGATAGATAGATAGATAGATAGATAGATAGATAGATAGATAAGAACGGAATGAGATAGATTGATAAGAACAGAATGAGATAGATAGGAACCGACTGAGATAGATAGATAGATAGATAGATAGATAGATAGATAGATAGATAGATAGATAGATAGATAGGAACCGACTGAGATAGATAGATAGATAGATAGATAGATAGATAGATAGATAGATAGATAGATAGATAGATAGATAAGAACAAAATGAGATAGATTGCTAAGAACAGAATGAGATAGATTGATAAGAACAGAAGGAGATAGATAGATAGATAGATAGATAGATAGATAGATAGATAGATAGATAGATTTATTCATTCATTCATCAAATCAGTTATTTAATATAAGGCACTATACTGAATCATTGTACATGGTCACATAAAAAAAAGTATCAATGATAAGATTGGATAAATAAAATAATAATAATGAAAATACTTCCTTGCTCTAATCCCCAGAAAATAAAACTGACACTTCTGGAACACCGGTCTGATGTTGATTTTTCTTCTGAAACAGATTTATAAATGTTTATGACAATAACAATATACATCCATCTTGACTGATAGCTCAGCAAACAATCATGCAATGATTACCGTCCTGGGTAAGACGATAAACTACATCCAAAAGCAAGGCCTCTGATCTGGAAGTTTTGAGGAGCATAGAATCACCACTTAATTGCTGGTGTTCCCAGGTCCACCCTGACCCAGGGTAGCAGCACTTGTTAGGGTCCCAGCTATGGACAAATAGTTAACTCCTAGACTGTAGTCAAAACACTATGAGAGTGTAAAAATACGTTTTAATATCTGAAATACTCTGTAAAAAATTATTACCTGCAATAAATTTTTGAAAAAAAAATATTACTAGCAATACATTTTTTGGGGGAAAATAAAATTACCAGCTATAAATGTTTGGAAAAAAAACTACAGGGTGTCCATGAATTTCCTGTGAACTTTAAAAAAATTATAACTTTATTTGTATTTGCGATAGAAATAATCTGTAAAAAATGTTATAAAGTTTAATGTACCTAGTTTTAAGTATAGCTAAAATAACTAATGTGATTTCAGGCATTACTGTAAATCAATTGGCAAATGTTTTCCGTGAACTGCAAAATCGTATTACCCTTTGAATTGCTAATGATGGAGGACATGTGGAAACTTAAATAAAATTTCAATAAAACCTTAAAAAAATATAGATTTACTTTTTTCTAATCCTTTTTACAAATTATTTCTATCGTAAATACAAATAAAGTTTGAAATTTCGAACCAAATCAATCTGTACGTTGGCTTTTCTCTGAAAATTGGTTAGGTGGCATTTGCGAAGACGTCCTTCTCGTGTTTCCTTCCTAAAATGGGCTGACATGTAACATTCACATTCCTGGGTCGCTCAACAAAGTCACCGAGAATCTGTTCCATTTCCTCCATGGGAAGAACGTCTGTACAAACGTCATCGGACCAATCTTCAGAAACGCCAACATACAGATTGACTACTCTGGGTTCGGTTAGAAATTTCAACAAATATCGCCCGAAGAAGGCCGGAGCGTACAACGGACGAAACGTCGTGACTGTAACAATAAAGATGAGGACAACAGATCGAACAATGTAAATAGCAAATACATGTTTGTATACTTGAACAGTAGCTCCAACGACTTTCACATCTGCTTCCAGAACGAGGCTCCGCTTCAAATGCTACAATACAGAAACGCTAGACTGGAAACTGACGGTTTCCTCCTCCTCCTTCTCCTCCCTCTCTCCCTCTCTCTCTCTCTCCCTCACCACATTTGTAGTAGTAAATGTAACCGACAAATATACAACTTCCAATAATCCCTAAATATTTCTTTTTTTAAAATAATTTTTACCCAATACAAGGCCCGAGAGCCACTCAAGGTAGAGGCTTACTATGTGAACTTATATTAGCGTAGGAAAGGACAAGAGTTAAGAGTATGTCTATATTTCTGAGATGAGGTATTATGTACAGTATTTACATTAGTCGGACTATTGTCCTCATCTTTGTCACAACGTTTCGGCCGTTGTACGCTCCGGCCTTCTTCAGGTGGTTGGAATTTCGATTCGAACCCTTTATTTCGATCACTGGGGTAGACTGTTCTAGTTCCACGAGCCATGTTTGATGGATGTCAGTTATCAGTTATCTCCTGGTAATTTTCCCTCTGAAAGTTCTCCACTGCCTGAACCGGGTATTGAACTCACACTCTTTGGCTCTGTCACTGGATCGAACCAACGCCTGTATCCACTGTGCCATGTGTCCTTGAGGACTAGTTAAGAGTATATAACTGAAGTAGACTTTAGAAGGAACCTCAAACCCAATCCTTGAAATAAAGAAATTAAAGGATTGTTGAATAAATAAAAAGGATGAAAGTGGTATATTCGAAGATTAGAAGTGGCGTTGAGCTTATCGACACGGAAATCCCTGTCTCTTCTTTTTACAGGAGTCTATAAGATATGCATAAAACTTGGAGCCTACAATTAAGCATGTAACTTTATCCCGTGTACTTTTATAAATATAATCTCACCTGTTTTTAATCTCATTTTAAACTATTTGTATTCATGAATACAGCCAGAAACACTCCTCTCGCTATTCGCTTTCTAAAAGTGTGAATGACGACATATGCATTTGTTATCTATTAAAAATACACATCCGTTTATTACACTGGTGAACACGATGTTTGATGCCAAGAAACAAAACACGTTTTTTTAGCTAATTTGTTCATGCTGATTCCGAAAATGAACTTAGTTTTTCATGGTTAGCTATCATTTTTTTGCTGTACTGAAACTGGTCATTTTTTATTAAAAAAAAAAAGATCAATTTACGATCTTGTCTGATCGCAATATTTAGTTAATAAAGGTCGTAGAAACCCATCAATTTTCAGGTAGGCCGAGCAATTTATGTTAGCCATCTGAAATAAACTATTTTTATAAGAAAAATGTCTTTTTGAATCAAAAATTTTGAAATAGAAGTACCGAATTTTTCCAATTTATCGCCAGAATTCGAATTAACTGATAAACTTTATCAGTAATAGACTTTAGTAAACCTGATAATTAAGGTGAGATAAAAAAAAACTGAAACCCTAAAATCTTCTGCTTGATGTTTATAAATTTATCCCAACACTTTTATCCCTTCAATGCAGAAGGAAACCAAGCACATTGAGAGCATTTTGTTTTCACAGTTGGAAAGAAACTCCAACTAAAAACATCGCAATTGAATGCACCCATTCCATTGTACATGATACTGCTGGATTATCAAAAGGGACTTAAATAACATTGAACATGACAGACAATCAAGAAAGAGAAAAATTTTACCGTAGTTCTTATGTTCACGAAGGTTTTATTTCTGATGTTAGTTTATTAAATGAATCTATGAAAATACTTGTTGGTCTTGGGATATTCAATCGTGTTATTTTTAAAAACTTAGGGTCTGATTATGGCAAAAATAGTATTTCTCAATAAGCAGACCAATATTTGTTGGTTTAAATACGAACTGAGAGGTTTCTACGAATTTATTTTGAGAAATATTGCCATCGGTCAATATCATATATACAGAAAAAAATGTAAATGGAAACGAAATGAAAAGTTATACTTAACAACAGAAAGAGAGAGTTGAAATTTCTAGAGTACATAATGAGGAATGAGTGCTTGGAAAATCTGATGCCCACAGGGCAGATTAAAGGCAAAAGGGGTAAAGAAAAACAACGCATAACTTCTTAATAAATACAATGATACCTCGGCTTAAGTCGTTTCGAGTTAAGTCATTTTCGAAGATACGTCGGTTTTTCTTTTTCTTCGACTCCTTTCTATTTTTGTGAATCTATTTTCTATCCTCATTTAAGTAGTTTGCACTCAGTATAAGGTCTGTATTATTCTAATATGCTTCCCGGATAAATCAAGCTCACCGAGCAGTTCAAACAGTTCTTTGTGACGTACCATGTCAAACGATTTTGCGTAATCTATAAAACATAGATACACATCCATTTGCATTTGTATTATTCTTTCTATACCAAATTATTAGACACAAAAAAAACGCAACAAAAAAACAAATAGATGATAAAAATGAGGTTAAAAAAATGCAAGAACTGGTGAAATTCACCTAGTTCAATTGAAGGTCGACTGTTTAATGCAAGTTTTTACAAGAGTTTGCTGGTAAATGCACTGTGTCTGACGTGTATTGGAATGAACAACGTATGCTTTTTTAGAACAGGATTCAGTATCACAAAAAGAAACAGGCCCTCTGTAGTGTACAATGCCTGGAATGGCATGACAAAAGATACCCACTTTTTTTTATTTCGCTTTCAAAACCGTGGTTATCTGAGGAAAATAGAACAATGTTTTATTCAGGTAATTTATTTTATTAAAAGAAATGTGTACTTATTTCAAACATTTATAAAAACAGTGAAAAAATGGGAAAGAAATCAGCACTGATTTAAAATATTCAAAGAAATATTTGAATAAATTTACACTTATTTGAAATAAAGAAATACTGAAATATATTTACGCTTAACTAAATTATTCAAATAAATATTGAAATAAATTTACACTTATTTAAAAAAAATCCAAGAAGTGTTGAAAGAAATTTACACTTATTTAAAATATTCAAAGAAATTTTGAAATAAATTTACACTTATTTAAAATAATCCAAGAAGTGTTGAAAGAAATGTTCATTTATTTAAAAATAGTCCAAGAAATGTTGAAATATACACTTACTTAAGACACGCATGTATTTAAAATACGAGCATTCTTTAAAGAAATGTCAGAGCAAATTTACTTTTAATTAATTCTAGTTTATTAAAACTGACTCGCAAGTCGAAAGAATTTCGGAATATACACCATTTTATTTCCATTATCGTTTTACAATGTTTAGTTTCGTATCGAAAGATATTGTTTGGTACTGACGTAACAGAATGGGACAACAAAAGTAGTGAATTGATTTTTTTAAAGAAATGCTATCCAGGTCATTGCAGAGGGGCACCTTGAGGCGGTGCAATGGTTAGCACGCTTGTCTTGCTAGAACAATTACGACTAAGTAGTGAATTCGATCCTCACTGAGTGCTACATACTTTCGGCTTTGTGCCACATCTAAGCTACGCTTGGAACATCAAAGGAGCACCTCGACGCGGTGTAATGGTTAGAAAGCTTGTCTCGCTAGAACAATTACGACTGAGTAGTGATTTCGATCTTAACTGGGTGCACCCCCCAATACTTTCGGCTTTGTGTCACATCTAAGCCGGGCTTAGAAAATCATTACAGGCCATTGCAGAGTTACAACATATACAACTTACGACTGTTCGACTTTACGACCACGTTCCGCGTCTGGCAGCGTGAGTGTTTCCGACCCAGCTACCGGCAGCGCTAGCATTCTCTCGTGCGCCTGAATCACAGCCTTAGGACAGCCTAGTGAATATTAAACCAACTGTACTGTTGTATGCAGTGTCTGACGAACGCAAAAGTAAGAAATCAAACAATATGTAGAGATGATACAAACGATCTCGAACGTAAAGAAGCCGTAAAATTATTCTTTTTAAAAATACAATACCAAAAGAAAGATAAAAAGATTGCAAAATTAATTACAGGCAGACTTACAACCAGATCGATTTGCGACCTGTCGGTCGTAACCAATTACGGTCGTAAGCCGACGATAACTTGTACTGTAAAAACTATGAAATTGTTATAAAATTGGAAAATTCTTCAGAACGCGAAGTCAAACCAAGTTACGTTTTTTGCTTTGCTCGCGCCTAAAATCCAAGATAGGTCTTCATTAAGATGTTCAAATTTAAACATGTGCTTTTGGTTGTTAAGGGGCTCTAATATTAAGCTTTTTTTATCAAGAGTCTTTCTCCACAATAGAAACGTAAAGCGAAATAATAGTCAAGTTTTTCCTTGCAAGCCTGTTGCTACTCTATTGCTATTTTTATGGCAGGCGTTCAGAAGAACACCATTCTTTCGTTCCACTAGTTAAGTCCCTTATGACCAAGACCCTCCATGCTACTTCCACGGATTCGAATCAGCCTCATTTTCTCTGCGATTCACACGTAAGTAGAAAGTACCAAAAACTGTTACACTATGAGACTGACTCTTACTTTCTTGAATACTTTAATCTTGCCATCTTCTTATATTCTTCTCACCCACGCATATCACACATCTCATTCATCATCTGCATTTCGATTGAGTATCTATATTTCTGAGATGAGGTATTATGTATACTATTTACATTATTAGAACTATTGTCCTCATCTTTGTCACCATATTTATTACAATATATGGCAACAAAGATGAGGACAATAGTCCGAATAAATGTAAATAGTGTACATTTCGATTGCGTCCCTCTATATTGACGGCTTCTCGAGCCTTACATTGGGAGAAATTTAGTAAAAGAAAATTCTACACGAAGATACACATTCGTTCACAGAATCACAGGATATATATATATATATATATATATATATATGTGTGTGTGTGTGTGTGTGTGTGTGTGTGTGTGTGTGTGTGTGTGTTAGATCAGGGCTACAAGAATGTAGGACGGTCATGGCTAAGATGCAAAGACAAGCCGAAAAGCAACAGTCAATATACCACATAACACTCTTGAGCGCTTAAGATGGGTGTGTTTATATATGCATATGGGAATATATATATATATATGTGTGTATATATGCACATGAGAATATATATGTGTGCCAGTATATATATATATATATATATATATATATATATATATATATATATATATATATAATTATTTATTTAAATATTATAACATAAATATGTTATAAAATCACTACAAAAATAGCCATTTTGTTTCAACACCTCCGGTGTATTATCAAGTGATTTCTGTATTGAGCACTCTTTTAAGAATAATAATTGTTAGTTATTGGAATTTATTCCGTATATACCAGTCCTATACTTATATATATATATATATATATATATATATATATATATATATATATATATATATATATATATAATCATAGGAATATTATCTTTCTATAAAACAGTGGTAAGCTAGTTTAATAAACTACTACTCGTGTAGTGAGTTCGTATTGAGTTCCGATAAAAATAAAATATAAAAATAAAATAAAACATAAATAAAACGAACTGAAATTAAAAGAAGGCATTTGTGCTTTAATTTAAAACCCTTATCTCTTTCTTTCTTTCTTTCTCTCTTTCTCTATTTCTCTCTCTCTCTCTTTCTTTCTCTCTCTCTTTCTCTCTCTCTTTCTCTCTCTTTCTTTATTTCTCTCTTTCTCTCTCTCTTTCTCTCTCTCTCTCTTTCAACTTCTCTATATATACTTCTCTCTCAACTAACGAGAAGGCACCCCTCAAATAAAAAAGGGGAAGAACAAGCGAAAAGCGCCTGAAGTTTGCAGGACAAGTGCTTACTAATTTGTGACTGAAAACTACCAAAAATCAGGAATGTTCCACGCATAATTTAAGTATTTAAAAAAAAAATGAAAAAGAAATGAACGTCGGAAAATAAAATAAAAATGAACGCTGGAAAATAAAAATTTTTAAAAAGTTAACACAAAGAGGCTTTTGATGTTAGCCGAAACTAAGGTTCACGTCAGAGCCTCGGAGCCTGGTCAAAAGGATATAAGCTCAGACCTCTAAACTAGACGATAAGAAGAAGGGACGGCGAGAGTGACAAGAGACGTAGCCGCCGGAGAAACTAGCCATATGTGACGCGTGAATAATTAGTAATAATTAGGTCATCTGCTAATGATATTTCTACCCGGCTTAGGGCCGAGAAAAACACTGTAGACTGACACTCACCTATTTCTAATTTTACTACTATCACTACCACGCTCTGACTTCAAAACTACTACTACCGGACATTCTCCAAGTTAGTACCAATATCCGTCCTTATAAAGGAATATTTTTTCCTACACCAAATATCCAAGGTCACACTCTAATACAAATAAATAATTATATTATTTATTTAAAACCCTTTAGATCCAGTTGTTTTATTTCCAAAATTTCTGATAAAACAACACTAAGAATTATCTCAGGCAAACTTCCACAAGCTCAATCCTCCTGTGATTCCCAGCTGCAATCGATGTGTGGAAGATTAAGATAACATTATCAGATATCCAAGTAATCTTTCACTCTAATACGTCTATGTAGAGTATCGGCTAGAAGATAGAGAGGTTATCGAAAAATAAAATTCCGTTTCTCATTTCGGTTTTAGGTGTTGCATGTGCAGCGGAATTGAGAAAAAAAATACCCTTTCCAAAAATGGTCAGTCTGCTACCTCCAACATACGCAACACTCGAAGCGTATGAATAATTACTTGGGTACAAATTTTATATATGCTAACAGAAACGTTCCCTTCATTTCATCACCGACGATAGCAATATATTCCACTATATAAGAATAAATGTGTGCGTGTTTGTTTAGTCTTGGAAATACCTGAGTAGACGGAAACAGATGAATTCTGAATATGTATTTTTAAAAGAAATGACATTGAAATTGAGAATAATGTATTCACCACAAATTTTAACCGTTAATGAATATTAATAAAATTAGAAGAATGATAGCCAATAAAAGGCCCAAGAGGATATTAAACAATGTAAATACGTCAGTCGACATGGCTATGGTTTGATCGGATAATTTTTCAATACAAATATACATGTTTTTTTTTAGTTTTTTTTTTTTATGTTGCATTTTCAGATAGCAGATATTTACAGTTTGCTAAAACAAAACATCGTTTTGTTGACCGAAGACGGAAGAACTTCACTATCATCAACACAATATCTAGCAACATGGTTATAAGCACAACATCGAGAAGCTATTGACAATAAACTGTGTAACCGTGCTAATTATTGTAAAATTATTCTGATGCCGTTTACAGGGTAATTCTTTTTTATAATGATTACAGAATTTGTTTCTTTTGCGTTTTTATATTCTGTGGCCGATATAATTGTTATCACAAGAATTATATCTCAAACAGACAAACATGAAAAGAAATTAACAACACTTAAACAACAAACCCATTAAAAAATGGCTAAATAATTCTCCGAAAGCGTTACGAATAATTTTTACTTTCCCACCAAACGGTAAAATGTATGATTAGAAAAACTAAATAAAAATTCATTACATTTATTTCCCTTGACTCTCATATTCAACTAATCATGTTTGAAAGAAAGGTTGCTACCCATATATATATATATATATATATATATATATATATACATATATACATATATACATATATATATATATATATATATATATATATATATATATATATATAGTTAGAATTGATCTGGGAATTTAACTGTATTGTCGACATGGAAAAAAATCTCTTACTATAAAGGTAATTTACATTAACCAGAAAAAACCCTTGGACAGAAGCGTCTATTTTTTTTAAATTTGGATGTTTAATGTAACTATAACAACAGATATTTTCGATTTCATTTTTGCCTTGAAAAAGTCGGAAGACGAAACGCGTCGGCAAAATCTAAGATTTTTTCAATTGTCATTTTATACCATATATATATATATATATATATATATATATATATATATATATATATATATATATATATATATATATATATATATATATATATATAGATAGTAATGGTGTTTATTTTTATTAGTATTATTTTTTACATTGCCATATCGATAATCAAAATGGATTTGCTAGTTGCGGGAGGGTCATCAGCAAGATGAGTTCAATTCCGGCCTAGTTTATTGCATTCACCAATACTCTCAAGAAAGGCATGAGCCAATATCTTCCTCTCTCTACTGTTAAATTCCAAACCGTGGAGAGCCGTAATCGCCTCTATCCTAAAAGACATGAAATACTCAAAATGAAATTGTCAAAAAGGAACTCCATATTATTTTTGTTAAGGAGTTAAAACTTGCAAGAGGAATTATTAAAACTCTGCGAAAAATCAACCAAGTATATATATATATATATATATATATATATATATATCTTTTAGAAAACCCAAGATATATTAAAAGAAACAATCATTATTTTTTAGAAGCCCCAGTTCGAACAAAAAAACCAGTTTAGATGACACAAAACCCAAAGTAATAAACCTATCCACATACACATTTACAAATGACGAAATCAACCTACTGAAATTGGGCCTAAAATTCTGCCCTGCTCCAAAAAGCAATATAGCAGACCTAAAAAAAGACCTTAAGGAATTTGAACGCAAACTGAGACTAATAGAAATGTTTAATGATAACAAAAATATTACAGATGAGTCACTAGTAAAAAACAAATCTAATTTATTCCCAAACAAAAATAGCAATACCAGTGAGCTAAATATGTTTTTCGAAAAACTCTGGAACCTCAACCCAGAGGAAAAATCCAAACCATTCGACAACCTCACATACAGACAAAGACTAGCCTTAGAGAACATCCGAAAAAATAATAACATAATTATAAAAGAAGCAGATAAAGGCAGCGCCATAGTGATCATGGACAGAACATACTATAAAACAAAAATTCTAGAAACACTAGAGGATAGAAATAACTACAAATTAATTGACACTAACATAGACAAAAACATTTTATCAAAAATTACAAAACTCTGCACAACACATAATAAAATATTAACAGAAAAAGAGAAGGATTTCCTAATAAACTTTATACCAAAAACAAGCAATTTCTACGGACTACCTAAAATTCACAAATCACGTGAAATAAAAGCAGCTATAGAGACACAAAAATCTGAATACATTAGCATCCCAAACCCCAGTGACCTTACATTCAGACCAATAGTAGCAGGACCAGCCTGTCCAACTAGTAAACTAAGTAACCTGATAGACATAATATTACAACCATATACGAAACAAATTAAAAGTCATATCAGAGACGATATACATTTCCTTAGCTGCATACCACAAAAGGTGGATCCGGGAACGCTTATGGCAACTTTTGATATTAGTAGCCTATACAGCAACATACCCCATGAACTAGGAAAGAAAGCAATCTCATTCTGGATTGAAAAACATCCAGAAACACTACATCCGAGATTCACTAAAGAGTTCATTATCAATAGTATAGATCTAATTTTAAACAATAACACCTTTGAATTTGACAATAAAAATTATATCCAAACCCTGGGTACAGCAATGGGAACAAAAATGGCTCCAACATATGCCACCCTAACATTAGCTTACCTAGAAGAAAACCTCTATGAACAGATAGAACAAATATATGGGGCAAATATAAAAGCCCAGTTCACTAAATCTTGGAAAAGATACTTAGATGATTGCTTCATCTTTTGGAAATCCTCATGGGGCGACATTAACCAATTTCATACTCTACTTCAAAACTTACACCCAAAAATCAAATTCACGCAAGAATATAATTTTAACGAATTACCATTTTTAGATATACTCATTAGAAATAAAAACAACCATATAATCACAGATATCTACCACAAACCCACAGACACCCAACAATACCTTCATTTCAAGAGCCATCACCCCAAAAGCTGCCTAAAATCTATTCCCTATTCCCTAGCACGTAGAGTTTGTACTATAGTGACTGATAAACACCTCCGAAAAACCCGCTTAGAAGAACTACATAAAACTCTAAAAAAACGAGGCTACCCCTATATATATATATGTAAGATGAGTAAAATTCCAACGGTCGTAACATTTAATTTAAAAGAGGGCTCAATACAAAGTAGACCAATATTAAGTAGACATCCAATATTGTCCTCAAACAGGGAAATTAAAGTATACCGAATTAGAAGTTTTACTAAAGAATGAAATTTCGTTAGTAAAACTTTCGATCTACATGCCGGTACACATTAAATTCACTCTTTAAAAACAGGATGCATACTCAAACACACGCATCCATTAAATATTACTTTTATAGAAATAAAAATGACTATATATATATATATATTATAAATGTTTATAGTAAAAAAAATTGAAATCGCTACACAAAAGCTTTCATGTTTCAATACTATGTTTGTACTTCTTCAGGCGATGGTAAGTAACTGATGATTAAATTGATTTTTAAGGAAATTTAAAAACAATGTGTTACCTCTTTTCCGAAAGTTGAAATGGCGGGGAGACATAAGATCAGAATTACAAATAGACTTATGGGTGTGTCTTGATTAACCAATTAAATGTCAGATCTACGCTAAATAGAAAAGTAAACTCAGAGTGTTATTTTTTCATATCACGATAATTCGAAACATAGACATGCCATCATCAGCGATTGCGGAAAATATGCCAGCAACAAATATATATTGCTCTACTTTGTGTTGAGCATTTTTTAAAAAGTAAATGCTACGAACAGAGCATTTTTACTCCATCTGTTCTTTATCCTATTCATTTATTATATATATATATATATATGAACCTAAAGAACCAGGCAAACCCACCTAGATTTCATTTACAAGCCAAAACACCTGAGGTTTTTCCAGACGAGTATAATTACTTATATTTATAAGACAATATAGTGTGTGTGTGTGTGTGTGTGTGTGTGTGTGTGTGTGTGTGTGTGTGTGTGTAGGCAGAAATCCTTCTTTCATGCATATTTCAATGAAAACGACAGACAAGGTGCTTTTATTTAGTTTTTTATACAATTTCTCATGCGATCTAATATTTTTTTTCTTTTCGGATGATAAATTATATAAAAACTGTCCGAATGTTCCTTTTATCCGAGCGCTTTCGGCTATACATTTAGCCATTTTCAAGGATTATATTTTAACTGTTACAATAAGAAATAGTTTGTTCTATGTATGTTTTATAAAATGTAATCATTTTTTTTCAAAATACGGTCAAGATATTATGTCCACGTTTAAAGTTAATATTATTAAGTGTTGGTTTGATTGTTTTTATTAATAAGGCTTCCATTATTTTTAGACTTTTTTGCATATAGATGATGCTATTATATTAGTGTTGTCAACAAGTATGTTACGAATAGTGTCCGGTAGGTCTCCATGAATATTTAAATGAGATCTAATTGAGCTATTGTCCGAAAGGTGTAGAGTGAATCTGCATGTCAAACATATTGTAGTGTGTCCTATATAATTATTTACGAATTTTGATTGATCAGAAATACAATTCCTTAATGGGCATTTAAATTCGTAAGTAATATTTGCCCTATTTAATTTTGCTCTAGGAGGTGAATTACTATTTTTAACTATAATTATATTTTATATATATAAAAATCTATCCGAATTCATTCAGACATTTCGAAGAATAGACAACCAATTATTTATATACGCATTTCCACACACAGTTTTCTTTTTTAGTGGATGGCGAATGAAGAGTTTGCGTTTTTGAAGCTATCATGCAAGAATAGAACGAATTAAAATGGTTCGGCTCTTCTGTTTTTTATTTACAATTCGTAAAGTCTTCTCCGCTATAGAAATATCCAGAAAGTAATGGTGTTTATTCTTATTAGAATTATTTTTAACATTGCCATATTGATAATCAAAATGGAATTGCTAATCACGTGACGGTTATCAGCAAGATGAGTTTAAATTCCGTCCTAGTTTATAGCATTCACTAATACTTTCAAGAAAGGCATGAGTCCACATTTTCCACTCTCTCCTGTTAGTTAAAGTCCAAACCATAGAAAATCGGTAAATCATTCCACTATATTTCCCAAGAACACAATTCACATATATTAAATAAAACGAATCTGTGGGGAGCCATGATCGCCTACATGATAAAAGACATGTAATACTCAAAATTAAATTGCCAAAAATGATCTCCATATTATTTTTCTTAAGGAGTTAAAACTTTGAAGAGGAATTATTAAAACCCTGCGAAACATCAAACAAGTTTTTTGGTAAAGGATCGGTTCCTGTTTTATAGTTCGAATTTGGTTTCAGTGTGTTGCGATACAGACTTATGCTCATTAAACTAGTTGAGAGTTTAAAACATGACAACTCTAAGGACATTTTGGGGCGACATTCTTATCTATATTTTATTTCTGATCAATCTCGACCAAAATATTTCGTCTAAAACGAGTGCGAGCTGTAAATAATGATTTGTCTTAATAACAATTAAAACAGAAAACAGAATTCAAACCCCACAAATGTGGAACACTTATGTTAGTCGGCCAGTCCAACCCGGCGAACGCTACAAGGAAGAATGCAATTTAACACCTTCCGCTTTTTTTCTCATTATCAAAATCTCGTAGCAGCTGTCATGTCTCGTTGTTGAGTGAAGTACATGAATAAAAACATAATCATTTCCTCAACTGTTTTCGTCATTCGTTATTTTCCAATGGATTCGCTTTTTGATCGCGCCACTTTTTCTACATGAAGCCAAAGCGATCTGCGTTTAAAGCCTTACTTGGTGCCCGTTCAAGGCATGACACTCCAACAGGTTTTAGCTAGAAAACCTTTATGAACGTCGAAAAAAAGTGAACTTTGACAGCGATCCAGTAATCTGGTGTCAATCTAGAAAATCACCGATAGAATTTTCACATTTAAAACTTTTAATTAGTCATAATTTTAGATACAAACTTTTTCATTCTCGAGAAATATACTATAGAACAGCCATTAATAAGTTGACCGCAAAATTTTGATTAAACATATCTTCTATCTCTGCTTGGTTTTGTATCATTGCTAGCATTTTCGTTTTGAAACTTCTATTCTTATATTTTAAAAAAAACACCATTTATTTCCGGATAATCGAATAGAATGGTTCATTTTATCTCTGGTTGGTCCCATTTTAACCGGAATAAACTTTAAGCCTCCAAAGAATGTTTTTCTATAGTCTTCTATATTTAATTCGGCCTGTGTTGCTCAGTTAAGAAGTTAAAAAAAATCACAACTACTCGTAAAGGTTTTCTATCTGAATTTCTGTAATGAAATTATCTATATTATTTACAGTCGGACTAATATCCGCATCTTTGTTGTCATTATCTCGACTTTTCGATTGTTGTACACTCTCTTTCAAGAAGTATATCCGCGTAACATTCCTGAAATTTCTAACTTTTTTTTTTATTTTTATCTATGGTGCTAGATTATTTCTCATCCGTTCTCCATTTCTCTGGATGACTCGTCTTGTCTGTTTTTTTTTTTAGTTATTTTTTTTTTTTTGCATTTGCCTGATACTGTTACTCCTGTCACACTGTGTCTTTATTATTCGGCCTAAAAAAGGAACTCACATTTATTATGCCACCAAACCAGTGCTTTAATATTCTAGTCTATTGCTCATTGGGACAGTGTTGAAGCTAGAACTTAGATTTTTAATCCTAATATTCTTGTTACCTTCTTTCACGCTGACGCCTTGATATGAAGCTTGACTCCCTATACCGCTGTTTCTTCTATATAAAGGAACTCTAACCATAAAAAAGTATGAAAATATCCCAAGCCGTTTAATCATGAAAGAGCGGCCTATAAAACAAGCCTCTTCCAGTCAGAACGAAGAACCAAAGAGAAAAAAAATGCAAGAGATTTGACGAAAAACTCTGAAGACAACATGTCACCATATTTACTGCCTGCTATTCTGGAGCCGCCTTTCTGCTCGCTCGATACTTGTATTTGTGAAGGATAATAAAGTATACTCCTGTGGTTACAATCCCCGCAAAAATATACAAAACTCCTAAGGCAACAGAATCAAGAAATTGGTGGAAAAGTACAACATCCTTGGTTTTGTCCGCCCTTTGATATTCAACTTTTGATGTTATTTCGATTCGTGCACAAATTTTCAGTGATAATACAGTGAACAGATGACACAAGGTCCACAACAACATTAACCAGATCGACTGGTCCATGGTAATGTGTACCAAAGACTACTGGTTTTTACTTACAAAGTATGGTATTCTCAAAGAATAAAAACCATTCTATACAGACGTTGCTTAACTTCGGTAGTCAAATGAACACCGGGGTTAACAACACCAAATAGTCTATAAGTAATTATTCACACTGTTCGTAAATTGCTGGAAAAGGTAACTTTAATCAATCAATAATTGATTAACATATACAAAAATTTGGCTGATATGTTGATACTCAGTTTTGTCATTTTAATACGATTTTTAATTAATGCAAATTACAACTGAAACACAAACAATACTCAGCTCTTTTATTAGATAATCAAATTTTGATTGGTTACTTTGGAAATTATTTTCAGGGTGAAAGTATTTTGCATGTGTCAACTTAACCGTTTAAGGAAAAAGCTTTTGATCCGATAGAAATTCTTGATTGTCCAGATCGTGAAATATTAAGAAACATTTCATAGAATCTCAGATTCGATAACCATTGTTACATTACCTTGATACGAAATCAAACTTTGAAATGCCAGACTACGATAAAAAAAAAATGTTGACTTGTTTACAAGAAAGATGCCTTGTCGTAGCTCAGGTTTTAGTCTTACAAATAACGATGTTTCTGATTGGCTACATCTTTGTAGTACAGCTTCGACCAAGAATATCAAGCATTCGACTGAAAAGAGTTATTAGTATATCAATCACTGTAGTGACATAGGGTGTAATGGTTAGCAAGCAGGTCTCGTTAGAACAATTACGACTGAGTTCGATTCTCACTGGATGCCCCATACTTTCGGCCTTATGTCACATCTAAGCTACACTTGGAAAATCACTCTCTGTAGTGATATAGGCAAAATGGAATTGCCCTATTTTGCAAAGAGTCGAGCGATTACTAAATAAGCCAGTTGTCACCAGGAAGGAGAGGAACTTCTACATCACAGACGAGAAGACAACACAACAGTATCCTTGGAACAATGTTAGTTTCATCCAATAAACTCACCAGGGTGCCTCTAACGGATCAGATTGATCTTACAGGTTGACTCAAAAAACTGGGTATCGCTGGATATATCTGGGCTGGAGCTACACAATCATCACTTTCCAGCCTATACAGAGCTCGCCGTTTTGTCGATGAAGACATATTTCTCACTCTGTTGTTTCTCATCCACAAATGCAACGATACAATCTTATCGCTGTTCTACAGCTATTTCCATAGCAAATGTTTAAATGAACGCTCCATTCTTTATTTCCACCTAGGATATTACCTAAATTATCTGTAACGTAACCTAATATATTTATACTAAGAACACTAAGAAAACTATAATTTTTCGATAATTAGAAGACAAAACATAAGCATTTATATATTAGTCAGCCACCCACGTTGTTCACGAATCAACATAGCCGTTGATAGATGCAGTTTTAAAATATTAAAAAAGCCTCTAATGTTTTGTAAAATATTAACATTATGTAACTTTCCGGTCCTTTTTGACAGTCAATGCTTTCATAAAATCTACGATACTCATTGTTTACATCAATGGACAGTTAATAAGTGATTTCTTATTAAGGAAGTAAGTTTTGATTATTATTATTATTATTATTATTATTATTATTATTATTATTATTATTATTATTATTATTATTATTTCCCGTTAAATATTTTCGTGAAAGTATTTCTAAAAATGCTGATGATAATGTGAATAAACATCGAAATATAGATGGCAGGTCATTTTTTGATTTCTCGTTCTAAATGAACGATTTTTCTTCAGAATTTCTAACACCTCGTTTTCTTCATTTAAAAAAAAAACTAAAAATGCCAAGGCAAAACCATGAAAAGATCAGTGAGAAATAGAACTCATTATACAGTGCTTCAAAGACATGCCTGCCAATGATTGACCCCTGATGACATATTAACGTGTCTGCAAATTAAACTTCATAACTTATTTACGAAGGTTATATGAGTATAGCCCCAGGCTACAAGAATAGGGCACCCAATAACGAGGTAACGAAAATTAAATCAACGAAAGTTTTAACTAATAAATCCCATCTGTGGAAAAACCTGCCAATAGAAAATTCTACCCAACTCTTTTGAAATAGTCCATTTGTTGTGAGGGTCGGATTAAGAAAGTACTTAAACATTTAGTGCTATAAATTGTAAAATGTCTGAACCTAAAATATAATTAGGGATTTCTTTGCCTGTTACGTGTGTTATTTTCGCCATATAATTTAAACTTAAATTTCACAGCTTCTGATAAAAAATAAAACCGTCAAAATAACACTTTTTCTTCCATATTACTTGATATAATGGAATATGCATACACCTGTGTTCCCCCTCATTGGAATACAATTGGTTGATGTCAGTCATAAATACAGACTGACGGAGAGACCAGAGCAGATCAAGTCAGTGACGACGCCCATTGGACTACGCCATTGGTCTACACCTATTGCCTAAGCATATTACCTGCGACTACGACGAGTACCAGTCGATTACTGCTATCATGTACTACTTGGTTATAGTAGCCAAAACCACTTAGTTACTTCGATCAAATATATCCCTTTCCGGGATATATCATTACTCGTACTCTAAACCAGTGCTTCTTAAACTATTTCAACCCATGGACCTTTTTTTTCTTCAAAAGATTCAAATGGACCACTCCTACTTCTATTTTTAGGCTGTTCAATTTTCACACAAAAATACTCAATGAAAAGATAAAGTAGTCTATTTACACTTTAAAATATATTTTAGTAAACAAGGATAAACACAGGATATTAAAATCAATTTTGATAATGTCAGTCTTAGTCCATTCAGCTAGTGACTACTTTCATCTTGGTATTTCTGACACAAGATATTTTGATGTTTTCCGAGAACTAAAAAAGAAAAAAATGCAGAACATAAATACAGTCCTCATAATCATTGGCACACTTGTAACGGTGTCAAAAACTCTGGGAACAAGATTGAATGAATTATATATTCGAGAAAAAGTTAAGACTGTCTAGACCACGACATCGCGGCGATCTGCCACAATACTGAGAAAAGTGCTGGATATTCACGAAATTTTTTCTCTCACGCAATCTGGTGGCAACAAGTAAAAGGCATGAGATAATAATAATAATAATAATAATAATAATAATAATAATAATAATAATAATAATAATAATAATAATAATAATCTCAGAAATGTGGCATGTGGGAACATCGACAATCCCTGTTGTAGTTGGAGCCCTCGGATTGGTTTGAAAAGTTTCCAATAAACTCATTGAAGGGATTCCTGGAATCCCATGCCTTAAAGAAATACAAAAAATGTTTCTCATGACTACAACTCATACCTTACGAAGGGCTTTATCTATGTAAAATATGTTGTTTTTTTTTCTTTTTTTTTTCTTTTTTTTTTCTTTTTTTGTGTTGTTTTTTTTTCAGTGGAAAATGTCATGATGCTATTTCTAACCTTAGGTCCCTGGGCGGGACCCGGAAAGAAATGAGTACACATCAGAAATCAAAGGAAATAAAATAATTATAATAATCATAAAATAATAATAATAATAATAATAATAAAATTAAAATAATAATAAAAATGATAATAATAATAATAATAATAATAATAATAATAAAACTAAAAATAATAATAAAATAATAATAATAATAAAATAATAATAATAATAAAATAAAAAATGAATTATTATTATTATTATTATTATTATTAGGGGCATCAGCATCGGAGAGGTACAAAAGATTACAGAGCTGCACATATGATCCGTAAATCCCTCTCTATCTAATCGAAACGTCCCAAATGTGTATATTTAGCACACCTGAGTTACCTTTTTACTCTTTAATTCCGGTGGGGGGTTCGTGATTAGGCACTTATAATTACTATCTGGTAAGATGATACCACAAATAATAATAATTTTTGGCGCATCAGCATCGTAGAGCTACAAAATATTACTTTGTTTGAAAACAAAACCCTTCCCATCTAAAAGAAACGTCCCAAATAACTCTTCTACAGGGCCATTTTTACTTATAGACACCGGAAGTGACTTGGAAACTAACTGAAAACTACTCTCTGACAAGATGATACAACAAATAATAATAATAATCTAGAAGACTGAGTGAATGACAAATAAATAGTGGACACTTAAAAGATGTTAACGTAATCAGGTAGCGGCACGAAACGAACATCTTAATAACCAACCATATAATGGCCGTAATGAATAAAACACAAATCTTCACATTCAGACAGCGTGGAAACAAAGATGAAGGCAGTCAATCGCATAAGTTACTGTCGTAAACTATTCCGAATAGGCTACAAGGCAGGAATGGGCAGGAATGGTGACACACTGGGAAATGAGCAATTGAAACTCAGAGTTGTGCTATCGCTGAGGAAAAAATCAATATTTATCATTATATGTATATATATATATATAAATACATTAATAAATATATATTAATACATTAATATATATATATATATATATATATATATATATATATATATATATATATATGTATGTATATATAGTCGTAAGGTGTACTATATTTATGGGATAAAGTCTTCAATATCAGAGATAGAGCGTGTATAAATATAAAAGTGAACATTGAAGTCAACACTTAGAGGCGACGGTCTGTTTCATGCTAGACGCAATCGTCAAGCCTGACGATTGCGTCTAGCATGAACATGAAACAGACTGTCGTCTCTAAGTGTTGACTTCAATGTTCACTTTTATATTTATATATATATATATATATATATATATTAATGATAAATATTCATATATACATATATATATATATATATATATATGTTAATGATAAATATTCATTTATACATATATATATATATATATATATATATGTATATATATATATATATATAAACAATGGAATGTTGAAATATTCTCAACCCAACCCACTTCCCAAAATCTGACCACATAATCAAACATCATCTTGGACAAACCGAGAACTTTGGAAAGCTAAATGTAGACCATGTTTCGATAGACTTGTAAATAACTCGAATTCGTTTTACTTCCTACTATCTATTTAGTGATACAGTTATGCTCTTATTTTATTGGCCCTAATATAATGATTTTATTGGCTATAATTTATAAGATAATTTCATTGGTTATAATTTATAAGATAATTTGATCGGTCAGAAATTCTTTAATTTTTTTAAATTCTTTAATAGCACTTTCTTCGGCTTCATGTTGCCTTGCGATGTTACCAATTTCTGCAAATTCTGATCTTCTGAAGCTTCCTGAAAATAAAAAGAACGATCCTTTATTGAAATCATAAAAAATATTGAAAGATTTCATTAAATTTCAACAAAAAAGTTCAACAATCAATAATGATTGTTGTTAATTAAAATATCATGAAAATTATTTATAAAGTAGCCATTTATGGAATATGTCATTTATGGATAGAATTAATTCAACAAATCAGTGACTCATTGTAAAGACTGTATAAATAAAGGAGCCATTTATGGAATCTGTTATTTTATGGATAGAATTAATTCAACAAATCAGTGACTCATTGTAAAGACTGTATAAATAAAGTATCCATTTATGGAAGCTGTCATTTAATGGATAGAATTAATTCAACAAATCAGTAACTCATTGTAAAGACTGTATAAATAAAATAGCTATTTATGGAATCTGTCGTATTATGGATACTGATGTCGTTTGGAATTCATAAAAACTTTCTCTTAAAAACAATTTTTCAGGAAAATAAGTTTCCGAAGTCCTGTAGCTGTTATCGCCCTTTTGATTATTGATGAAGATTTCTTTTTTAACCTTTTATTTGAGATAGTATGGCATGTCAGCATTTTGATTAAGTCATTCAAGTTACATGCGCTATCCATTTTAGTTGTTGCCGCTCTTGGCAGTCCTCAAGGGATCCGGTTTCTGTTATTTTGTGTAGATTATTCATGTGATTTTGTAGCGCCAGGCCACAATGTTCAACTAAGGATGGTCTTTGCGAAGGCCCTCAGACTTCAATCGCTCAAAGGCTTTTTTCACTATTGATCTTAGGAACAGGTTGTATACAGCTGACAATTTATATATTTCTGAACAGGTTTGACACTATGCAAGATATCCATATAAAATGTTCTATCTGACGAGGCTATTCAAGAATATGACTCAAGTTTTCAGGTTGATGTTTTGGCTTTGTAGCAATGTGCGGTGTTGGGCGAAACTATGTCTGGCTCAGTCTTTTCTATATTCAATTTCCTTTTCTCCTATATTAAATTTGTTAAATGACGGGATTATTCATGTGTTTTATTTTCAGTTTTTTTTTCTGGAATTATTATAAGTCTGAAATACGTCTTTTCTTTTGATCATTACTTTAGCAAATGTAAATGACTAATTCAACGGATCGGTTGAGCTGTTATGGTATAAAGAAAAGCAAAGATAAAGCGACAGTTGTTCAGATATGATATCATAAAAATTTGAAAGATATAATAGACTGAATAGAAATAAAAATCATAACCGAAACGATGACCATCCTTGGTATGATAATAAACTACATCCGCGTCCTGGGTAAGACGATAAACTACATTCGGCAGCAAGAACTCTGATCAAGTTTTAATGAGTGTGGAACCACCTCTTAATTGCTGGTGTTCCCAGATTCACCCTGGCCCGGGGTGGTAGCATCAGTTTAGGGTCCCAGCTATGTGGTCAAAATGCTATGAAAGTATAAAAATAGGTTTTAATACGATCAATGAATTTTTATATGAAAAATTATTACCAGAAATAAATTATTACCAGGAATATATTATTGAAGGAAAAATATTACAAGCAATAAAAATCTTGTCGGCATTAAATAACACATTGCGGCTAATATGCCGTAAAACAAAGCAAACCAAACCAAACCAAACGTGTCAGGATCCCAGCTATGGGCAAATAGTTAATCCCCCAAAAGCGGTTAAAACACTATGAAAGTATAAAAATAGGTTTTAATACCAGCAATACTTCTTGGAAAAAAATTTAATATATTTTTGAAAAAATTTTTTTACCGGCAATAAAGATCGTGTCGGTATTAAATTTCCCTATTTTTATACTTTCGTAGTGTTTTGACTCCAGTTTGGGGGTTTTACATTTTCCCATAGCTGGGAACCTAATAGGTGCTATCACCTGGGTCAGAGTAGACCTGGGAATACCAGTAATTAAAAGGTGGTCCCACGCTCCTCAAAACCTCCTTATCAGAGGCTTTACTATCCGATGTAGTTTATCGTCTTCCCCGAACGAGAAAGTTTGAAAACTGAGGCATCTTGGAACAATAAATGATTAAAAAAAATTTATATGTTAGTTTGTTTTTTTGTTTTTTTTCATCATATAGTAGACCTAAATTTTCCTGTTTTTTTGTTGTTGTTTTTTTGGTGGTGCAGGCTGTATTTTAACAAACAACAAAAGGGGGCAGAATCTTTACACAAATAATGATGTTACTGAAATAGACTGTGTAAGACTCTTCGTTAGAAAGAAAGAAAAGAGTACTGAACTGTTATGCGATATCTGTCCTACTATATGGCAGTGAATTCTGGGTAATTTCTTCAAAGATGGCGAAGAGACTTCAAGCAACAAAAATGATTCTTTAGAACGTTCGTGACAATACTGTTGGCCGAAAATATGCGTAACAACGAGGTTTTAGAAAAAATAAATGCTTATACTTGACACCAGGAAATACATTGAAATTTCTGGGGCATATTATGAGGAAAGAGGGCTTGGAAAATCTGATACTCAGAGAACAGATTGCGAGCAAGAGAGACAGGGGAAAACAACGTACTTGACGAGTTTGAGAAAATGGATGGCGGAACAAAGCTTAGAAATAAGGAAAAGACAAATTATTTTGAGCTGCAAAGGACAGGAAATTGTGGAGCGCCATGATCGCTTACATCCTGATAGATCACGGCACATAAAGAAGAAGAAGTCTAAGTTAGATTTTTGTTCAAATGAATTCGTTGTACGTGAAAAATATTATGGGAGAATATGATGTATAAATTTAATTTTGTATCAGAACAATGTTTGGCAACTGAATGACAAAGTAGAAAATCTTTTTGTAATGCGTTAAAATTTTTGTTTTAAATTTCTCATCAGACGTGACTGTGTAGCGGAGTCACCAATCAGACGTAGCGGGCTCCACCACAATTATTTAACTTTGACTAGGAAAGACGTGGAAAAGAACATGCAAAGACGCTGGAGATCACTATCCAATGTGGCGATCACAATGCAATTTTATATTTGACGTAAAATAGCACATAGTATAAAATACAAGACAGGACGTAATGATTCAAAACATAACAATTGAATTTATTAGTGTTTTGGTGTACATGCATATAAGCTGAAGGGTTGATAGAGTTATGCCTCTTAGATTTGGAAATATTTGTACCTGAGCTCATAAAGGTTGGATTAATTATTAAACTGAGTTCCTGTTGCATGTTAGGAATTGTGTATTGCATCAAGTTGGTGAGAGTTCAGAATAGTTAAGAGTTGTACTTGCGTGAATGTTGTAAAGTTCTTTAACGTCTGACTGCATGGTCAAGACGACAGTTCTTGAAGGTTACTTTTTGGAAGCAAGGAATGAGACGCAAGAGTGACGAAGAGAGAGAGAACCACTCGTGTTTTGTTTATATAAGATGGTGTATCACGTGACTGGCTCAACCTTAGTTAGCGGGAAAATTTCATTCCTCGCGCGCGGGCTATTTGATTGGTCGGAATTGACCAATCAGTGAGCTAGTTTTGAGGAGATTAACCAATGAATGCTTGTCGTACAATTTCTATGTATTGTGTGTATGTGATGGTGGTGGTAATCACCACAACTGGACAGACAGTATAGGCGATCTCATTCAAGTTCCCTACGCTTTTTTTTAAGTATTCCGCATTTTGGTAACAGGAGATGCCACATTGTAATAACAATAACAAAAATATCATATCTATCTTTTTTATACTACTGTGAAATAATTAAAGTGGCGATAAATTTTTAACTTTAAACCACCAAATGTAATAAAAATTCACGAAAATTATTAAAGATGAAACTTATATATGATGGATTTTCCAGTAAATACTTACGATGTGGGCATTAAATAAATAATTTTTTTTTTTTGGTGTGTATTGAATACTTTTTTTTTCAACTGTATTCATAATGTAAATGTATTATTAATATTTTACTATAGAAATTCACTGAAAATCAAAAAGAAAGTGATTGTCAATACGTCGGAATTAATTAAATCTTTACTGACAGAACAGGGCTATTATAGGTGTAATGTAAATGCATATGTGTATAATTTTATTATAGAAATAACATTTATATCAGGAAGAAGAGAATGTTTTAATACTAATGTTCACCCAATACATTGCCCAAGAGCCACTCAAGGTAGAGAGTTACTGTGTGGTCTTATATGAATGTGAGAACAGGAAGAAGTAAATTTCATGCAGGAAAGATAACAGTTAATCTTATACTTAGTGATTAGGAAAATATCCTGTTAGGGGTACTTGGATAGAAGCTATCTGTGTCAAACTTACTTCTTGCTAATGGGATACAAAATGAAGGAGGATGATTCATAATTGTGTACATGGCATGGTAGGTCCCATTTGTAAAGGTTGTGGCTGGTGGAAGTAAGGGGTGTGGGCATGGAAATAACGTTCTATGGTGGAGGGGTTCTAGGGTGGAAAATAATTCATCACTCATAAGGTCGCTTAGTTACTTTTGAACTTTATTAAGACCACGCACGCACGCACGCATGCATGCACACACACAGACACACACACACACACACACATATATATATATATATATATATATATATATATTGTTAAATGAGCCATCTTCAGAGTGGTTATATGTGAGCCGAATGCTTAGATCAAGGAGCAGCTTAATAAAATAATATCCAAATGTTGAACAGTTTTTGTTTTGTTTTCACCCAAAATTAAAGCAACTATACGAAGTTTAGAACGGCTCATGATCAGATATAATACACATTCATTGTCTGTTATATTTAACAATATGTTTAAATAATGATCTGCTATCCCAATACACAATATATATATATATATATATGTGAGTGTGTGTGTGTGTGTGTGTGTGTGTGTGTGAGAGAGAGAGAGAGAGAGTGTGTCAATTATTTTAAGATAGATCTGTAAAGGAACAAAATTAATTAAAAAGAGACAAGAGGAAAAACTTTATCAAGAATTTGCTTTTATAAAGTCCTTCAGAGTAAGAAACGCGTCGATTAAGAATAGTTTTTCCTCTCTCTCTCTCTCTCTCTCTCTGTATATATATATATATATATATATATATATATATATATATATATATATATATATATATATATATATATTACAATGAATCATTCATAGAAAAAGTAGATGAGTAAAGTTATCGATATAAAATGGTGAAATCCCTTTGCAAACAAACATTTAAAGTTGCATTAATCTAAAAATGACTCGATGAATGTTATGATCCTTGTTTTTAAAAATCATAAGCTGTAAAAGGTTTTTCTTTAATATGGAAGTACTTTCAACTGTACATTCAGTCATCTTCAAGCATGGAAATTATTATTATTATTGTTGTTATATATATGGAAAAACGATATATACACTATTTATAAGTCAAGTACAAGTTTAGGAAACTCTCTGACAAAATGGAAAAGAAAGCAATAGACTCAGTGTAATAGATGATCGCCGTAATGAATTTGGCGATAATTTTGATTTAAAAAATGCTACTTCAATTTCAATTGAAAGCAATTCACTAAGACGTAAATACACGGAAACGCTTTAACCAGTCGACCATCCACAGTACATTTCCGTCTAGGTTCTTATCGCATTTCGCTTTTCTTAACTTTTTTTCCCGATCTTCTATTATGACAAAATGTGAAATAATTAATAAACAGAAAGAAACTAAATGAAATCGGTTAGACTATATATCCAAAATATATAGTCTATGTGTAATCGCATCAATGTAACCATCGCTTTAGTCTGAAGAAGAAGAAAACTCACAAGAAAACTTTTCCCACTTCGTCATGGATTTCCCTAAAATTATTCTTGATATATAAAAAATTACGTATCGTCTTATATATATATATATATATATATATATATATATATATATATATATATATATATATATATATATATATATATGTATGTATATAATTATTTATTCTAAAATTATAACATAAATATGTTATAAAATCGCTACAAAAATAGCCATTTTGTTTCAACACTTCTGGTGTCTTATCAAGTGAGTGTTGAAACAAAATGGCTATTTTTGTAGTGATTTTATAACATATTTATGTTATAATTTTCGAATAAATAATTATACTTTCTCTACTTGTGTATTGAGCACACTTTTAAGTATAGTATTTGTTGGTTATTAGAATTTATTCCTTATACACCAATGCTATATATATATATATATATATATATATATATATATATATATATATATATATATATATATCGGATGTCTAGCCACACTGATGAGCTGTCATATGACAGTCTATACGCACACAAAAAACTTGAATTCGGTTTTGCACTTTTGGAGGATATGTGCGAATTTGTAAACAATGACTATTACAACTAATATTACAAAGCCTTTCCTCTTCCGCGAATTGAGCACCGTCAGTCATATTGTTTATTCACAGAATAAGTACGTAAAAATTCGCCTTTCTTTGAACCGTTCACTGATGGCTTAGGAGAAAATATTCGACTGTTGCCGAATCAGTCTGGTTTCGATCCTGGCTTGAAGAAATCGGATGTCTAACCACACTGATGAGCTGTGATACAGCGAAACAGTCTGTCTGTGCATGACGATGTAAAGATGACAAATCCGTTGGTATATAATCCAAGTGGAACCTAGTAATATAAAATATTAAAACTGATCCACAAAAAGAGCTCAATGCATTTCTTATTACAGAGCAAATTATTAATAAACAATAAAATACAAAATCACCTCGTATGGAGAATATTTTATTTCGGCAAACGAAAACAGTCCCCAGCATGGACTGAGTTCGTGTCTGAAATAGAAATGTAACTGTGAAAGCTAAAAAAAAAAACAAAAAAAAACAAAAAAAACACGCAAACTAGTCGAAAAACTAATACAGAATTTATCCATTTCAATGTTTCAGTCAGACGAAAGGCACGAGACAGGGTTCAGCAGAGGGTGAAAGGTATATGTCTTAAAGGAAAGAAGTCTTATAAAATTAAACACGAATATTAACCTTATGATATTAATTTAGGTTTATATGAAGAATAAAATATTAATTTAAAATTAAAAGAGGAATAAAAATTGGGATTAACATTAACTTTAAAATATAAAGATAAAAGGACTTATTCGCGAGTATGAAAGGATCCTGTCGAGAATAAGTAGACAGAACATGTCTAAATTATTTAACGAAACCTGAATTAATGAAAATATGTTGCCGAAATATTTTTTTTCCAAAGGAGGGCAATCTGTCTGCGTTAAAAAATAAGATTGCGTCTCCATCAAAAAACGAATTGCTTTTTCCAGTTTTGATTCGCGCTATTTCCCCAGAATTCATGACGAGCTAAACTGGACCTCAGTCAGCATCAGTCAATGAAATGAAGGCTTTCCCCCCCTTCCCTCCTATATAGTCTTGTCTTTTGCTTCATCCAGTTTTGATTCGCGCTATTTCCCCGGCATTCATGACGAGGTAAACTGGACCACAGTCAGCATCAGTCAATGAAATGAAGGCTTTTACCCCTTCCGTCCTATATAGTCTTGTCTTTTGCTTCATCCGGTTTTGATTCGCGCTATTTCCCCGGAATTTATAAAGAGGTAAGCTGAGCCTCAGTCAGCATCAGCCAATGAAATGAAGGCTTTTCGCCCTTCCCTCCTATATAGTCTTGTCTTTTGCTTCATCCGGTTTTGATTCGCGCTATTTCCCCGGAATTTATAAAGAGGTAAGCTGAGCCTCAGTCAGCATCAGCCAATGAAATGAAGGCTTTTCGCCCTTCCCTCCTATATAGTCTTGTCTTTTGCTTCATCCGGTTTTGATTCGCGCTATTTCCCCGGAATTTATAAAGAGGTAAGCTGAGCCTCAGTCAGCATCAGCCAATGAAATGAAGGCTTTTCGCCCTTCCCTCCTATATAGTCTTGTCTTTTGCTTCATCCGGTTTTGATTCGCGCTATTTCCCCGGAATTTATAAAGAGGTAAGCTGAGCCTCAGTCAGCATCAGCCAATGAAATGAAGGCTTTTCGCCCTTCCCTCCTATATAGTCTTGTCTTTTGCTTCATCCGGTTTTGATTCGCGCTATTTCCCCGGAATTTATAAAGAGGTAAGCTGAGCCTCAGTCAGCATCAGCCAATGAAATGAAGGCTTTTCGCCCTTCCCTCCTATATAGTCTTGTCTTTTGCTTCATCCGGTTTTGATTCGCGCTATTTCCCCGGAATTTATAAAGAGGTAAGCTGAGCCTCAGTCAGCATCAGCCAATGAAATGAAGGCTTTTCGCCCTTCCCTCCTATATAGTCTTGTCTTTTGCTTCATCCGGTTTTGATTCGCGCTATTTCCCCGGAATTTATAAAGAGGTAAGCTGAGCCTCAGTCAGCATCAGCCAATGAAATGAAGGCTTTTCGCCCTTCCCTCCTATATAGTCTTGTCTTTTGCTTCATCCGGTTTTGATTCGCGCTATTTCCCCGGAATTTATAAAGAGGTAAGCTGAGCCTCAGTCAGCATCAGCCAATGAAATGAAGGCTTTTCGCCCTTCCCTCCTATATAGTCTTGTCTTTTGCTTCATCCGGTTTTGATTCGCGCTATTTCCCCGGAATTTATAAAGAGGTAAGCTGAGCCTCAGTCAGCATCAGCCAATGAAATGAAGGCTTTTCGCCCTTCCCTCCTATATAGTCTTGTCTTTTGCTTCATCCGGTTTTGATTCGCGCTATTTCCCCGGAATTTATAAAGAGGTAAGCTGAGCCTCAGTCAGCATCAGCCAATGAAATGAAGGCTTTTCGCCCTTCCCTCCTATATAGTCTTGTCTTTTGCTTCATCCGGTTTTGATTCGCGCTATTTCCCCGGAATTTATAAAGAGGTAAGCTGAGCCTCAGTCAGCATCAGCCAATGAAATGAAGGCTTTTCGCCCTTCCCTCCTATATAGTCTTGTCTTTTGCTTCATCCGGTTTTGATTCGCGCTATTTCCCCGGAATTTATAAAGAGGTAAGCTGAGCCTCAGTCAGCATCAGCCAATGAAATGAAGGCTTTTCGCCCTTCCCTCCTATATAGTCTTGTCTTTTGCTTCATCCGGTTTTGATTCGCGCTATTTCCCCGGAATTTATAAAGAGGTAAGCTGAGCCTCAGTCAGCATTAACCAATGAAATAAAAGCTTTTCCCCCTTCCCTCCTATATAGTCTTGTCTTTTGCTTCATCCCGTTTTGATTCGCGCTATTTTCCTGGAATTCATAACGAGATAAGCTGGACTTGTTCTTGCATAGTTCAATCCAATGTTTTACGTTTTAAATACTAATTCGATAACTAAACCTTACCACTTACATTAATTTTCATAAAAAAATATATTCATTATTCTTACTATTATCTAAAAATCTTTAAGTCTAACCCTATACACTTAATAAAACAAAATTTGAAAAATGTAATGCACGTTCACGCCTCTACATATAAATGTACTCTTATTTCATATATATATATATACATATATATATATGTGTGTGTGTGTGTTCGCGTGTATGTGAATTAAGTCCTACAATTATTTTAATATATTTTCTGTTATACGTTTTTTTATAGATAAAAGTATTTAAGTAATATCTTCGTTCCTAATAAACAGTATTAACTACATTTGCTGGCCTGAATGTATGAAGATTTTATAGAAAATATATGCCCTCCGATAGGAATCGAACCTGTATCCTACACTTTACCAGTCACATAGTCTGACGTGCTATACCAATTGGCTACAGAGGAAGCGTCTTTTGAGCTGAATCAAATTACTGTTTTTTTTTTCAGGAATAAATTTCCCATGATTTTTCTTGAACGCTCATATCTCCTCGAAGTGTATCTTTGAGTCCTGACCACCGCTTTACCGGTAGTAGAGAAAAATGACGTAATGCCCAGCCACCGGTTGAACAGTGGAAGAGAAAAATAACTTAATGCCCAGCTACCGGTTGAACGGTGGGTAAACACTTGTAACTATTTTGATATCTAACGTGAAACATTACGTAACAATCAGAAGGGTTAAAGTTGTTCAGGAACGCAGGTTTCAAAGGGTTAAAACTGTTCAGGAACGCAGGGCTCAAAGGGTTAAAACTGTTCAGGAACGCAGGGCTCAAAGGGTTAAAACTGTTCAGGAACGCAGGGCTCAAAGGGTTAAAACTGTTCAGGAACGCAGGGCTCAAAGGGTTAAAACTGTTCAGGAACGCAGGGCTCAAAGGGTTAAAACTGTTCAGGAACGCAGGGCTCAAAGGGTTAAAACTGTTCAGGAACGCAGGGCTCAAAGGGTTAAAACTGTTCAGGAACGCAGGGCTCAAAGGGTTAAAACTGTTCAGGAACGCAGGGCTCAAAGGCTTAACGCAAACAAATGACATCACATATTGCCAAATGGACTAAGTCCGACAATTATTTTAATATATTTTCTGTATATACGCTATTTTTTATATTTTTATAGATACAAATATATAGAGAAAATATATTAAAATAATTGTCGGACTTAATCCATTTTCATTTCGTCCGGTTCACACACCTACCATCTGGTACACACTGTTCTCCGGTATTTTGAAAAGGTTTATCTCTTATTTTTTTTGTTTAGAATTGGGTGTCCGATTCCTTCTAAAGTCTTCTTATTCTCTTTCACTCCCAGTAGCCCCTTGGCTCTAAGGGTCATTATCGTCTTCCTTGAGGTGAGTTAATTAAAAAGAAATATTCTACTGCAAAATGGATCCTCAACATCAATCACTTCCCCACCACTATATTGTAGATTTTTCTACAAATATTTTCATGAGAATTGATTTGATGATATTTTCTCTTTTATGTTTCAGCATCATGAATTTAAGCGTAGAACTAAACTGGTAGCTAGGTCTCATCGTTTTACTGTTGGAATTATTAAAAGTAACCGTAAATTCTATTCTATTTTTTCTTTTTGCTCTTCTTGCCCTTGGAACGCTCTTCCAAAATATTGCTTTCTTGTCAATAACTAACTACAAAACATTAAATGAAATGTCAATCATCTTCTGTCAGCCTGAATACTGTTCTTTTTATTGACCTTTCTTGTAAATAACGTTTTCACAGTTTCCTTCACTCTGCTGTCTTTCATTATCAATAACACATTGGCTCTTAGTGGCTGTATCGTTTGGCCTCGAGTATGATTTTTTAAAAAAAAACCAAGCCTTCAAAATGACCATAATGTCTGGAAAAAAAGTAGAGCGTTAATTTAGACCAGTGTTTCCCAACTTTTTCTCAATCAGCGCCCCCTTCGGGCAAAAACATTTTGTCAACGTCCCTTCCTGTCAAATTAAATTTCGAATATTATACTGAAGTCATCTTTCGTAGCAAGATAACACTTGGGTATTAGTGCAAAAATAATTTTAATATGTTTTCGTTTATATTATAAATGCCAATGATTAAAATTCTAAAAAAAGAATTTATTTAATAGCTCATCTCAATGTTTTCAATGAAATAGTTGACGTTGGTGCTTACTGGCTAAGGCTCTTACTCTAGGTTCATTTGATAGCTTATCTCAATGTTTTCAATGTGATGACTGACTTTGATGCTTACTGGCTAAGGCTCTTACTCTAGGTTCATTTGATAGCTTATCTCAATGTTTTCAATGTGATGACTTACTGGTGCTTACTGGCTAAGGCTCTTACTCCAGGTTCATTTGATAGCTTATCTCAATGTTTTCAATGTGATAGCTGACTTTGATGCTTACTGACTAAGGCTCTTACTCTAGGTTCATTTCATAGCTTATCTCAATGTTTTCAATGCGATTGTTATTTTGGTGCTTACTGCCTAAAGCTCTTACGCTAGGTTCCATGCTTCTTGGAAGTAATCGTAAATCACCTTGTTTTGTAATTTGCAGGCAGTTTCTTTGTTTAGTAAGAAGCTCTGTAACTGCATTGAAGCCACATTCAGCCATATTGGAAGTTTGAAAAAGCATTGAAGGAAAGTTTGATAGTTTTCCCCAGAACTTTCAGAAATTTCCTTTTGTAGCCAATATTGAATAATTTTTGAAAATCTGAAAAATTGGTTACATCGCCACCGCCACCTGACTATGTTCACCACCCATCAAATGAAATAAAAATTTTAAAAAACTCCCAGTGCTCACTTCCTTTACAGAGCCCACAAGGGGTCGATATCGCTCACTTTGGGAAACACTGGTTCAAACAAACGCCCGAAGGAGACGGGCTAAGCACTGGTTTGTCGACTAACTTTTTAATTGCCTGCCAAGATGAAATGCTGGACGTCAGCTGAAAATTCATGACATTTTTTTAGTATCTGCCAAGTTAACACTTGACTATAAATATTGGATTAAAAATCACGCATGTATAATTCTTTTGGTTCCGTGCATTGGCTTTTTTTTTTCTCTTTTTGCTCTTGGGCTTGGCCTATCACTAACTCAACGAAAAATCACGACAGGTAAATTACGGATATGTTGTCATGCAAGTTGACGTGGGCTTGGCAGAATTGTGTCATTTCGTCAAGATGCTACGAAAGCGTATCTGTTCCGAATAAACCTGATTACTCAAGCAAGACAAGAGAATTGTTATTTCGTTCAGAGTGGAAGATAAAGAGGTAAAACAAGCGACCAACCGATTCAACTACACCTGACGAAGCGAAAAAGCGAACTGGAGATTACATGACGTTTTAAATTCTGTATCTGTCTATATTTCTAAGAGGAGGTATTATGTACATTATTTACATTATTCGGACTAATGTCCTCATCTTTGTCGCTGTATTTATTACAACGTTTCGGCCGTTGTACGCTCCGGCCTTCTTCAGGTGGTTGGAATGTCCAACTGAACATCTGTCTATGTTTCTGAGATGAGGTATTATGTACGCTATTTACATTATTCGGACTATTGTCTTCATCTTTGTCGCTATATTTATTACAACGTTTCGGCCGTTGTACGCTCCGGCCTTCTTCAGGTGGTTGGAATGTCCAACTGAACCATTTATTTCGCTCACTGGGGTAGACTGTTCTAGTTCTACGTGCCATGTTTTAATGGATGTCAGTTATCAGTTATCTCCTGTTAATTTCCCACTGAAAGTTCTCCACTGCCATAACCGGGTATTGAACTCACACTCTTTGGGTCCTGTCACTGGATCTAACTAACGCATTTATCCACTGTGCCATGTGTCCTTGAGAACAGACTATCCCAGTGAGCGAAATGAAGGGTTCAGTTCGACATTCCAACTACCTGAAGAAGGCCGGAGCGTACAACGGCCGAAACGTTGTAATAAATATGGCGACAAAGATGAGGACATTAGTCCGAATAATGTAAATAATGTTTTAAATTCTATTTGTGAGTGATCAAATCATTGACACTGAATGTAGACATCGATACGAACAATTTTATTAATAATAGACTGTGTCATAAATAATTTTTGTTTTTTATCAACTTTATTCTTCAAAGAGTAAAGGTCTTAAGGCTTATAAAACTCCAATAGCTTCATGTCTCGCACTTCTCGCCTGTGGATCTCCCTCCCCTTTCCCTGTTTCCCTGATAGCAATAATCTCCAACTACTCAAATGTAATGTCAATCGACGTCTCAGATGTCTTAATCTATCCCCTATCCTTCTCTTCATCCTTTCCTCTATTACTCCTATTTGCTCTCGCTCCAACTCTCTGTAACCCCTTGCGTGCTAGTGGCTTCCCGCCTTGCCTGGGGAGAAACGCTTAAAAAAATGGTTTATTCTTGTGTATCCACTATCCTTTTTGAGTTGAACATTGTTACAGCCATATCCCGTTGAAATACCGGTTCACCGAAGTTAAGCAACATCAAGCTTGATCAGTCCCTAGAAGGGTGACCGCTTGGGAATGCCAGGTGCTGTAAGCTGGGGAGTGTGGCTGGTATGGGTTACGGCTATGTTACGTTTAAAGACCGATTTTCATGCGATCACCGAAGTTAAGCTTGGCCAGTGCCTAGAAGAGTGACCGCTTGGGAATGCCAGGTGATGAAATACTGAATGTGCGGGTGGTTTAATAGATAACTGCTCGGAATTTGAAAACGAAGTGACGAGTTCAAATTCCAGTCAGGTTCGTTATATACCCTCGGGAAAGGCATGAATCCATCTCTTCCCCCAGTTACTGGTTAATTACCAGGACTTATATCAGTAAATCATTATTATCTCCCAAAATTCTTACAATCTAAAAACATTTTCTAGGTTTTCATTAACCTACAAAAGGTTGATAAGCCGTAAAGTAACAAATGAATCTTCTAAAGGTCGAGTTCAATTACATTTTATTCAGTTATATATTCACCATAATTCACAATGACTTTTTGCCACTAATCAAGCCGCTCTTCCAAAACTTTCGAGTAAAATTCTACACATGGGAAAAAGTTTTTGACGAATGTCTCTATCTGGCTTTCATTGGAGAAAGTTTTCCCCATCGAAGCGTTTTGCATCGATCGAAAAAAAATAGTAATAATCGGTTGGTGCAAAGTCAGTCTCATATGGCAGGTGGCTGTTGTGGCGTCAAGTGACCAACCGACTTCCAAAATATGTTTCCTGAGCTATTCTTACTGTCTGCAACTTTATGTTATAGAGAATAAGATTTTTTTCCTATTGACGAGCGTATGTCGCTTTTCGACCAAACGTTTATGGACACGTTACTCCTGCTGGATGTATAAATGTGTATTTTTTGTTTCATTGCGTTTTAAGAACTCTAAGTGGATATTACCCCGACGATGCCACTACACGAACAAAATCCTTTTTCTTCCATAAAACTCAAATTTTGGGATTGTTTTATTCTTGCGTATCCACTACTTTTGAGTTGAACATTGTCGTATGTAACCCACTTTTCATCGTCATATATGATATATTTAAGTAACGGTTAGTTAGAATTATGCATTCGGTGTTACAATTGTTTCTGCACAATGGGAATTACTTTTAACTCAATCTAATACTACAGAGTCTGCTTCCAGAGTTGTGTGAAATTTTCAGTGATGGTTCATCTAAGGCTTCCATCTTTGTTCTTTTTCTTCCTGTTTTGAATAGCTTACGGTTTTGTGCGACATATAACCAAAAGAACGAAATTTTTTATTGGATATTCGAAAATAATATTTTGTTGTATACATGTGGCCCGTTTCAAATAATCAGGCAGGATCCATACGGGCCACAATTTACCCACTTCTGTCTTCGTCTTTTTTCTTCTACTAATATGTGTACCACCGACCTGACGAGAATGACGGAAAGGGGGCAATCTTGGCAAAGGGACAAAAGTTATTAAGTGATAAGAGGTTGTGGGGAGTCTAACATTCCACGTCTAAAGGGACACGGCACATAGAAATAGCAGTAGTTATTTATACATAGATGATACAACAGATTTTACAAGCATCTCAATTAACTTCATATTATAAGTTATTCTTTATCCTAATAAAGTTTGAAGTAATAAAAAATGTTAGATTAAAAATAAATCCATCAAACTCTTTAGAAATTGTTTAGATTTCGGATACAAAACCGAGCAGATATGGGCTTTCGAGAAAATATTTAAAAAAATTGAAAATAGAGCCTTACTGAACTGTGACGCTCTTTATAGCCGAGGGGTGAAAAGGGCGGTTTCTCCTACAAAGGGGGATTCAGGTTTGATTCCTGTCGAAGAGAACATTTTTTTAGTTAAGATTTCTCGAATACGCAGGTCGATTGACGCAATAAAGACTTTAAAATAAAATTAGGCGTCTATTTCAAATACGAGTATCCACTATAATAACGTTTGAAGTAATAGTGTCTGGGCGTGATGAAAATCTGATGCAATCACAGATGACGCAATATTTTTCAAGGCCAAACAAATTTCATCATACACCTCGGAAATAGATTCATATTACTACACACCACTGCAAATGACCTAATGTGAGGACAAAATAGAAATCGATTACACCCTGTCACTCCAGTGGGTCTAAAACCGACCGTTTGGTGAAAGAAAGGAAACTAAAGCGGTTGCTTCAATTAATTTGCACAGGGGTGTATACAACGTCCTGATGCTCTCAGTGACGCTTCCTTGGGGTAACGTTCACTGCAGACAATAAGACAACTAATCGACAGTCGAGACAACAGTGCATGGCCGTGACGAAAATTTGATGCAATCATGGATGACGCAGTATTTTCAAGGTTAAATAAATTTCATCATACACCCCGAAAATAGATTCATATCACTGCACACCACTGTAAATAACTTAATCTGAGGAAAAAATAGAAATCGATTACACCCTGTCAGTCCAGTTGGTCTGAAACAGACCGTATGGTGAAAGGATGGAAACTAAAGCGGGTGTTTCAATTAATTCGTATAAGGCTGTATATAATGTCCCGATGCTGTCAGTAAAGCTTCCGTTAATTCCTGGCCCGTGGCAATCCTTTTCTTCCAACTTTCAATACTCAATATACAAAATGCCAAAACATGCTTCCAACAAATTAGATGAAAAATTGCTAAAAATCAGATTTAACTGCAAATTCAAATGGTATTATGCTCATTTCGTTTATTTCTAAAACTGTGAACAAATTTCACCATGTTACTCCAAGGCAACAAGGGGTTACTACAAAATTATTCTATGAGGGGATCCATAGTATACACTTTCTTCCTTTCTACAGTAATAGCTCTGAATAATAATAAAAAGGTTTACATTATTTACATTATTCGGACTATTGTCCTCATCTTTGTCGCCATATTTACTACAACGGTTCAGCCGTGGTTGGAATGTCGAATATAAGCACTGGTAAAAAATGGTTGCTGAATACATTAGGTTTATAATACCCAGAAATTCATACACATATGTCCTCAAGGACACATGGCACAGTGGATAAAGGCGTTAGTTAGATCCAGTGACAGGACCCAAAGAGTGTGATTTCAATACCCGGTTAAGGGAAAATTAACAGAGGGAAACTTAACAGGAGATAACTGATAACTGGCATCCATTAAAACATGGCACGTGGAACTAGAACAGTCTAGCCCAGAAGAAGGGCGGAGCGTACAACTGCCGAAACGTTGTAATAAATATGGCGACAAAGCTGAGGAAAATTGTCCGAATAATGTAAATAATGTACATAATACCTCATCTCAGAAATATAGACAGATAATTAAAAGGTTTTTTAGTTGAATAAAAATGATCAAGGTTTTAAGATTATATGACATTGCAAATACACGATAGGAATTCTGACACTAGCTTACGTGTTCTAGATAATTTTATCATGTGCTGTGTCATTACACAAGTAAGCATTAAAGTGGTTAAAAGTTTGTTTTTTTATCTTACGCTTGATATCACAGGTTGCTTAAGGAATATATTTAAAAAAAGAAAATAAATGTCAATTGATTTGTGTTTAAAAAATAATTTGTCTAACTTCCTGTAAAAGATAAAATTATTTTGGGTTGTAGTAAAACGGATTAAGATGGATTTGTCGAATATTATTACATACCTTTTCAACCTTTGAACTTATAATCGGATTGTTTTGATTTGCTAATGTACAATGCTAAGTTTGATATCTATAGGAATTCTCTTGTCAAAAAATTGTATGATAGATAAAATCGTGAAACTAGCCAATAATGGGCAAAACAGAATTTCATTGTAAATATACAAACTTAAAGAAGGATGAAAACTATAAACATTTGAACTAAAAAGGAGGAAATAGTAGAAAATAATGAAAACAGAAAGAAAGAAAGAAAGATTGAAAGATTGAAAGACGTCAAAAGAAAGAACTTTGAGAGAATAATGAAAATTGAGAAAGAAAGAAAAGAGACGTGGAAAGTATCGAAATTATGAAAACAGAAAAGAGGGAAAAGGAAAGAAAAACAGAATGAAGACAATATGGAAAGAAAGAAAGAAAGAAAGAAAGAAAGATGAGAAAGAAAGAAAGAAAGAAAGAAAGAAAGATGAGAAAGAAAGAACGAAAGAAAGAAAGAAAGAAAGATGAGAAAGAAAGAAAGAAAGAAAGAAAGAAAGATGAGAAAGAAAGAAAGAAAGAAAGAAAGATGAGAAAGAACGAAAGAAAGAAAGAAAGAAAGATGAGAAAGAAAGAAAGAAAGATGAGAAAGAAAGAAAGAAAGAAAGATGAGAAAGAAAGAAAGAACGAAAGAAAGAAAGAAAGAAAGAAAGATGAGAAAGAAAGAAAGAAAGAAAGAAAGAAAGAAAGATGAGAAAATAATTAAAATTGAGAAAGAAACCCCTCTTTGGCACCCTTACTGGGTGTCAGAGACTTCATTTCTTCTGTGGGTGTGGGAGTGTGATAGTGCGCATGTGTGATTTATTTTACTGAGTGTATGTAATACTTTTTCGAATATATATATATATATATATATATATATATATATATATATATATATATATATATATATATATATATATATATGCACAGAGAGAGAGAGAGATAAGCGGGTGATATAACAACTGTCGATGTGGAAAACAGAATCAACAAGCTAATTTCATCTTCCATACTGATAACCGTTGCGTTTACTTTGCCTTAATGTCCTTGAGAACTGAAAAAAAAGCACCGGCCTACAATAATAAACCCCAAAACTGTAAACATTGTCTGGACGAGAAAATACCTATAATCACCTTCCCAAACGAACACTAATTACTAAATATACTATCAGAACTTATTTAAAAATGAAGGCACGAAAACAAATGCTTACTGCGTTACTTAAAAATAGAAAACTAAAAACGAATATCTTGTAAAATATCAACAAAAAATGCTAGTATATGCATTATATACAACGCAGATAATATAATATACTTTAAATAAAGCCCAAAATAAACAAATAAATAAAAATAAAAATTAATAAAATAAAATGTACAAATTAATTCATAAAAAATAAATAATAAGCAAATTTTAAAAGTTTACAAATCCACGCATAATCACGACTAACTAAATTTAATAATAATTAACATCCAATAATTTATCAATGAATACGAAATAAACTCACTAATCAATAATAAATGATAAGTTATAATTTAACATACAATAGCTATAAATTAACGAACTTTTTTAGCAATGGATTCAATATAAATATAATAATATGTCAGCCGAGAATGTTACCCCAATATATATATTTGGGGTATATATACCCCAATACACACACACACACACTCACACACACACACACACACACACACACACACACACACACACACACACACACACACATATATATATCAATTATGTGGTGCGGGTTCAATTTGTAGTACGCGAATCATTCATACGAAAAGTAGATAATGAAGTTAATGATATGGCAAGAATCACTCTCGCAAACAAATTTTAATAATAAAATACATCAACCTCGTATCCGTTAATGAATAGTATGATCCTTGTTTATAAATTCCGGTTTTATCAGGTATTTTTTTTTACTACTAGCTTAGCTTTCAATCGTTTCATACGATCATCCTCAGGTAGGGAAATAGGTAAGTTTTTTACATCCAGATAATAACAGGACATCGAAAGATAAAGTGTAATCCGAAAGAAGTGTTTTTTTTAGAAATGTGATATTGTTAACAGTAAGTATACTTTTGGACCGCGCAGTCACGACGCTGAGGTTGAATTTTTTAAATTTTAAAATTGTGCGTTCTTGTACTAATATAGTAATATGAGAATTCTTTTGTAGAAGTAGGCTTTTTTAGTAAAGGTGACATGAACTAAATTGTTCACTAAATAGAGTAATGTCACAGCTATTATCAGGAATTCGCACGTCGGATCGGTTATTTTAATATCAATTATCAGTCACGACGCTGAGGTTTGAATTTTCGGATTCGAGGTTAATGTATTTTATTATTAAAAATTGTTTGCGAGAGTGATTCTTGCCATATCATTAACTTCATTATCTGCTTTTCGTATGAATGATTCGCGTAATATATATATATATATATATATATATATATATATATATATATATATATATATATATATATATATATATATATAGCGATTTCAAAGACAGAATAAAGCCAAAAATGCTGACAGTGTGATATTGAGACAAAAGACATTTAACGCATGCAGTCTTTGCAATCAAGTGCTCAATATCAAAGATTAGAGCATTAATAGGACCAATATGATTCAAAGTTTGTCATTTAACCGATTAATGTTACCTTTAGCATCCCGACTCCCGCGTTTCGTAGGAGGACCTGCCAGTCCATTCTTCAGGAGAATATCAGCAATTTACTGCTTCAGTAAATTGCTGATATGGAATGATGAAGGTAACATCAATCAGCTAAGTGACAATCATTTAATCCTATTAATCCTATATAAATATGTGTCTGTGTTTGATTAAAAACCAACGAAACTTTGTTGATTATTTTATATTTAAAATACTTTGTAAATAAAACTTTTCAACACACACAAACACACACACACATATATATATATATTGCATAAATTAGAATTCCAAATTTACCTAATTCGAATAGCTATAATTTGAAGTTCTTACTTTATTCCTTCACATTTCTGAGTTGACAATACCAACGACTTGTTGGTTGAAATAGCTATTAAAATGGGGTAAATTTGGATTTCTGTTTTATATTGTTTATATGCTGTTTTATGAGCTCTTTTTGTGGATCAGTTTTAATATTTATTAAGATTCACTTGAATTATATTATTATTATCACGTATATATATATATATATATATAGATATATATATATATATATATATATATATATGTGTGTGTGTGTGTGTGTGTGTGTAGAGAGAGAGAGAGATTGGCATCAAGGGAAAGAGTCAAAGCGAGATGGAATGATTGTGGTAGATATAGACAGGAACAAATATAAACAAATTGACCTCAGTTTATTCTAATGAAAACCGAAAAATGTTCTCAGTACACCTCGTTAAGCATGCTAAATTGCTTTCTCTTTCTCTCTCTCTCTCTCTCTCTGTCTCTGTCTCTCTGTCTCTCTCTCTCTCTCTGTTTGGAGTGGTGTTTGTGAATGTGTATTTGCGTTTGTGTGTGTGTGTGTGTGTGTGTGTGTGTGTGTGTGTGTGTGTGTGTGTGTGTGTGTGTGTGTGTGTGTGTGTGTGTGAAACATTCCTAATGCTACGAATTACCTGATTGGCGTGCTATTATTTGAGAAGATGTTAATTTAGATAGTAGAGATTTCACGTTAATTCTGCCAGGTGAGTCCCCCCCCCATCCAGCCATGCACCCTTTCTAAAAACTTTTCATTGTTTTCCTCCCACTGCAGACTCCAACTGTTTCCTCGTTTGCCGTCCGAGTAATAGTAATTAGTGTTGTTTTTATTCCTCTCCATTACCGAAGGACATTAAAACCAGTTCCCGCAAACTGAAATTAAATCATTTTGCATGACCTTCATCGATTATGATATTGATTATCTGCTAAAAATCTCACGACACTTTTATTGAACATTTCTCATTGAGACTCCACATCCTAATAAATCTAGTGTGCGCTGGATAATGAAAAAAGCAAAAGGTAAAACAAAACAAAAAAAGTAATTGTTTTGTCCTTGACTGACCGGTGAAAATAAAACCTGTGTTTAGTTTAGCGTTGCGTATGGTGCTCCTGTTTATTAGCATTGTACCTGGATTTAAGTTATTCGGATAAATGTTTAAATAACTTTTATTGTTCGACAATCTGAACAGGATTATCAGTCCTGTCAGTCAATTATTTTGAGAGTGTGTACTTAAGATTACATATTTGTGTTTCACTGTACACCTGACAAAAAAGGCAATCGTAGCTAAACACTTAGGAACATCAAAATATGCTAGAGTTGATTCAGCCTCTTAAGTTTTGCTGAAGCTGAAAACTAAACAAAAGTTTAAATATACTGTTATGAATAATCAAGAGTGGTCTCCCCATGTTTCGTTACTCTCCCCTTTGAGAGAGCTATTTCAGTTTAATGGGACTATAAAAGGACACTATACGCGAACCTTGTATTCTTGAATAAAGCTTTCTTAAAGCCTACACCTGCGTACTTTTGTCATTACATATACCTTTTTCGACGCAATCTATGGCAATGCTACTGATATGAATTGAACTGCATCATTCGTACAAAGTCTTTGCTGTCAATAACTTTTCAAAATAATTAGAAAAATTCATTTTGCGTTTACGTTTTTTTTAAACATTAGCTTCTCAATATGTCTATATAAGTTTTATATGCGAAAATAGTTTATAGGTCCAATTCCAGAAAAGAAGTAGAAGCGAAAAGCAAAAAAAAAATCGAAGCAAAAGAAATGTTTACATAGAATAATAAACCTAAAGTAATATTCATTTTATGTAGGTACCTACAAAAATTCACTAAAAAAGAAGATACATGATAAAAAAAGACATAATCGAAACAAATTTTTATCATCAAAATCTTTGTGCTATTAATAAGAGAAAAAATCAAACGATTTTTAATGTACTTTTTTTTAATCCTTTTCAGAGCCTTAGAGATTTTAGTTAAAATTTTTGTTTTTCTTGCGTTAACGTGGGACCATAGATTTATACAAAAAATTGGAGCATCTTTTTTGTGGTGGAAAACACTTGCAAAATTCAGATAGTCATTAGATTTTAGTCAAACGTTCAGCATCTAAAGATGAAAATAACTTTTGATACATCTTTATTGGATACTCGACGTTCACGGCTTATGCCTTATTATGGTAACATTAGATATTAAGATAGGATTAAGAAAAGGTAAATACAGTGTAACCCGGATATAAGAGAGTTGTCGGGACAGGAGAATAAGTCTCTTATATCCGGGTTTATCTTATATCCGGGTTTGGTCTATTTTATATATACATTAACACAGGCTCTAATTTGAAACCAGATAAAATCTCTCTTATATTCGGGTTTCTCTTATATCCGGGTTACACTGTATATGTCCAGCTTTAGCGCCATGTTAGCGATATTGATTAACAAACGCGTCCTGTAGAATCTCCGCGGTCAAATGGTGACTAAGTGAAAACACCAAAAGGGCTTTATTACTTTTTGGTTGATAGTGTTAACACGTACATAAATTGTCGGGATGGTTTCAGCTCACTCCCGCTCTGGGTCATCGGACCTCAGCGCCATATACATAAAGCAATGCGTATATTCAGATAAAAGTAAAATAAAATTCATCCTTGCTAATGACTAAAAGTATAGCTAAAAGCGCTTAGAAAACATTTGAAGAATTTTTGTATGATTTATGTCCTGAAAAGAAAACAATTATACGAACGCATGAGAATTTATATAAAAACCTCAACCACTACATCTTGTGAGTCTTTTTCAACGAAACGTGCATAAAAGAAGAAATGCTGCTCAAAATACAGAATTTTTGAATTATAGATAGATAGATAGATAGATAGATAGATAGATAGATAGATAGATAGATAGATAGATAGATAATGGACTGGATGAGATAGATAGATAGATAGATAGATAGATAGATAGATAGATAGATAGATAGATAGATAGATAATGGACAGGATGAGATAGATAGATAGATAGATAGATAGATAGATAGATAGATAGATAGATAGATAGATAGATAGATAGATAGATAGATAATGGACAGGATGAGATAGATAGATAGATAGATAGATAGATAGATAGATAGATAGATAGATAGATAGATAGATAATGGACTGGATGAGATAGATAGATAGATAGATAGATAGATAGATAGATAGATAATGGACTGGATGAGATAGATAGATAGATAGATAGATAGATAGATAGATAGATAGATAGATAGATAGATAGATAGATAGATAGATAGATAGATAATGGACTGGATGAGATAGATAGATAGATAGATAGATAGATAGATAGATAGATAGATAGATAGATAGATAGATAGATAGATAGATAATGGACAAGATGAAGTAGATAGATAGATAGATAGATAGATAGATAGATAGATAGATAGATAGATAGATAGATAATGGACAGGATGAGATAGATAGATAGATAGATAGATAGATAGATAGATAGATAGATAGATAGATAGATAGATAGATAGATAGATAATGGACAGGATGAGATAGATAGATAGATAGATAGATAGATAGATAGATAGATAGATAGATAGATAGATAGATAATGGACAAGATGAAGTAGATAGATAGATAGATAGATAGATAGATAGATAGATAGATAGATAGATAGATAGATAGAAAGAAAGATAGATAGATAATGGACAGGATGAGATAGATAGATAATGGACAGGATAGATAGATATATAGATAGATAGATAGATAGATAGATAGATAGATAGATAATGGACAGGATGAGATAGATAGATAGATAGATAGATAGATAGATAGATAGATAGATAGATAGATAGATAATGGACAAGATGAAGTAGATAGATAGATAGATAGATAGATAGATAGATAGATAGATAGATAGATAGATAGATAGATAGATAGATAGAAAGAAAGATAGATAGATAATGGACAGGATGAGATAGATAGATAATGGACAGGATAGATAGATAGATAGATAGATAGATAGATAGATAGATAGATAGATAGATAGATAGATAGATAGATATTCATTCCAGCTAATCATTTTTTGCTGCGCTTATCTTTCTTGAACTCCACTTGAACCTTATAAAAATGATGCCAAACGGAATAGACAACAATTAACTTTACAAACATTTCACAAGTCCACATCGTCTCCCGCTCTTTTCTAACTTGGAATTCAGAATTTTCCTTCTCTTAGACTGGTTTCCAACCAAATCTAGAAAGCCAGCTCACTCTGCTATTTAATCTATAGTCGGTGAGTACGGATTCATGCATATCCGTGAATTTGAATTCGACTCAGCGATTCAACTTTCCACGACGATATCCGTTTTTTACAAAACTACGCACCCAAAAATAATTTATACATTATTTTTAGCTTTGATAGATCGAAGCAACTTGTAAAAGCTGGGCAACATTCGATAGCTTATTAATATTTCATGAGCTGTTAAAGCTTTCTAAATAAATATATTCTGTTTTAATGGTGATACGAGATCTTTTTTAAGAAAGAAATGGCAACTTTGAAAATTATAGGCGTTAGGCCATTGCGCGGCAGGTTTTAACGGTCTTTTTCCAATAAGTCATCACTTTATGTATATTACGGATCCTTCCCGAACTAGCCAGTTGCCACCTGTCCCGAAACACAACACCCTTTGTTGCAATGAACACAATGAATAAATCATTAAGAACAAGGTGTGATCGCCAACCTTTGGCTAAAAAACAAGTTGTTATGTCCATAAAAATGTAGATCAAGTATAACAACGAAAAACCGTTGTCCTGATAATAAGCACTTTGTTCTTTTGTCTCTATTGACTGTGTCACGTGTTCTTGCGCATGCCTAAGAGTATAGAAGCACTCGCACGTTTAATATCTAACTACTGGAGCAGAACTATAAGCGTTCAGTCATGATCCCTTAACATAGGGTGATGGTTAACAAACCTGTCTCACGGACAGATTCAATTGGGTAGTTAGTCTTGTTCTCAAAGCGGGTGGACGGCCATATCACCGGCTCTCGTACGATCACTGAAGTTAAGCAATGTCAAACTTAATCAGTACCTAGATGGGCGAGCGCTTGGGAATACTAGATGTTGTAAGCTTGGATGTGCGGGTGGCGTAATGGATAACGGTTCGGATTTAGAAATCGGAGAGCCAACTTCCAATTCCAGTCGGGTTTAGTTTAGTTAGATTTATTTTGTTTTACGGCATATCAACGTCAATGGGTTATTTAATGCCGACAAAATTTTTAGGGTAGATTCGTATGAATAGAATATGTATTCTTTGGTTTAGATTGGTTTGGTTTATTTTGTTTCACGGCATATCAACGTCAATGGGTTATTTAATGCCGACAACATTTTTAGGATAGATTCGTATGAATAGAATATGTATTCTTTGGTTTAGATTGGTTTGGTTTATTTTGTTTCACGGCATATCAACCTCAATGGGTTATTTAATGCCGACAACATTTTTAGGATAGATTCGTATGAATAGAATATGTATTCTTTGGTTTAGATTGGTATTGTTTATTTTATTTTACGGCATATCAACTTCAATGGGCTATTTAATGCCGACATTTTTATGATAGATTCTTATTGTGAGTAATTCCTACAACCTGCTTCCTCCTCTGTTTGGTAATGGACAGACTTCAAATGCTTACAAATAAGCTAACTTAATTCTTTTCTTTTTCTTTGGTTTAGCAGTTGTATTAAGTTAAATAAAGCTTTCTTAAGTTTATTCGCCTCGAGTTATTCATTACAATTTATTCAACTTAAATAATGGAACGATACCTCAAGCCAGACCGACTGGAACTCGATACATCAGACCCTGACTCTAGTGACAAATGGCAACATTGGAGGGATATGTTCGAGGGATTTCTTTCGGAGCTGCAGTCTTCTACGTCGGCATTGACTGGTTCACAGAAATTAACCCTCTTATTACACCATGTTTCCACTCCCATTTATAAGTGTTTGTCAGAGTGTCAAAATTACGATACTGCTATAAGCACTCTGGATGGTATGTTCATTAAGAAGAAAAACTCCATTTTTGCACGATACTTACTTGCTACTCGGCGTCAAGAGACTGAAGAAAGTCTAGAGCTGTATCTTCAAAACCTGAAAATATTAAGTCGCGACTGTGATTTTACTACCCTGACAGCAAGCCAAGCCAGAGATATCTCAATAAGAGATGCCGCCATCAGTGGAGTACGGTCTAATCAAATCAGACAAAGGATGCTCGAAAACAAGGACTTGGATCTGGCTACCGCCTACGAACTAGCCCTTACGTTGGACATAGCCCAGAGACAATCAGATCTCTATACGCAACCTGATTTTTCAGGGGCTACTATTCCTGCCCATTCTCATTCTCAACAAATTCCCATCTCAAATTCACAACATTGTGACCCCCAGGATAAGGATTCTTCAAATACTATTGAACAACCCGTTACTATCGCTGCAGCTGAGATTAAGTGCTACTTCTGCGGTCTTCGTAAACACGCTCGTTCATCCTGCCCGGCTCGAAACAGTAGATGTCATGGATGTGGCAAGCAGGGACATTTTTTAAAGGTTTGTCGGTCGGCCCCTTTACAGAAAACCCGTTTAGCCGCTACCCTATCTCTATCTACAATATCGACTGTCTCTCCCAAATGCCTCTCTAAAACAATTGTGCCGGCCAGAGTGAACGGACTAAATCTCCACGTTCTTATTGATACGGGGAGTTCTGAAAATTTTATCGATGCACATATCGTGGAAACAAACAAATGGAAAAATCTTTTCCTGTTCTAATCAAATATCGATAGCCACTTCGTCCTTATCCTGCCGTGTAATCGGATTTTGCATGGTTAACCTCGAGCTAAAAGAAAATTTCTATTCTAAAATCAAGTTGCTTGTAATGAGGAACCTCTGCTGTGAAGTAGTTCTAGGGCACAATTTCCTTAACCGACATTCTTACCTCACAATTCCGTTCGGTGGTACCAAACCAGCGCTGCAAATATGTGGATTAGCAACTGCAAAAGTCCAATATCCATCTCTCTTCTCAAATCTAACCTCTGACTGCAAACCTATAGCCGTAAAATCTAGACGCCATTCGCTCAAAGACAAGGAATTTATTGCAATGGAAGTGAAGAGACTTCTTAAGGAAATATTATAGAGCCCAGCAAATCGCCATGGAGAGCCCAGGTCCTAATAACGACTAATGAAAACCATAAATAGAGGATGGTTGTTGATTATTCCCAGACCATCAACAGATATACACAGCTCGATGCGTATCCGCTGCCCCGTATTGACGAAATGGTTTCCGATATCACTAAGTATCGTATTTTCAGTACGTTGGACCTTAGGAGTGCCTACCATCAGATACCCATCAAGCCGGAGGAAAAACCTTATACGGCATTCGAAGCTTGTGGGCGTTTATATCAATTCCGTAGGATCCCATTTGGGGTTATAAATGGGGTCGCAAGTTTTCAAAGGGTAAATGGACGAAATCATTTCTAAGGAGAAATTTAAAGGTACTGTGGCATACATAGACAATGTCACTATTTGCGGTTATAACGAGGAAGATCACAACCTCAAACGATTCATGGCCGCCGTAAATAAATATGACCTGACCCTTAATAAGGAAAAGTGTTCATATAATTTGAAAAGCATCATACTACTAGGGTACATAGTCAGAAATGGTGCCATGAGACCGGACCCCGAACGACTTAAACCCCTAATGGAATTACCAATTCCTGGAAATATAGCTGCATTACGACGAGCCCTTGGCATGTTTGCCCATTATTCCCAATGGGTTGAGTCCTTTTCTGAAAAAATACATTTACTTACTCAAGTAAGAACTTTTCCATTATCTGATTCAGCCATTAGAGCGTTTCAAAATTTAAAAAGGGATATTGCTAATTCTGCCATTGCTGCCATTAATCCTTCAGCTCCACTAGTAGTTGAAACCGATGCATCTGATTCGGCAATAGCTGCCTCTTTGAGACAAAATGGTCGGCCTGTAGCTTTTTTCTCTAGGACACTCTCGAAGTCTGAACGAAGGCATACTGCCATAGAAAAAGAAGCGTACGCCATAGTTGAAGCTTTACGAAAATGGAGGCATTATCTGATCGGTAGACAATTCCACCTTATCACCGACAAAAAATCGGTATCATTCATGTTTAACCCGAAAACCTCAAGTAAAATAAAAAATGAGAAAATTGCAAGATGGCGGATGGAACTCTCCTGTTATTCATTCGACGTCTCCTATCGCCCTGGAAAGGAGAATGCTGCAGTTGACGCACTTTCAAGGGTGTGCGGTCTAACAGCAAGCTCATCTGATCTTCAGAGCATACACCGAGAATTGTGCCACCCGGGCTTCACAAGAATGACTCGTGTAGTCCGGAGCAGGAATTTACCATATTCAGTTGAAGATATAAAAAGAATTACCAACTCTTGCCAAATATGTGCAGAAAATAAGCCAAGATTCTAAAAGCTCCTCAAACAACACTCATAAAGACCACTCAGCCTTTCGAAAGGCTTAATCTGGATTTCAAGGGTCCACTACCTTCTAAAACTCAAAATAAATACATGCTTACTGTAATTGACGAGTACTCAAGGTTCCCCTTCGTCATTCCATGCCCTGATGTAACCGCTACTACAGTTATTCCCTTTTCGCAATTTTCGGCGTGCCTGCATATATTCATACAGATCGGGGATCTGCCTTTATGTCGGAAGATCTCAAGAATTTTTTTGCATGAACGAAGAGTGGCGGTAAGCCGAACCTCCCCTTACAACCCTCAAGGGAACGGACTCTGTGAAAGATATAATGGAATAATATGGAAAACAGTTCAGTTGGCGTTAGCAAACCGGAAAATGCCGATCTCAAAATGGGAAAGTGTCATCCCCGAGGCTCTAAACGCTATTAGGACCCTACTGTGTACATCTACAAACGCCACTCCACATGAGAGGTTTTTTCCGTTCCAAAGACGAAGCTCAACAGGCACTTCCCTCCCCTCATGGCTTGCTCAACCTGGAATCATTTTACTGAAACACCATGTTCGTCATAGTAAACATGACCCCTTAGTCAGCAAAGTGAAACTAATTGAGGCAAACCCCCAATACGCCCAGATTGAAACTGCGGAAGGAAGACAATCAACAGTCTCCTTAAGAGATCTCGCGCCGGCTGGAAATACACCTGAAGAGACTACTGCGAGGGAGAATCGCGAAAATCCAGTTTTCAGAACCAGCCCAGTTAAGCTAGGCGATCAAATCCCGCGTACTTCTAGTTCAGATACTCTACCGGATGAATCCGATTATCCTTATGAACCTTCTTCTACTTCTGATTCTGAAGAAAGAACGACACCCCCAAAACGGACTCACCCTACATCGGAGACTGACACTTATTCTTCAGACACCCAGCAACCGAAACACAAAAAAAAACGGTGCCGTTTCAAGGCTAGACCCTCTACGCAGAAATGCGTTAATTACGATAACTATAACCTGTCGTCTGACGTAGACGGCCACCAGTCACCTGAACAATTAAGATGTTCCCAAAGGACCCGCAAAATGCCAGGTCGTTTGAAAGACTTTATTCTGTACGAATAACTAGCCGGTGGGGGAGAATGTTGTGAGTAATTCCTACAACCTGCTTCCCCCTCTGTTTGCTAATGGACAGACTTCAAATGCTTACAAATAAGCTAACTTAATTCTTTTCATTTTCTTTCGTTTAGCAGTTCTTGCCGGATTCGCCTTTTTTTTTTGTTTGCTCGCCGGCCGGGCGGTTGTTATTTTTCAGACCATTCTTGACGAGTGAACGCGTTATTGACTTTGTCCTTTAAGTTAAGTTATTGTTTAAGTTTTTATTTTTCATTTGTTTCTCTTGGCTTCGGCCAACATTTTTTATTTTTAGTTCGGTAAGACAAAGTCTTACCGGCTTTTTTATTTTCTGTTGTTACATTTGAAGAAAAGAAAAAAGAAAAAGTTTTGTTTTAATTTATCTTCCTTTTCGTTTTTTACCCTCCCCCGTTTTATTTAGCGACTTCGGTCGCAACCCTTTAATTTTTTAAGTTTCAGCTTTTGGTGTTTAATTTATTTCTTTAGCGGCTTCGGCCGCAAACCTTTATTTTTTTAGTTTGGTTTGACTAGTGTCAAGCCAGACATTTTTATTTCTTTCTTTTTTCTTTCTGTCGTTTAATTGACGAAAAAAAAAAGTAGGAGTTTTATTTATTGTTTTTCTTTTATTTCGGCTGCCTTCGGGCGCCATTTTTATTTTATTTTATTTTATTTTTTTAAAGTCTTACGAGACTATTTAGTTTCTAGTTTTTCTTTTCTTTTTCTAGAACTTTTAGTTTTTCAAGTTTATTTTATAGCCTTTGATTTAAAGTTTATTACTTTTGTGGTACTTTAACTTTAACTACTTTTGTTTTTGCTTTTTATTTTTATTTTTATTTTTCTCTCTCCCTATCTCAACTCCTCACAATTGGGCAAGTGTTTCTGCCTTAACTGATAAATGGCCGACGAAATGAGTCGGTCAGGGGTCAAGAAAGACCTCTTTGGGGCGGCTGCGAAAGCCGACCCCCCGGATAAGGATAAAACCAAGTCAAAAAAACGGGGTAAGGTTTCCCCGAGCAAACCAGACAAGGCAAACGCAAGTGACAAGGAGGAGGCCATGCAGGTCTCCAACTCAAGTGAAAAGACGCCGAAAGTGGCTCAGTCAAAGTCTACAGCCGAGGAATCGCCCTCTTGCTGGAAGTCCCCTCCGAGTTGTATTGTGAACATCGCGGAGTTCCTGGAAAAGGCAAAGGATTTTGCCCATCTTGTAAATAAAGATGGCATACTAAAAGACGTCCAGGAACTTCAGAAGTTCGAACAAAGAATGGTGACCGTCTTCGCGGTTGACAGGCGTACGCGCAAAATCTGTCGATCCACGAAAGACACTGTGATCAAATCACTTATGTCCCTGGGGATAAAACCCCAAAGAGTAATCAAGGGAGTGAAATTCTTCATGTGGGACGTACTGCTGCCCACGCCGGAGGATTGTCTGGAGATGGCGAAAAGAGAATTAATAACAAAGGACCTGATTCTCCGTACCGAATACATGGGCAGGCGAAGGACCAGGGTGGCAGTATTTGAGGTTCCTCCTCAAATTTCCGGAGAGCTCCTGGCTGCATTCTTTATGCAGTACGGCCAAATTTTAGGGGCTCTCTCGGACAATCTGAACGGGGGGTGGACTTTTGACATCATGATTGATGAGGCGGCCTTCAAGTCCATCCCCAACTGTCTGGATTTTGGCAACCGGAGATTGCCAGTCATTGTGACTGGCAGAAAACCAGTATGCTGGAGGTGCGGAGTGACTGGTCATCTCTCCTCCTCCTGCCCAGGGAAGAAGGCCCCTGGAGCTCCGGTTGCTGGCGACCCAAATTCCCCTTTGGCCGACACTGAAAAAACCGCGGCGCCTGTAATGGGCCTACCTACTAAGCGGACCGGTGTGGAAAATCCCTCGGTTGGGTCTTTGCCCTCATTGCCCCTCAAACCAACGCCTTCCACAAGTGTGGATAAGGAGAAGGATGAGGGGGGATGGCGTGTAGTAGGTAGGGCCAAAGGGAAGGTCCAGACAGCGGGACCTCTGTCTCAGCATGACTCCGGGGACAAAACCACCTACAGCCCCATTCCCTCTACCAGCTCGGAGGGCGACGCCTCGGCCTCTTATGAGAAGACTGCGACTCCTGCCCAGAAACTTAACGAGCCAAGCTGGCAAAAGATCTTGGACCTCAAGAAGTTGAAGCAAAAGCTGGAGGACAAAAAGGCAAAGAAACACAAGCCGCTGGGGGTTCCCTGCCCCTCATCCTCTGCCCCGTCTTCCCCTCCATCATTTGCTAAACCTCCAGCGCCAAAATCACTATCCAATTCCCCAGCAAAACACAAAAAAACAGTTTCTAACAAACCTTCCCCCATCAAGACCCCATCTGGAATGACTCCATCTCACACACCAGCCTGCACACCTACCCCAACACCTACCCAGACACCACATAAAAAGAGAAACAGAAGTCCAGATGCTCAGGTCGTGGGGGAAAAGGGGAAGAAAAAGCTGAAGCCTCCATATAACTTAGGGGAAGACGTCTGCCGCGTATCCCGGGTCCATGTGGAGAACGTGTTGGGGATAACCAAGAACCCCAGGCCCTTAAAGGTCCTTTTCAACTTTCAGAAGTTAAGTGGGTTGGACATAGAGGACCCGAAAAATTTCCAAAAAGCAAAGAGACTCCTAACAGTTGTGCGTTCGGGCCCGGGTACGCGGGAGATTTGGGGCATGATTGAGGAGGCAAACTCATCTTTGAAATTAGTGCCCCCAGCGGCGGTATTTGAGCCCAATCTGGATCCTTCTAAAACGTGCAGAGGGAGGGTCCCGGTTTTTGTTCACCCTTCCCTGTATAGGGCTCTGAAGTTAACATTTCCAGCGGACATCGGTGGCCTGTCTCATGGTGATACCGTCGAAAATGAGATGGCGTCAGGTTCAATGGGACAGGCTGTCGGTGTCCTCACCCCAGCAATGTTCTACTCGGATGGGCGACCCTAGTCGATTTGATAATGGCACTCTGGTTAGCTAGTGTGAATGTCCGAGGCCTGAGGTCGGAGTCTCGAAGGGTGAGACTCGTTCGCGACCTTCAGAGCCTCGGTGTGAATATATGTTGTGTACAAGAGACCCGTTTTTCTTCTCGCGATCATGAAGACATTCTGTCTAAGGAGTTTACTCTTTATTCAGCATGTTTTGATGGACACTCGAGGGGTGTCTCTTGGCTGGTGAGCAAGACTTTGAAGGCTGCGTGTGCTCTTGTCTTCGCAGATCCGGCGGGCAGGCTTTGCGTGCTGGATGCTACCATAAAGGATAAGGCTTTGCGTCTCATTGGGGTTTATGGGCCCAATACCCAGGCTGAGCGACCTGCTTTGTTTCGGCAGATCGAGCCGTTTATGACGACATCACGTCGGTTAATTTTAGCGGGGGATTGGAATGCCGTCCTTGACCCCGATATAGATCGTATAGGGTCCAAATATAAAGCGGGTACTAAAAACTGGGGAGTGGAACATTTTCGGGGCTTTGTCGATGGGTTTGATCTCATCGACAAGTACCGGAATGAACACCCTCAGCGGGTAGTGTGGACTTGGACAAATAGTGGCAGCTCGGCTGTAGGTGTGCTTGCGAGCTACCTCGACCGAGTTTTAGTTAGGAGAGTCGATGTAGGGCTCTTAGAGTGTCCAAGTTTTCATTATATAGTTTATTCGGATCATAGGCTTGTCCGGGTCCGTGTAAACTTAGATAAGCCTAATGTTAGGATAACTGGCTACTGGAAATTCAACTGCTCGTTATTTGGCGAGCAGCATTTCCGGGACCAGTTTTTACTAACCTTACAAAGGGAACTGACGGGGGCTGTGGTGGGAAATGCCTGGTGGGACAAACTTAAATCTAAGATTCGAACGTTTGCGGCCGATTTTAGTCGTCGACTCAATGTAGATAGATTAGCGGCGCAAACGGCTTTAGAACAAAGAGTTGATCGGGCTGTGAAATCCCGTGATAGTGGGGAAGTAGTCCTAGCTAAGGCAGAGTTGTCCTCCTTGCTTAGCAAGAAGGATCAAGCTCTGGTAGTTAGGGCTAGGTTAAAAAGAATGTCCTCTGAGGCGACGAATATGGCCGCGGAACTGCGTGCAGAGGAAAGTAGGAATGCTTCAAGACGGCATATCGCGAGCGTCACATTGCCGGATGGTCGGACAGTGACTACAAACTCGGGCATATGCGAGGCTTTTCGGGATTACTTTCGGGAGCTTTTTACCAGGGAGCCCGGTCTGAGCTCTGCTCGGTTCGACACCTATTTAGCTGACTTTCCCTGCCTTGAGGCAGCTGAAGCGGCTGGGTGCGAGGGTCCCATCACTGAGTCGGAAATCTGGGAAGCGCTGAAACAGGTTGGCCTGGATAAATCTCCGGGATTAGATGGTCTTCCTTACGAAGTTTACTTGAGGCAGTCGCCCGTTTTTGTTCCTTTGCTGCAGCTGGTCTTCAACAACTGGATGAAGCAGGGGTCTATACCTCAACGCTTCACCAGGGGTGTGATCAAGTTGGTGCGTAAGGGCAAAAGCGGTGGGGATGGGATAGGTAACTTTCGCCCTTTAACTATGTTAAATACAGAGTTAAAGATTTTGGCTAAGGTCTTGGCTAACCGTTTGCAGCTTGTCCTGTCTAGTCTGATTGGCTCCGAGCAGACTTGTTCTGTGAAGGGCCGGACTATTCAGGACAACCTTCATATGGTGCGCCTGATCATCGAGAAAGTCGACAGTGAAGCCGCGCTGATCAATTTAGATCAGTCCAAGGCCTTTGATAGGGTTGACCATCGATTCTTGGAGGCTGTTCTTTCGGCTGCCGGTTTCGGGCCGTACTTTCGCTCCTGGATCCGGCTCATGTATGCGACTCCCGGTGCGCTGGTAGAAGTGAACGGGGTAAGATCGGAACCTTTCGTATTGTCTCGATCTATTCGTCAGGGTTGTCCGCTGTCGCCTATGCTTTACGTTCTTGCGTTGGAACCTTTCCTTCGCAAGTTAAAGGCGAATCCGGTCCTACGCGGAATCTCTTTACCTGGTGCTACCACCTCGGCCAGGTATTCTGCCTATGCTGACGACGTTTCGGTTCTTGTGTCGAGCAGAGCCGAGATTAACGAAGTCAGCAGAGAAATCGGTGGGTATGAGATGGTGACAGGGGCCAAGATCAACCGCGATAAGTCTGTTGGCTTGCGGTTGGGTGCGTGGAAGGGGGTTTCTCTTCCCGGACCATTCAGCTGGACGGATGGGCCGATCAAGATACTCGGCGTCTGGTTCGGTCCTGATATCCAGTTGGATATGAATTGGTCGGAGGTACGAGAGAAGGCCGAGAGCGCAATTAATTTGTGGTCTCGGAGGAGGCTTTCCTTGAAGGGGAGGGCGGAGGTATGTGTTTCACATATCTACCCGATTCTCCTTTACCGACTCTCGGTACTTCCACTTCCGTCTGCCACAGTGCTTTCATTAGTACAGCTCTTGTTCTCTTTCTTGTGGAGAGGCAGAGCTCCTAGGGTATGTCGGGAGATCTGTTGCCTTCATCCTACTGAAGGCGGTCTAGGTATGCCTAGCATTGAGATTCGTCTTGATATGCTTCGCATCGGGTTCCTGGATCGTTTGTGTCGCGATTCGGATGACGGGGGCGCCTTCTGGAAGGAAGACGCCCGTAGATCCTTCCCATCCTTGAGAAGTGTGCACTCGGCCGAGGAGGAGGCTGGCCGTTTGCCTCGTGGCGAGTGCTCCTTCTACCGTGAATGTCGTCTGGCTCTGAAACACCTCTTGCGGGCGACGGTTGGCCTCCCCAACGTCCAGGCGTTGTCTCGTAGGGCATTATATCGGGTGGTAGTCAGGGGGTCCGTTCAGGATGATTTGATTGACGAGCTCGGTCTTACGAAGCAGGAGGCTCGTTCAATCTGGCCTTGGGCTTCCGGGTTGAAATGTCTCAACAACGATGAGGCATCCCTCACCTGGCTGGTGATACGTGGGGCCCTCTGGGTCGGCAAAAGACTTTGCACAGCGGGTTTGGAGAAATATCCAAACTGCCGACGTTGTGAGGGGGAAGTCGAGACCCTTGGTCACGTCTTCTTTCATTGCAAGTCGGTAGCACCATTGTGTAAGTTTGTTGAAGGTCTCATGGTTCGCATGTTGCAGGGAAAGTTTTTCGTCCTTGAGGCCGCTTCTGTTTGTAGCAATGTGGCCCCGCCGCTAACGGAGTCTGAACTCTATGTGTTCCACTGCTTGCTAGGAGTTATGAGAGTCGTGATTTGGGTGACGCGTCAGAAGGGATTCTATGAAGGTGAGAAGTTCACTTCTTCCCTACTAATCTTGTACTTTAAGCATCAGCTTAAAGTCAAGATTAGGACGGAAAGGCGGCGACTCCCTTCATCAGAATTCGCCAAAAGGTGGGTAAATCTTGCGCGAATGTGTAGAGTGAGAGGAGCTGACTTGGAGTGGCACTTGGACCTCGGCTAGGTGCAGGATTTCGTCCCTCTAGGGTTCAACAGACGCAACCCGTCCCGATATTAGACTAGTATAGGTTTATTTTGAATTTTTAGTTTCTCGTTTTCTGGTTAACTTAGCTAGAGTATGTATGCTCATTAGCCCCCCTTTTATTTCTGTCCCTATTTTTTCTTTAGTTTAATTCCCCATCCCCTCCCGCGTTAGGTGGCCAGTGACGTCAGTTCTCTGGTAGTTGCGAGATGACTTTCGTTTCGTGCGTGTGTTTCTTTTTTTCGTATTTGTTATTGTGTCTGAATGAGTGTGTGTCTGTGTGAGTGATTTTGGATGGATAACTGTTTTTCATACTTTTATAATCTCGCAATTTTTTCGTCCAGTTAACTGATGTTACTGCCACATTTAGGTACTGTGGGGGGTTTTATTACTAATCTTATTTTGTTTTGTTTTCTTGTAAATAGTTCATTTGTTTTTGTAAATATACATTGGGGTTTTTTAAATTGTTATTCCCCCCCCCCACTGACTTTGAATTGTACATATGGGGACTAGTTAGATTTTCATAGAGAATTTGTGGAATTATGGTGGATGTAGTAAGAAAGGTATGGAAGAATGTGTTGTTTTGGTGGTAGGACTATTGTTGATATGTTTGGGTCAGTGGTTGCGACTAGCTAAGTTTTTAGTTTAAGACAGATGATGACCGTCCTTCCCCATCCCCCTTTTTAGGCCTTGTGCCACATTTTGTATGTGTTCTTCATATGCAAATAAATACTTCTTTCGTTTAGCAGTTCTTGCCGGATTCGCCTTTTTTTTTTGTTTGCTCGCCGGCCGGGCGGTTGTTATTTTTCAGACCATTCTTGACGAGTGAACGCGTTATTGACTTTTTGTCCTTTAAGTTAAGTTATTGTTTAAGTTTTTATTTTTCATTTGAATATATTTTTTTTTCTTTCTTGGCTTCGGCCAACATTTTTTATTTTTAGTTCGGTAAGACAAAGTCTTACCGGCTTTTTTATTTTCTGTTGTGACATTTGAAGAAAAGAAAAAAGAAAAAGTTTTGTTTTAATTTATCTTCCTTTTCGTTTTTTACCCTCCCCCGTTTTATTTAGCGACTTCGGTCGCAATCCTTTAATTTTTTAAGTTTCAGCTTTTGGTGTTTAATTTATTTCTTTAGCGGCTTCGGCCGCAAACCTTTATTTTTTTAGTTTGGTTTGACTAGTGTCAAACCAGACATTTTTATTTCTTTCCTTTTTCTTTCTGTCGTTTAATTGACGAAAAAAAAGTAGGAGTTTTATTTATTGTTTTTTCTTTTATTTCGGCTGCCTTCGGGCGCCATTTTTATTTTATTTTTTTTAAAGTCTTACGAGACTATTTAGTTTCTAGTTTTTCTTTTCTTTTTCTAGAACTTTTAGTTTTCCAAGTTTATTTATTTTATAGCCTTGATTTAAAGTTTATTGTTAGTGGTACTTCTTTATCTTTAACTACTTTTGTTTTTTATTTTTATTTTTATTTTTCTCTCTTCCTATCTCAACTCCTCACAATTGGGCAAGTGTTTCTGCCTTAACTGTTAAATGGCCGACGAAATGAGTCGGTCAGGGGTCAAGAAAGACCTCTTTGGGGCGGCTGCGAAAGCCGACCCCCCGGATAAGGATAAAGATAATAAGAAATCCAAAAAACGGGGTAAGGTTTCCCCAAGCAAACCTGACCAGCCAAATGACAAGGAGGAGGCCATGCAGGTCTCCAACTCAAGTGAAAAGACGCCGAAAGTGGCTCAGTCAAAGTCTACAGCCGAGGAATCGCCCTCTTGCTGGAAGTCCCCTCCGAGTTGTATTGTGAACATCGCGGAGTTCCTGGAAAAGGCAAAGGATTTTGCCCATCTTGTAAATAAAGATGGCATACTAAAAGACGTCCAGGAACTTCAGAAGTTCGAACAAAGAATGGTGACCGTCTTCGCGGTTGACAGGCGTACGCGCAAAATCTGTCGATCCACGAAAGACACTGTGATCAAATCACTTATGTCCCTGGGGATAAAACCCCAAAGAGTAATCAAGGGAGTGAAATTCTTCATGTGGGACGTACTGCTGCCCACGCCGGAGGATTGCCTGGAGATGGCGAAAAGAGAATTAATAACAAAGGACCTGATTCTCCGTACCGAATACATGGGTAGGCGAAGGACCAGGGTGGCAGTATTTGAGGTTCCTCCTCAAATTTCCGGAGAGCTCCTGGCTGCATTCTTTATGCAGTACGGCCAAATTTTAGGGGCTCTCTCGGACAATCTGAACGGGGGGTGGACTTTTGACATCATGATTGATGAGGCGGCCTTCAAGTCCATCCCCAACTGTCTGGATTTTGGCAATCGGAGATTGCCAGTCATTGTGACTGGCAGAAAACCAGTATGCTGGAGGTGCGGAGTGACTGGTCATCTCTCCTCCTCCTGCCCAGGGAAGAAGGCCCCTGGAGCTCCGGTTGCTGGCGACCCAAATTCCCCTTTGGCCGACACTGAAAAAACCGCGGCGCCTGTAATGGGCCTACCTACTAAGCGGACCGGTGTGGAAAATCCCTCGGTTGGGTCTTTGCCCTCATTGCCCCTCAAACCAACGCCTTCCACAAGTGTGGATAAGGAGAAGGATGAGGGGGGATGGCGTGTAGTAGGTAGGGCCAAAGGGAAGGTCCAGACAGCGGGACCTCTGTCTCAGCATGACTCCGGGGACAAAACCACCTACAGCCCCATTCCCTCTACCAGCTCGGAGGGCGACGCCTCGGCCTCTTATGAGAAGACTGCGACTCCTGCCCAGAAACTTAATGAGCCAAGCTGGCAGAAGATATTGGACCTCAAAAAATTAAAGCAGAAATTGGAAGACAAAAAGGCAAAGAAACACAAGCCGCTGGGGGTTCCCTGCCCCTCATCCTCTGCCCCGTCTTCCCCTCCATCTTTTGCTAAACCTCCAGCACCTAAATCACTATCCAATTCTCCTTCAAAAATCAAAAAATCTAGTTCAAACAAGCCTTCCCCCATCAAGACCCCATCTGGAATGACTCCATCACACACACCAGCTTGCACACCTACCCCAACACCTACCCAGACACCACATAAAAAGAGAAACAGAAGTCCAGATGCTCAGGTCGTGGGGGAAAAGGGGAAGAAAAAGCTGAAGCCTCCATATAACTTAGGGGAAGACGTCTGCCGCGTATCCCGGGTCCATGTGGAGAACGTGTTGGGGATAACCAAGAACCCCAGGCCCTTAAAGGTCCTTTTCAACTTTCAGAAGTTAAGTGGGTTGGACATAGAGGACCCGAAAAATTTCCAAAAAGCAAAGAGACTCCTAACAGTTGTGCGTTCGGGCCCGGGTACGCGGGAGATTTGGGGCATGATTGAGGAGGCAAACTCATCTTTGAAATTAGTGCCCCCAGCGGCGGTATTTGAGCCCAATCTGGATCCTTCTAAAACGTGCAGAGGGAGGGTCCCGGTTTTTGTTCACCCTTCCCTGTATAGGGCTCTGAAGTTAACATTTCCAGCGGACATCGGTGGCCTGTCTCATGGTGATACCGTCGAAAATGAGATGGCGTCAGGTTCAATGGGACAGGCTGTCGGTGTCCTCACCCCAGCAATGTTCTACTCGGATGGGCGACCCTAGTCGATTTGATAATGGCACTCTGGTTAGCTAGTGTGAATGTCCGAGGCCTGAGGTCGGAGTCTCGAAGGGTGAGACTCGTTCGCGACCTTCAGAGCCTCGGGGTGAATATATGTTGTGTACAAGAGACCCGTTTTTCTTCTCGCGATCATGAAGACATTCTGTCTAAGGAGTTTACTCTTTATTCAGCATGTTTTGATGGACACTCGAGGGGTGTCTCTTGGCTGGTGAGCAAGACTTTGAAGGCTGCGTGTGCTCTTGTCTTCGCAGATCCGGCGGGCAGGCTTTGCGTGCTGGATGCTACCATAAAGGATAAGGCTTTGCGTCTCATTGGGGTTTATGGGCCCAATACCCAGGCTGAGCGACCTGCTTTGTTTCGGCAGATCGAGCCGTTTATGACGACATCACGTCGGTTAATTTTAGCGGGGGATTGGAATGCCGTCCTTGACCCCGATATAGATCGTATAGGGTCCAAATATAAAGCGGGTACTAAAAACTGGGGAGTGGAACATTTTCGGGGCTTTGTCGATGGGTTTGATCTCATCGACAAGTACCGGAATGAACACCCTCAGCGGGTAGTGTGGACTTGGACAAATAGTGGCAGCTCGGCTGTAGGTGTGCTTGCGAGCTACCTCGACCGAGTTTTAGTTAGGAGAGTCGATGTAGGGCTCTTAGAGTGTCCAAGTTTTCATTATATAGTTTATTCGGATCATAGGCTTGTCCGGGTCCGTGTAAACTTAGATAAGCCTAATGTTAGGATAACTGGCTACTGGAAATTCAACTGCTCGTTATTTGGCGAGCAGCATTTCCGGGACCAGTTTTTACTAACCTTACAAAGGGAACTGACGGGGGCTGTGGTGGGAAATGCCTGGTGGGACAAACTTAAATCTAAGATTCGAACGTTTGCGGCCGATTTTAGTCGTCGACTCAATGTAGATAGATTAGCGGCGCAAACGGCTTTAGAACAAAGAGTTGATCGGGCTGTGAAATCCCGTGATAGTGGGGAAGTAGTCCTAGCTAAGGCAGAGTTGTCCTCCTTGCTTAGCAAGAAGGATCAAGCTCTGGTAGTTAGGGCTAGGTTAAAAAGAATGTCCTCTGAGGCGACGAATATGGCCGCGGAACTGCGTGCAGAGGAAAGTAGGAATGCTTCAAGACGGCATATCGCGAGCGTCACATTGCCGGATGGTCGGACAGTGACTACAAACTCGGGCATATGCGAGGCTTTTCGGGATTACTTTCGGGAGCTTTTTACCAGGGAGCCCGGTCTGAGCTCTGCTCGGTTCGACACCTATTTAGCTGACTTTCCCTGCCTTGAGGCAGCTGAAGCGGCTGGGTGCGAGGGTCCCATCACTGAGTCGGAAATCTGGGAAGCGCTGAAACAGGTTGGCCTGGATAAGTCTCCGGGATTAGATGGTCTTCCTTACGAAGTTTACTTGAGGCAGTCGCCCGTTTTTGTTCCTTTGCTGCAGCTGGTCTTCAACAACTGGATGAAGCAGGGGTCTATACCTCAACGCTTCACCAGGGGTGTGATCAAGTTGGTGCGTAAGGGCAAAAGCGGTGGGGATGGGATAGGTAACTTTCGCCCTTTAACTATGTTAAATACAGAGTTAAAGATTTTGGCTAAGGTCTTGGCTAACCGTTTGCAGCTTGTCCTGTCTAGTCTGATTGGCTCCGAGCAGACTTGTTCTGTGAAGGGCCGGACTATTCAGGACAACCTTCATATGGTGCGCCTGATCATCGAGAAAGTCGACAGTGAAGCCGCGCTGATCAATTTAGATCAGTCCAAGGCCTTTGATAGGGTTGACCATCGATTCTTGGAGGCTGTTCTTTCGGCTGCCGGTTTCGGGCCGTACTTTCGCTCCTGGATCCGGCTCATGTATGCGACTCCCGGTGCGCTGGTAGAAGTGAACGGGGTAAGATCGGAACCTTTCGTATTGTCTCGATCTATTCGTCAGGGTTGTCCGCTGTCGCCTATGCTTTACGTTCTTGCGTTGGAACCTTTCCTTCGCAAGTTAAAGGCGAATCCGGTCCTACGCGGAATCTCTTTACCTGGTGCTACCACCTCGGCCAGGTATTCTGCCTATGCTGACGACGTTTCGGTTCTTGTGTCGAGCAGGGCCGAGATTAACGAAGTCAGCAGAGAAATCGGTGGGTATGAGATGGTGACAGGGGCCAAGATCAACCGCGTTAAGTCTGTTGGCTTGCGGTTGGGTGCGTGGAAGGGGGTTTCTCTTCCCGGACCATTCAGCTGGACGGATGGGCCGATCAAGATACTCGGCGTCTGGTTCGGTCCTGATATCCAGTTGGATATGAATTGGTCGGAGGTACGAGAGAAGGCCGAGAGCGCAATTAATTTGTGGTCTCGGAGGAGGCTTTCCTTGAAGGGGAGGGCGGAGGTATGTGTTTCACATATCTACCCGATTCTCCTTTACCGACTCTCGGTACTTCCACTTCCGTCTGCCACAGTGCTTTCATTAGTACAGCTCTTGTTCTCTTTCTTGTGGAGAGGCAGAGCTCCTAGGGTATGTCGGGAGATCTGTTGCCTTCATCCTACTGAAGGCGGTCTAGGTATGCCTAGCATTGAGATTCGTCTCGATATGCTTCGCATCGGGTTCCTGGATCGTTTGTGTCGCGATTCGGATGACGGGGGCGCCTTCTGGAAGGAAGACGCCCGTAGATCCTTCCCATCCTTGAGAAGTGTGCACTCGGCCGAGGAGGAGGCTGGCCGTTTGCCTCGTGGCGAGTGCTCCTTCTACCGTGAATGTCGTCTGGCTCTGAAACACCTCTTACGGGCGACGGTTGGCCTCCCCAACGTCCAGGCGTTGTCTCGTAGGGCATTATATCGGGTGGTAGTCAGGGGGTCCGTTCATGATGATTTGATTGACGAGCTCGGTCTTACGAAGCAGGAGGCTCGCTCAATCTGGCCTTGGGCTTCCGGGTTGAAATGTCTCAACAACGATGAGGCATCCCTCACCTGGCTGGTGATACGTGGGGCCCTCTGGGTCGGCAAAAGACTTTGCACAGCGGGTTTGGAGAAATATCCAAACTGCCGACGTTGTGAGGGGGAAGTCGAGACCCTTGGTCACGTCTTCTTTCATTGCAAGTCGGTAGCACCATTGTGTAAGTTTGTTGAAGGTCTCATGGTTCGCATGTTGCAGGGAAAGTTTTTCGTCCTTGAGGCCGCTTCTGTTTGTAGCAATGTGGCCCCGCCGCTAACGGAGTCTGAACTCTATGTGTTCCACTGCTTGCTAGGAGTTATGAGAGTCGTGATTTGGGTGACGCGTCAGAAGGGATTCTATGAAGGTGAGAAGTTCACTTCTTCCCTACTAATCTTGTACTTTAAGCATCAGCTTAAAGTCAAGATTAGGACGGAAAGGCGGCGACTCCCTTCATCAGAATTCGCCAAAAGGTGGGTAAATCTTGCGCGAATGTGTAGAGTGAGAGGAGCTGACTTGGAGTGGCACTTGGACCTCGGCTAGGTGCAGGATTTCGTCCCTCTAGGGTTCAACAGACGCAACCCGTCCCGATATTAGACTAGTATAGGTTTATTTTTGAATTTTTAGTTTCTCGTTTCTGGTTAACTTAGCTAGAGTATGTATGCTCATTAGCCCCCCTTTTATTTCTGTCCCTATTTTTTCTTTAGTTTAATTCCCCATCCCCTCCCGCGTTAGGTGGCCAGTGACGTCAGTTCTCTGGTAGTTGCGAGATGACTTTCGTTTCGTGCGTGTGTTTCTTTTCTTCGTATTTGTTATTGCGTCTGAATGAGTGTGTGTCTGTGTGAGTGATTTTGGATGGATAACTGTTTTTCATACTTTTATAATCTCGCAATTTTTTCGTCCAGTTAACTGATGTTACTGCCACATTTAGGTACTGTGGGGCGTTTTATTACTAATCTTATTTTGTTTTGTTTTCTTGTAAATAGTTCATTTGTTTTTGTAAATATACATTGGGGTTTTTTAAATTGTTATTCCCCCCCCCCCACTGACTTTGAATTGTACATATGGGGACTAGTTAGATTTTCATAGAGAATTTGTGGAATTATGGTGGATGTAGTAAGAAAGGTATGGAAGAATGTGTTGTTTTGGTGGTAGGACTATTGTTGATATGTTTGGGTCAGTGGTTGTGACTAGCTAAGTTTTTAGTTTAAGACAGATGATGACCGTCCTTCCCCATCCCCCTTTTTAGGCCTTGTGCCACATTTTGTATGTGTTCTTCATATGCAAATAAATACTTCTTTCGTTTAGCAGTTGTATTAAGTTGAATAAAGCTTTCTTAAGTTTATTCGCCTCGAGTTATTCATTACAATTCGTATGAATAGAATATGTATTCGTTGGTTTAGATTGGTATTGTTTATTTTGTTTTACGGCATATCAATTTCAATGGGCTATTTAATGCCGACAACATTTTTAGGATAGATTCGTATGAATAGAATGTATTCTTTGGTTTAGATTGGTTTCGTTTATTTTGTTTTACGGCTTATCAACCTCAATGGGTTATTTAATGCCGACAACATTTTTAGGGTAGATTCGTATTAATAGAATGTGTATTCTTTGGTTTAGATTGGTTTTGTTTATTTTGTTTTTCGGTATATCAACTTCAATGGGTTATTTAATGCCGACAAAATTTTTTATTGCTGTTAATATTTTGTTTTGTCAAAAATCTGTTTCTGGTAATATTTTTCCTTCAAAATTGTATTACTGGTAATAATTTTTTTCCAAAAAGTATTGCTGGTAATAGTTAACTATTTGCCCATAGCTGGGACCCTAACGGGTGCTACCACTCTATAAACGCCACTTTTACCATCTACGCCAATACTACCTGTCGCGTGGTCGGGTCATTAACGACTAAACCGGTTCCCACCCCCAGGCTTTTCCGGCGAAGATGGATACTTTTACAAAGTCCGTATAAGGCTAGTTGCTGGTCAGTAAGACTGTAAGGGAACTGCTGGAAACAAATGGTTGAGTGAAGAAGGATTTAATCACTAGAGAACACCGAGAAGACAGTAGTTCAGTACGACAAGTGTACTCTTGAAAAGCGCTATGCCTTTCCCACCCGTTATTGAGTCAGGTTGAAACACAAGTTCTCTTTTTAACGTGGGGACCCGGATGTTTTCACTCGGGCCGCTGGTCCAAACTGGTCTATGCTGGTCATAGCTTGTCCAAGCTGGTCATATCTGGTCTAAGCCAGTCATAGCTGGTCTAAGCCAGTCATAGCTGGTCTAAGCTAGTCTTGGTTTGTCATAGCTGGTCATATCTGGTCTAAGCTAGTCATAGCTGGTCTAAGCTAGTCATAGCTAGTCTTGGTTTTTGGTCCAAGTTGGTCTTTGCTGGTCATAGCTTGTCCAAGCTGGTCATATCTGGTCTAAGCTAGTCATAGCTAGTCTTGACTAGTCATAGCTGGTCCAAACTGGTCAGAGCCTAACCAAGCTAGTCATAGCCGTGATACCACCAGCACATGGACGGAGCCTTGTGACCGGTAAATATACGAATGTGTACACCCCTCCAAGGAGGAATTTAAACACTCCTTTGATACCCGCTAGTGAGATTTACTTGAACCCCCCCCCCCACTGACAGGTTGTAACACAAGGTCAGTTTTTAACGTGGAGACCCGAGTTTTTCACTCGGGCCGCTGGTCTAAGCTGGTCTATGCTGGTCATAGCTTGTCCAAGCTGTTCATAGCTGGTCCAAGCTAGTCATAGCTGGTCTTGGCTTGTCATTGCTGGTCCAAACTGGTCAGAGCCGGTCTAAGCTAGTCATAGCCGTGATACCACCAGCGCAGGGATCGGCAAGTATCCGAATGTGTACACCCCTCCAAGGAGGAATTTACACACTTCTTTCCCACCCACTATTTGCCACTGTCCCATAAGCAGGCGTTCTACTTACACCGGATGGATGAGTCCATGTTTCAATAACAGCTGTAGAGAAGCTAGTCAGGCTTACTACACAACAGACACCCAACAGCATAAAAAACACCCACAAAAGAGCGGATGAATCATCTTCAGACATCTAGCACACCGGAATAGTCTAGCTGAAATCTTTTCGACTAGACAGTCGAACTCTCAGCCTCTGAGCAGAGAGGGACACGGACGAGGCTCAGCCGAAGGGCAGTCTCTCGTTCGGGGAGGTAGACCGACCCGATCCCGTTTATGCGGGTACTACGGGGAATTTTTGCCCGAGCCTACGGGCTCGGATAACCCACGTTATATTCGACCTTGTGCCACATCTGACCGCGTGGGGCTGTTGGCAAATATCCTAGCACACCAGAATAAACTGGGACCAAGAGCTGTCCATGCAGCCAGTGCGATGATGATATAGCACTGCTTGATGGGAACTTTCCTAGACTAAATTCAACAACCAGAGCAGAGAGTTCTCTCGATGGAATCAACGTCCACGTATCCGTAACCAAAGAGAACCTTTAGTTTTGAGGCTATCGGCTGTGAATTGCCCTGGAGAGAGATGGGCACCAGCAGGTCTACTTGCCCAAGGCACGCCACGCATTAATGAATACCTCTCTCGCTTTCAACTCAGATATTTGAAGTGCAGTGGTCAGCCGATCAGTTTGGCAGCCGCTCTACGGCCACACTCGATTATGGAACTCTTGATGATGACGATGAGGATTTATTAAGTTTAGCACAAGACTATAGGTATTGGATTTACGATAAAAATTACGCTGAAAACACTGACATAAAGTGGAAAGATTATCTTGAATCAATTGCTAAGCCTGCTGCTAGGAAAATCGGTTTACTATGTCGTGATAGACAAGTTATCTGACCAGGTTCTATCCAGAATCTATTTACCACTCGTCCTTACATTGAATATTGCTGCCATATCTGGCATGTTGCTTCTGTTATGTATTTAGAAATTATTGATATATTTTTTTTAAGCGTTTCATCCCAAGCAAGGCGGGAAGCCACTAGCACGCAAGGGGTTACAGAGAGTTGGAGCGAGAGCAAATAGGAGTGATAGAGGAAAGGATGAAGAGAAGGATAGGGGATAGATCAGGGCATCTGCAGACGTCGATTGACTTTATATTTGAATAGTTGGAGATTATAGCTATCAGGGAAACAGAAAGAAGGGAGGGGTGTTCCACAAGCGAGTAGTGCGAGACATTAAGCTATTGGAGTAGAAGAGACGGCTACATTTAACAGTTTCGACAGTGAAAGGGGGGGAGCGAGATGCCCGCCTAGTAGAAAGCTTAAATTCATGAAGTTTGGAAAGCAGCTCCTCGGAGCAGTTACCATGAAAGTATTTGTAAAAAAGACAGAGGGGGGCTACGGTACGTCTGTGAGAGAATACAAAAAAGAATCTGCAATGTCATTGGTCTTGATATCTCAGCTTCAGTCACTTCCCCACCGCCGTAATGTAGCTTCCCTGTGCCATTTCTATAAATACTTTTATGGTAATTGTTCTGATGAGCTTTCCACTTTAATACAGTCCTGACCTAATGTAGAGACCACGTCAGGATTGACGACGCCCATAGGACTACGCCATTGGCTATCCTATTGGTCTACACCTATTGCCTAAGCATATTACCTGCGACTACGACAAGTACCAGTCGATTACTGCTACTGTATACTACTTGGTTACAGTAGCCAAAACCACTTAGCTACTTCGATCAAATATATCCCTTTTCCGGGACATATCAGTAACATTGGGGCTACTTTTAAAATAACGCTTTTAATAAGAAGAATAAAGACCATTCGAAATTTCGTAGATTCCACAGGCAGTCAGATTATCCATTACACCATTATCCATTACACCACCCGCACATCCACGTGTACAACTCCTGGTATTCCAAAGGGGTCACCCATCTAGGTACTGACGAGGCTGGACGTCGATTAACTCGTACGGGAACAGGTTTTTCAATGTGATGTAACCGTAAGCCTGAAATTAGAATAAGTGCCGTGGAGAGTTTCCTGGGGAGTTGACAGGGCAATTTTCTCAATGGAAATGCTGTATTCTGAACAATATCGTTTTTTTAATTTGTAACTGATATAATGGAATATGCATACACCTATGTTCCCCCTCACTGGAATATGATTGGCTGGTGTCCGTCATAAATACAGACGGACGTGGAGGTACGACAGAGAGTCTAAGTCATTGACGACGCCCATTGGACTACACCATTGGCTATCCTATTGGTCTACACCTATTGCCTAAGCATATTACCTGCGACTACGACGAGTACCAGTCGATTACTGCTACTGTATACTACTTGGTTACAGTAGCCAAAAACCACCTAGCTACTTCGATCAAATATATCTCTTTCCGGGACATATCAGATTCCCTCTATAATACTAAGACTTTATGAAATTAAGCGCAGTACCAAATTGATAACTAGGTTTCATATATAGAGAATGGAACCTTGTGTGAACGTAAGTTCTATACCAACAGGTTCGCACTTCTTGCCGGCAGAACTCTCTTTCAGCCTTTCGTTTTCCGGTTAAAACTTGAGAAATTTAAATACACTGTTGATCGTTATCTTTTGTCTTCTTAATTCCTGTTCTTTTATAGTTCTCTCTTTTTGATATCTTTTGTTCTTTTTCGCGTATTCTCTCACACTCAGTAACCCCTTGTGCCATAGTGGGTTTTACTGCCTTTCTTGGAGTGAAATAATTTTTAAAAAGTTAAGCAGTGTCGAATCCGATCAGAACTTAGATGGGGTATCGTTTAGAAACACCAAGTACTGTAAGCGACCTCCTACAACCCGAAAAATGTCTCGGCTTTAAATAACCGACAAGGGGTTGATAAGCAGTGAAATTAAAACAAATGACTCAAAACCATAAGTATAGACACCCAGAGGAGACCGAACTTAGCACATGTTATTTATAGCCAACCAGACGAGTTCGCTGAATATTACCCCAAGCCAAGATGCTGATTTTTGTTTCTTTTTTTATTAATCTTAAATATAATAATTCTTTTTACCATAAGAAAGCTAAATGGGTAGATTCCCCGCTCTCCAGAGAGAGGTGAGACCAGGGAGAAGCTGATTTTGTCATGAACATGAGGTAAAAGGAGAGAGAAAGTCTTGCTTCTTATAGAAGTTTTTCTGTCTATTTTTGCTTTTAGGTGAACGTGGTCTTTAAGCGGAATCAGCTGCGTACAGGTTTTAAAAAATAAAAGGAAAAAATACTGAATTAATTACTAGTTTTATGACCAGTGAGTAAAAAAAAAGAAGCATTTGCTATTTTCGCTTAGGAATTTTTGGAAGAAACCAGGAATTAAACTTCACTACCTGTTGACACAGGTGATGCATCAAAAGACATCAAATAGCTACTCTAAGGGCAAGGCAACTGGATGAAGACCATTTTTCATGCAGTTTTTTTTTCATTCAAAGAGAAATGGTTGGGGGCGGAGAAGTTTTCCTCTACTCGGATAAAGAGATTTTCAAACGTTTACCCTGAACAGAATGAGTCAAAATCATTACATCATCGCCATGGACTTAAATAAAAGTTTGAAAATCGGTGAGGTATGGTTTCTATAAATATTTTGCGCGACTAGAAAAAGAAATAGGTGGCAGCAAGTGACTTCTATTTCTATCACCAAAAAATAAAGGAACTGAAATAGTAAAATACACCTTTCCCCACCAAGAATTTAGCCCATGATTATTTTTTTCGGTGATTGTGTTTTCGGTTGATTAAGACATTCCTTAGTTGTATGTCGTCTTTAGAAAGTTGTTTTCGCGAAGCTGGTAAATGTAAAAGACACAAGACCAATCAAAACACTGAAATACTTTTTGAAAATAGAACACAGGATTTTCAACAATAGCTTGCAAGAAAATAGCCCCATCTCTTTAAAATTTTAATTTCCCTGGCATTGATTTTTAAATCCACCGACCTTGGACTTTGTGAGAAAACGATCCATGACTGCAACGTACATAATAAAAAAGTAATCTATTGTTTATATTTTCCATAATAAGGAATTCTATTGTTTTTCTATCCTTTTTTTTAGTCAGTTTTTCTTACTAAGGATCTTTGACAGTCTGTCTATATTTCTGAGATGAGGTATTATGTACAGTATTTACATTAGTCGGACTATTGTCCTCATCTTTGTCCTGAAGGACACATGGCACAGTGGATAAAGGCGTTGGTTAGATCCAGTGACAGACCCAAAGAGTGTGAGTTCAATACCCGGTTAAGGCAGTGGAGAAAATTAGCAGGAGATAACTGATAACTGACATCCATCACACATGGCACGTGGAACTAGAACAGTCTACCCCAGTGATCGAAATAAAGGGTTCAGTTCGAAATTCCAACCACCTGAAGAAGGCCGGAGCGTACAACGGCCGAAACGTTGTGACAAATATGGCAACAAAGATGAGGACAATAGTCCGACTAATGTAAAAGATCTTTGACTTCTAGAACTTTTAACACTTTAAAGAAATCCGAAGAATTTATCGGCCAAAACATTGTTCTATAATCCCAATATACTCGTCACAAAATAAGCAAAGAATGAGAAGAAAGAAAGATGAATCGACGGAAACATTATGATAAAAAAAAAGCAGATCAAGTTATTCGCTCAAATTAAGTTTAGATAATGAAGAAGGCAAAAGATCGCATGGTCGAAAATTCAAATTCTATTTATAAAAGAAATAATTGCTTTACTGAAAGTTTTCCAAATCTCTTATTTTTCGATTCGAATTGCTATTATTGTAAAATGATTCATTCCTACATTCAGTTTTATCGTTAATTTTATCGTTACGTTTCAGCTTTTTACTTTCTGCCTCTATTAATTTATCTGTCATATCCACTAACCTCCGATTAATGGAATATTTTATTTCTTCCATTGTGAAAATATTGTTTTTTTTTTTCTCTAAGTTTCGCATGTCCTTCGAAAAGAAATCTGATTTTGTAGCAACACATGGTGGAGTGAATCAGTCGGCAAATACATTTTTGCCATTATTCCTATAACGATTTTCCAGGTATACCTTTACTCCGAAACTTCGTATATACTCTTGTAGTCATATAATATTACCTGGAATTGTAATTTAAATAGCTTTGAAAATGAGAACTTCACAGCTTTCCGAATCTGACTATTATAATTTTATACAGAAGCACATTTTTCAACATGGCGCAAGTTAACTAGACCTGCAAATCACACGAAACTGTAACTATAAAAACGTGAAGAATTTTTAAAAGATAATTCGATTTGCAAGTTTTTTTCCTTCCAAAAGTCTCCATTTTTAAAATCTGTATTCGGGTTGGTTGCGAGACACTAATGCACTTTAGATAAAATTTGTTCCATCAAAATACGGTTGCCCATTCAGTGCACAGAAATTTTGATTTTATACCATCCAGGCTAATATGCAATTATTTGCTGTTCACTGGCGGAGTGGATAAAAACGTTGGTCTCATTTCCAAAATGTCGTGGGTTCAATTTCTGGATCATGTAACGTAGAATAACACTGTTTTCGTGGAGAGAACTGAGAAATTACAAGGTCTGAAATCTCCAGGAAGAACGCAGAAATAACCATCGTGTAACAATCCAAAATCTCTGGGAATTGTAATGATAAAGACAATATTAGCCCTTTTCCCTATAAGGAAACATTTAATATTTAATGACCGTGTAGCCGGTACCGCTTTCAGGTGAAATTTATAAAATCTTTCTTAAAACCATTTTTTCCAGGAAATACGTTCCTCAAGTCCAGTAGCAGTTATTGTTCTTTCCAGTATTGATCGGACTTTCCTTCCTAGCCTTTTATTTGAAGTAGTGTGGAAGGATTCCCAAAAGATAAGCAATATGTTCTAATGGTTAAAATAAAATGGAAATGTTTGGTCTTTTCTGATGAGTGCCGAATATAACAGACTACTGAAGAAAAGTAGAAATCCAATGCTAAAACGTGATGATAAAAACAGAGAAGTCCGAAATTGCAAGCCCAAAAGAATCATCGCGTAATAATAATAAAAATGTCCAATAAAAAGTTAGAAATACAATTGTCACTCACGAGAAAGGCTTAATTACTTTCTAAGCGTGGTACATCCTGGCACAAGATGGCATAAAAATAGCGTTTATGATTATCAACTGACCAAATAAGTAAATAAGATTGTGAAAATATTTTGTAACACATTGTGCGATGATAAGTGAGTTTATACTTGAATCTATCAATATTTGCTTTTCTTTTTATTAGTATTTGATATTTTCAGATATTTTTGATATTATGAATATATTTTATATCATTTGATATTATCATTTGATAATATTTGATATGATATTTTCAGATATTTTTGATATTATGAATTTTATTTGATATCATTTGATAATATATGATATGATATTTTCGATATTTTTGATATTATGAATTTATTTGATATCATGTGATATTAAAATTTGATAATAATTGATATTATGATATTTTCAGATATTTTTGATATTATGAATTTTTTATATCATTTGATAATATCATTTAATAATATTTGATATTGTGATATTTTCAGATATTTTGATATTATGAATTTATTTGATATCATTTGATATTATCATTTGATAAATGATATTATGATATTTTCAGATATTTTTGATATTATCAATTTATTTGATATCATTTGATATTATCATTTGATAATATATATGATATTTTCAGATATTTTTGATATTATTAATTTATTTGATATTATTTGATCTTATCATTTGATAATATTTGATATTATGATATATTCAGATATTTTTGATATTATGAATTTATTTGATATCATTTGATATTATCATTTTATATTATGATATTTTCATGTATTTTTTATATGAATTTATTTGATATCATTTGATATTATCATTTGATAATATTTGATATTATATTTTCACATAAGCATAGTAAACTTAGTAATTGCTTACACAAGGGAAGAGGTGGCAATTTTTAATGCAATAACACTTCAGAATTTCATGATTATTTTCTTTTTTTCTTTATTTTCTGTGAACTTACCATTCTTTCCTAGGGGAAAAGTGAAGTAGTTTCTTATTGAATTCTCTACGGTATGCAATTCACGAGTTGTACTTGTTGCCACCTACGATTAGATAGCCAAGCCTACACTGTTATTTAACCCATAATTGGGGGGTAGAGAGAAATTTATACATTTCCCAATTACATTTTTGAGAAATGGGTCGCAGCTGATTAGGCCGGACTTTGAACTCGATTCGTCCATTCTGGTTTCCGCATCGATAACTATTGCGCCAACCGCAATATGAATTGACAACTGCGAAGTCATCTATCTCTTAAAGGTGAACTTGAGGTAAGTTGAAAGAAAAGAATAGTCTCAATATGATCTCTTGCATGAGATAAAGTCGCTTTTTAATCGCCTTGTCCCTTCAAAACATAAGCGATCCACATCTTCCTATGATTTGTAACTCAAAGTTTTGTGATGTCAACGAACACTCGTTGCCACTTTTGTAATGTCAACGAATACTCGTTGTCACTTTCGAAATGCTCGTTGTAGTAGAGACTTTGTAATCGCAGATACAACTATAGTACGCCGTTGAATAAAACTGGTATCAGACGCCTTCGAGTAACACTTGCACTAATAGTACTTGCTCGATAATACTCGCTCGAATAGTAACCAGCGAATAGTGATCCGAATAGTAATCCGTATAGTGATCAGTATAGATAAATAGTATAGTGAAGAGTATAGAGAAATTGTACAGGGAATAGTATAGAGAATAACAATTCGTATAGTAATAGAGGATAGAGTAGAAATAGTGATCAATTAGACGCCACGCTAATTCGCATATATATATATATATATATATATATATATATATATATATATATATTCCCTTTACCATCACGTGATCTACTTATTCAAAATGGTACGCCTGTGTTTACTCTCTGGCGATATATGTTCAAACTACTGTGTCGACAGCGACACTTTATGCCTATATAACATAAAGCAATGTTTGTCTTCATACTATCACTCCCCCTTCTTGTTCTGGGATCCATTTTCACAAGCTCTTTAGGTAACTTACTCGAGGTTTCCTTCTGCGCCTGTTGCCTTCGCTATCTCTTGTAAGTATCAAATTCTCCAAGCCCACTTTCTTCATTATATGTTCTAGAAATTTCAACTATTTCTAAGTGTCCTAGATGTTCCTACTTTCCTTAAAATTTCCTCGTTGCTCTCATATTCCATCCAAGGTTATCTCATCATCCTTCTGTAGAAAAATTTTGTTTTCCCAAGTCTCCTTTCATCTTGTCCAGCCTTTAATATAGGAGGAGTGACTATATTATATTATAAGAGGAGTAAGTTTTCTCAGTTATCACGTATGTCTCTAAAGGTAGTTCTTAACGGCCAATCCTCCGAGTCCAAACCGATCAACGCCGGTATTCCCCAAGACTCGCTTCTCGGTCCAACTGTCTTTCTGTTTGATATTAATGATCTGCCCGATCATTTGTGAATATCTATGCTGATGATACAACGGTATATGTGTGCACCTCGAAAACTCTAGATGACTAGAAATTGGCAGCTGATCTCTCGTCTGATCTAGCATTAGCAGCACAGTGGAAGAAAACTGGATGGTCCCCTTGACATTTCAATGCCTCGAAAATCAAACTAATGATGTTCTGTTATCACAGTGCGGACCTTGAATCTTCACTTATCGCAATTTACGGGATTTCTCTCCGGAGCGAATATCGAGACTTAAGCCCAACCTAGACCTCAAGTGGAAATTTATTGATACTCTCCATCGCTAAGGATGCTGGGAAAATGGTTCGTTCCTTGTACCACTCCAGTAAGTAACTGACTCCTCCTGCCAACCACTATCTTTACAAGAGTCAAATCAGACCGAAAATGGAGTACTGCTCCCATATATGCGCAGGAGTGGCCCAGTCTAAATAGAGCCCAAAAGTGTCTCCGCTATCCTCTGCCTTTACAAGAGCTAGATCAGGCCGAAAATGCAATACTGCTGCCATATATTAGTAGGAGCTGCACAGTTTTCACTTTTCATTCTTAACAGACACGTACTTGTGGGTGATGAATTATTTCCACCCTTTCCCACTCTGTTGGTACTTCCATGGAAAATATTCACACGAACTACATTCCTTGGTTCCACAATTTCCAGATCCGCCATTCTACGCATATTGTAGCGGACCACATTCATTCCCTTCGTATTCCGTTGGTGAGATACGAGCTCCACACGAGCAACTCCTTCTCAAGAATCGCTGCTTTGTGGAACCGACTCCCAGGACGATGCTTCCCCAATCACTACAATCTTAACCTGTTCAAGTCTAGATCTAATTAATTAATAAACATATTACCATAAACTGTGCTTTTACCTCGACAGGCTATTGGATCTTGTACAGGGTGAAAATTATTCTTCAGATTTATGTGTCACAGTTACATTTCTAAATTTGTTCCATTTTGACGTCTACAATTCGTAGCGCGCATCTTGGGCAGTTCTTCTTGCTAACGACCAAGTATTGTTTCTTACAATTGATAATTAGTCCTTTCTTCCCGTTTTCCTTTTCTGCCTTGTCTAGGAGTTCCGGCAGATTTCATTTATTGTCGATCATCAACACGATGTCATCTGCGTATCTTACGCTGTTAAAATGATGTCAACCAGCAACAAATCCTGGTAGGACTTCTATCTCTCTGAGGATCGCATTTGTTGTAAAGGGTGAATAAATCCGGTGAGAAGATACTGCAAATGACACCAGACGTCATAAGAAAGCCAGATATGCCAAGTGGTTACAATAGAATGTCGTGAATATTGCTAAATGCAACAGACTCCTGAAGAATACCAGAAATGAATGGCTCGAAACGTTGTAATAAAAACAACCAAGATGAGAATACAAATCTAAACAAACCATTAAATAAGAATCATAATTTCAATACGAAGCATTTTTCACATAAATACAGACTTGAAAAACACACACATATACATATTTAATAAAATGGTTACTCATCTTCGTTTTTATTATTAAACGGCATATTCATTTCAGGAATAATGGATAGCGACTCGGATTGAGTAATCGGAGAGCCGAGTTCGAATTCCAGTCGAATCCATTGCATTCACTTACATGGTAATACCCTTGGGAAAGGTATGAATCCTCTTCTTCTCCCCCAAGCTATGGGCAAATAGCATGACAGACCGGGTTCTATAGCCTTGGATGGCAACTGGTCTACCGCAGGAGGTCCTGATCGGACGTAATCCAAATAGTGCTTCTGACCACCTATCTTTCCCGATTCTCGAAATATACATATTTGCTCTGTTTCATATCGTAACGTAAACGCAGACAATTTTTAGGAAATGCATTAAATCCGAAATATTTTTAATTTATTTGTTTAAACGTTATTTTTAATGGACATTCGAATATGAGTATATCATTAACAATAACCTTTAAACAATAAATTAAGAATATGTCGGATTTAATCCCTTTTCTAAGATACATATATATATATATATATATATATATATATATATATATATATATATATATATTACTAATTTAAAATATTTTAAATAAGTATATTTATGCCCTGTAGATTTGCATTGAGCACTGTTTTGTAAAAGTAAAAATATTAATAAGAAAATCGGACTATATATCATACCGTTCATTCTTTTTATTATAATATATATATATATATATATATATATATATATATATATATATATATATATATATATATATATATATATATATATATATACAGGGTGTGTCCATAAAGTTCGTGTGCACTTTAAAAAATTTATAACTTTATTTGTATTTGCGATAGAAATAATCTGAAAAAAATGTTTACTGTACCTAGTTTTAAGTATAGCTAAAATAATTAATGTGATTTCAGGCATTACTGTAAATCAGTTGGCAAATGTTTTCCGTGAACTGCAAAATCGTATTACCCTTTGTATTGCTAATGATGGAGGACAAGTGGAAGCTTAAATAAAATTTCAATAAAACCTTAAAAAATATAGATTTACTTCTTTCTAATCCTTTTTACGAATTATTTCAATCACAAATACAAATAAACTTATAATTTTTTTAAAGTGCACACGAACTTTATAGACACCCTATATATATATATATATATATATATATATATATATATATATATATATATATGTATGTATATATATATATTAAAAAAGAGAGAACCGCAGACGTTTTTGGTTATAATGTCGATTTGTATTAGTGTATGTTATATTTTATTCTTCATATTTTTCTACACGAGTTTCTGGTCTTGTGACGTTCTTCAGGCAAATTAAAGGAATCAATTTTTAAAGGAATAAAATTTCTTTATGTTATTTTAATATTTTATTGTTTATTTTCTGTGTTTGTAGTGAACCTTGATGCCATTTTTGTTAGCAAAAGTACATTTCTTCCTAAGTGGTAATAAATAAATTTTATTCCTTTATAAACTGATTCCTTTGATTTACCTGACCGGAAACACATGTAGCAAAAATATGAAGAATAAAATATAATAATAATAGCTGGCCACTCGTATTAGAGGATCCCTGTATATTAGGGCGACCAGCCAATCCCTAATTCAGAGGCTCGCTCAGGCACATTTGTGTTTGTTCAACACCCACAGAGCCCACCTGTAGTTTATACTGCAAGGACGCTGAGCAGACCTTACTTTCTGGGAGAGAGCATGTTATCTAGTATGATCAACAATCTGAACAAGGCCAGTACACTCAAACCCTCGGTCACGATTACTTGTGACACCACAGCAAGTGTTCCGTCTAGTCAATTTTACTCACAAGGCTTGGGTCAACCCAAAGGTATGGTTTTCAAACACTTTTCAAATCGTCCCCCCTCCAGACTGATGACATCAGGAAGTGTTCTTGCTGACAAATCGTTCATGGTGAGATTCGAACCCGGGTCTCATGGTCAGAAAGCGAACGTTCTAACCACTCGGCCACGCGCCTATTAAAATGTATGAAGGCTAAAACAAATCCAGATTATAACCAAAAATGTTTGTGGTTTCACTCTTTTTTTTTAAATATACATTTTTCTCTGACTGAAAGAATTATAACTTTCCTTATATATATATATATATATATATATATATATATATATATATATATATATATATATATATATATATATATATATATATATATATATATATATATATATATATATATATATATATATATATATATATATATATATATATATATATATATATATATATATATATGTGGTTATTTCAGATTCTGCAATTAAACGACGAGTATACTGACAATAGCTGGCTGTGAAAAATGTAGCCATCCAATGAGAGGTCCGAAATTAAAATTGTCCTCTTTGTACTGACGTCGACAGTCAAGGAATCAAATTTGGAACGACCCGACGCCCACTTTCCCCCTGCAACTGCTGTTAGTGACCAGGGACGTTCGTTTCTCACAAGGGTAGAAGACGATCGTGGATACGATAATTAGTGACTGTCAGATAAATAGACAGAGGGGCTATTAACATGGTCGTCGGTAGTTGTCAGCCTTCGTAAGCGGTAATCATTGATAATGTATTTTCACCGGTGTAAATCGGTTAGTTGTTTAAACGAATCAAATCATCATGCCGATGTCTAATAAAAGGAATCGTCAGAAGTGCTGTCAACGCGTACAGCTGCGCGTATAGCTATGGGTTCTTTAACTAGTCATAGCAAGAAAAAACATGCTTTTATACAATTCAGTTTGCTTTATTTATTTATCACTTTTTATCCGATCTTTTTTTCAGCAGTTAAATCAAACTGAAGATTTCCAAAATACCAAAGTAGTTTAATTTCAAATTCATTTTGAGGGCGGCCGTTATGGGTGATATCCGGTAACTTCCTTGAAACCACCCTTCATTCATTAGTTAGTTCATGCATAAGTTACTTCATTTATATTATAAATGTAGTTCATATTATAATTATTTGCAAATATATTTAATCTTTAAAGTTAGCTTTAGTTGTATGTCTACTACTCCCTCATCAGTAGGAATCGAGTATTAAATGATTTTGAAAACGGTTAATTACAGTTTAAAATTCTTCATGATAGAAGAAAAATGAAAAGGCGAAGGTTTTTTTTAATGAAATAATGATATCTAACAAATAATGATACACTCATTTTGTAAAAAATATTTCTATGTAAAAAGATATAATAAATTACGTTTTATTACAACATAAAGGTAATATTGTTTTAAGATTATCCCTAATGAGCAGTCCGTCATATTTACTTCTTTTTTTGCTCTTTTAATATTGACCTTTAAGGTCGATATCAAGTCAAATTTTTTTTACTGAATTTATACTATAATTATTTGAAAATAAATAAGGAGAAAATAAGGAGAAAATACTCTAATTTCAAGTAAATGGAAAATTTAAAGTTATCTTTACTTGTCTTCTACTTATCCTTAATCAACAGGAGTCGAATGTTATTTAGAGAATGTGAAAAAAATCTACTTTTATAATAAAGTGTGGGAATGTTAATGACCGGAGAGGAATAAAAAATAATGAAATAAATCATTCTTGCATAAAATAATAACACGTTTATTTTGTAAAAAAAAAAAAGATTTTTATATACAATATATAGTGAGTGATCAAAAGACTACTAAATTCCATAAGTAGTAATCAGATTGATCAAAATCTGAAGAATAAGTACTTCACAGCCGAAATCTTCAGTCATCTTTATCAAGTTAAAGGAAAACCCTGAATTAAAAGCCTTGCTGCCTTGCGACCATATCCAAATACGGAAAAGTCTATGGAAGTACTTCCAGACAGAAAAACCGGAGTGGGGCCCCGAAAGCGTTTGTCCGTCAACACTGAAAACTTTCTGGCAACTCCTGCATCCAATATCTGTCTATATCTCTGAGATGAGTTATTATGTACATTATTTACATTATTCGGACTATTGTCCGCATCTTTGGCGCCATATTTATTACAACGCTTCGGCCGTTGTACGCTCCGGCCTTCTTCAGGTGGTTGGAATGTCGAACTGAACCCTTTATTTCGCTCACTGAGGTAGACTGTTCTACTTCCACGCGCCATGTTTAATGGATGTCAGTTATCAGTTATCTACTGTTAATTCCTCTCTGCAAGTTCTCCACTGTGTTAACCAGGTATTGAACTCACACTCTTTGGGTCCTGTCACTGAATCTAACCAACGGCTTTATCCACTGTGCCATGTGTCCTTGAGGAATATCGAACTGAAACCTTTATTTCGATCACCGGGGTAGACTGTTCTAGTTCCACTTGCTATGTTCCAATGGATGTCAGTTATCAGTTATCTCCTGTTAATTTCCCTCTGAAAGTTCCGCAAGGACACATGGCACAGTAAACAAAGGAGTTGGTTAGATCCAGTGACAGGTCCCAAATGGTGTGAGTTCAATACCCGGTTAAGGCAGTGGAGAACTTTCTGAGAGAAATTAACAGGAGATAACTGATAACTGACATCCATTAAACATGGCATGTGGAACTAGAACAGTCTACCCAGTGAGCGAAATAAAGGGTTCAGTTTGACATTCCAATCACATGAAGAAGGCTGGAGCGTACAACGGCCGAAGCGTTGTAATAAATATGGCGACAAAGATGAGGACAATAGTCCGAATAATGTAAATAATGTCCTGCAGCCAAGCCGGCACCAAATGTAATGTCCTGATTTCCTTTGGATCTTATCAGTGCAGCCGAGACGGAGAACATATAGTCTTGACAGTGCACAGCCTGCATATATCATTACCCAGACCTGAGCCCTGGAGAGGTTAATCCAGTCTCACCACCAAAGGACTGAATGTTGACCAAACAGGGCGCCATCTTTACCTCTCTAGACAAACAGATGCCAACTATTTGCGTAATAAGTTGTCAGTGTTTTTCTTTTTCTTCTTTGAACACGTCTATCTTTAAGATGCAATAAAGTTAACGCTTTATTATATATTTTAAAAAATGTTAATTTTTTGAGCTTCTAAAATACGTAATGTATATAATATTTATATACGTACATTATATATGTTCCAAAAGTTGTCATAGCCGGGAGTAACGGTGGGACAAGCTCCCACTATCTATAAAATGCTTCCGTATTATGCTTTTCAAATAGCTTCTGACAACTCCAAGCCGGAGAATAGGCAAAAATGGACAACTAGCGCCTCATAACCAGCTGCTTCAACAGCTCAGGAAGGCAGTTCGTCTTGGAGAAGGAATGATTTTAAACTTCTGCTGCATTGTGGTCCTAACTCAATACGGAATAGGTTATGGAAGTAAATTCAGACAGAAACCCTGGAAAAGGAGTCCTGAAAGAGGTTAGCTGTCAAAACTGACTACTTTCCAGTAACTCCTGTAGCCAACCCATCCCCAAATGTAATGCACTGCATTCCTTTGGATCTTGTCAGTATATCCATCTTTGTCGCCATATTTATTACAACGTTTCGGCCGTTGTACGCTCCGGCCTTCTTCAGGTGGTTGGAATGTCGAACTGAACCCTTTATTTCGCTCACTGGGGTAGACTGTTCTAGTTCCACGTGCCATGTTTAATGGATGTCAGTTGTCAGTTATCTCCTGCTAGTTTCCTCTCTCCAAGTTCTCCACTGTCTTAAACGGGTATTGAACTCACACTCTTCAAGGACACATGGCACAGTGGATAAAGGCGTTAGTTTGATCTAGTGACAGGACCCAAAGTTTGCATTCTTCTCTCTCGGTCAGTGATCGCTAGTTATTTTGGGTAGCGATGAAAGAATTTCAACGCAGAGAATTTTAAACTTAACTAGTTTATTAACGTCGACGTATACATCTTCTAACTATCCAGTGGGGTCGCTCACTCCTTCCACTGGGGAGCAGTTCCAGATATGAAAATAACGATCTCTACATTGCTTGGCGATTAAGAAACAACTTACTGAAGACCGTTTTCTATCTATCGTTCTCACACTGGCTCAGCCAATCAAAATCGACTTCCTTTGTTTAGTCTTGTATCTGATCTCAAAGGTCAACCTCAGAAAGTCGGAGCAGCGATACAGTTTTCTAAAAAAAATAATTGTCTGCTAAACTATTATTTAACAGTTGCTGATACATTGCTTCTGGGGTTTTTTCTTTGTTTTTTGTTTTGTTTTGTTTTTTTTGCTTGTTCAGAAACTTTTAATTGTAATGATTTAAAAAAAAAACAAAGTTCTTATCAAAGTTCTGACAACTGAGGAAGAAAATAAAACATTATTAAGGAAGGAGAACAATAAAAAAACAGGAATTAAGAAGACATCGATAACAATTGACATTGCTTTTAAATTCATTGTTGACTGGAAAGCAAGAAGCTAACAGAGAGTTCCACAAGCGAGAGAAGTAACTATTTGAATAGAACTTATGGTTCCATTTTAACGATAAAATGACGAGATCTTGCCGCCAATCCAGTACTGCGCTTAAATTCATAGAGTCTAGGTACCATTAAGGAAATTTCGTCAGAACAATCGCCATGAAAGTATTTATAGAAAATGCAAAGGGAGGCTTCATTACAGCAGTGGGAAAGTGATTGAAGCCGAGATGCCAGATGAGGACCAATAACATTTCGGATTCTTCTTCAGATTTTATCTAGAATCTCTAAATACATAGAGATATTCAATGCATGGACGAATGGTAGACTTATAAATATGTAACATAAATTCTAATGGAAAAATTGTCTAGTACGACACAGTGAACCCACTTTCCTGGCAGCAGACCGAGAAATTGATTCAATATAAGCTTTCCACTTCATGTCAGCGGAAAACGTTATCCCTGGAAGGCACAATTAGTTAAACTCTTGGAGGTTAGCATCAGCCATGCTGATGGAAGGCAAATAAGGTCCTCTCAGACAATTAAAAGAGAGCCGTGTCGTCTTTGAGGCGTTAAAATTAACAAGCCATATCTTGCCCCACTCAGCATAATTTTCATTGTTCTTTCGTTCCTTAGTTAACACGAACTTTACGCCCTGCCAGTAACTCATAAATAATATATTATTCCTTTTTGATCGACAGAAAAGAGGAAAATACATATCAGAAATTGTTTGGTATTAATGAGAAAAATAAAGAAAGAAAGAAAGAAGCAATAACGATTTCATGTGCTTAACGTTTGCTTCATTGAAATGGAAGACATTGTCAGTTTTTAATATTTTCATTTGTACCCTCTTACTTCTTTAAATAGAATTCATATATGCGATTGCTATTGCAATATTTTGTTAAAGTTATTAAATTCAAATATTAACGATTAACAAATTTCCACGGTTTATTTTTTTATATAAGTAGTACAACTCTCAAGGTGATTGACGTAAAATTTATGATTCATCAGAAAATTTAAATAGTAAAAACATGAAACTTGCTACTTGCTCAATATCAATAAATAAATAATTAATAAAAGCAATTAAGAAATTCTAATAGTAAGAACATATACCGATTTATTTAAATGATTTTATTTCCAAACAGCAGCGGCGGACGTTGAAATACAAACTTTTTAAAAGTTACGTTCACTCTGAATTAATAGAATGCGTCTGTGTAACTACACATTCAGAGACATGAAATTAATTTTTCTGTTGGGCATGAAGCGTTATAATTAAGTTTTAAATTACATAACTTATTATCATTCCAGTGATTTTGTGAATTGTAATTGATAATGACAGAGTGATAAGGATTGAACAAACTTTGACGGATTCCTTTTTATTAGGCTGCAGCAGAAAAGAACGGAAATTCTTTTGTAATCATACAGACCATGACTTGCTTGCAAAGAATGGCAGATTGTGTGTGTGTGTAAGCACATCTATCTATCTATCTATCTATCTATCTATCTATCTATCTATCTATCTATCTATCTATCTCATCCTGTCCATTATCTATCTATCTATCTATCTATCTATCTCATCCTGTCCATTATCTATCTATCTATCTATCTCATCCTGTCCATTATCTATCTATCTATCTATCTATCTATCTATCTATCTATCTATCTATCTATCTATCTATCTCATCCTGTCCATTATCTATCTATCTATCTATCTATCTATCTATCTATCTATCTATCTATCTATCTATCTATCTATCTCACCCTGTCCATTATCTATCTATCTATCTATCTATCTATCTATCTATCTATCTATCTATCTATCTATCTATCTCATCCTGTCCATTATCTATCTATCTATCTATCTATCTCATCCTGTCCATTATCTATCTATCTATCTATCTATCTATCTATCTATCTATCTATCTATCTATCTATCTATCTATCTATCTCATCCTGTCCATTATCTATCTATCTATCTATCTATCTATCTATCTATCTCATCCTGTCCATTATCTATCTATCTATCTATCTATCTCATCCTGTCCATTATCTATCTATCTATCTATCTATCTATCTATCTATCTATCTATCTATCTCATCCTGTCCATTATCTATCTATCTATCTATCTATCTATCTATCTATCTATCTATCTATCTCATCCTGTCCATTATCTATCTATCTATCTATCTATCTCATCCTGTCCATTATCTATCTATCTATCTATCTATCTATCTATCTATCTATCTATCTATCTATCTATCTATCTATCTCATCCTGTCCATTATCTATCTATCTATCTATCTATCTCATCCTGTCCATTATCTATCTATCTATCTATCTATCTATCCATCTATCTATCTATCTATCTATCTATCTATCTATCTCATCCTGTCCATTATCTATCTATCTATCTATCTATCTATCTATCTATCTATCTATCTATCTCACCCTGTCCATTATCTATCTATCTATCTATCTATCTATCTATCTATCTATCTATCTATCTATCTATCTCATCCTGTCCATTATCTATCTATCTATCTATCTATCTATCTATCTATCTATCTATCTATCTCATCCTGTCCATTATCTATCTATCTATCTATCTATCTATCTATCTATCTATCTATCTCATCCTGTCCATTATCTATCTATCTATCTATCTATCTATCTATCTATCTATCTATCTATCTCATCCTGTCCATTATCTATCTATCTATCTATCTATCTATCTATCTATCTCATCCTGTCCATTATCTATCTATCTATCTATCTATCTATCTATCTATCTATCTATCTATCTATCTATCTATCTATCTATCTCATCCTGTCCATTATCTATCTATCTATCTATCTATCTATCTATCTATCTATCTATCTATCTATCTATCTATCTATCTCATCCTGTCCATTATCTATCTATCTATCTATCTATCTCATCCTGTCCATTATCTATCTATCTATCTATCTATCTATCTATCTATCTATCTATCTATCTATCTATCTCATCCTGTCCATTATCTATCTATCTATCTATCTATCTATCTATCTATCTATCTATATATCTCATCCTGTCCATTATCTATCTATCTATCTATCTATCTCATCCTGTCCATTATCTATCTATCTATCTATCTATCTATCTATCTATCTATCTATCTCATCCTGTCCATTATCTATCTATCTATCTATCTCATCCTGTCCATTATCTATCTATCTATCTATCTATCTATCTATCTATCTATCTATCTATCTATCTATCTATCTCATCCTGTCCATTATCTATCTATCTATCTATCTATCTATCTATCTATCTATCTATCTATCTATCTCACCCTGTCCATTATCTATCTATCTATCTATCTATCTATCTATCTATCTATCTATCTATCTATCTATCTCATCCTGTCCATTATCTATCTATCTATCTATCTATCTATCTATCTATCTATCTATCTATCTATCTCATCCTGTCCATTATCTATCTATCTATCTATCTATCTCATCCTGTCCATTATCTATCTATCTATCTATCTATCTATCTATCTATCTATCTATCTATCTATCTCATCCTGTCCATTATCTATCTATCTATCTATCTATCTATCTATCTATCTATCTATCTATCTATCTATCTATCTATCTCATCCTGTTCATTATCTATCTATCTATCTATCTATCTATCTATCTATCTGTTATGGGACATTACCTATAACGTCAGTGAACACTTCCTGACACTATAAATACTGCGCCTCTCAAGAGGGGAGGGGGAATCGAGTCGAGCCAATAGTAGTTCACTCCAAACCAGACTGACAGTCATACTAACACCTTCAACATATTGTATTATTATTCTGTTTAATATATCTTTGTTATTTCTACTCTTGTGTTCGTGTTGTTCTTCCTTGGTCCTAACCTTGGACCATAACAGTGGCGACGAGGATATTGGACCATGACACTATTTCACTCTATCTATCTCTAGAATATATTGATACTCTCCTATGCAATAATATACTACTTAACTAAATGTTCATATATATATACATATATTTAAAACAACATGCCTGGCCGCATACACAGTTCCGGAAAATCCTTGTTGAAAACACAACTATATATAAACATGAAAACAATAAACAAAAACTAAAAATTCTTAAAACTATATACATCAAACAGTTGAAACCTAACCTGAACAAAATAAACTAAGAAATCTCCACAAATATTCTTAAATGCCTATAATTGATAACAGAAGCCACTGGTTTATACCAACGGCTTCCCATACTTAATACTTCTCGAATTCCCTCTCGCGTGGTCATGTGTGACGTCATGAGCTGCGGTGCGATTTTCGCTTCCAGCGTCTTATATGCACGAGTTTGTCGTTGCTTGGAAATCTTGCATGTAAACAGAAACAGAATATCATCACTGTTTTGTCCGTGTATTGCTGAATATATTGTAATGTAATTGTCATCTTTGATAATGGCTTATGTAAGCCGAACGCTTAGATAGGATTTTTAAAAAATAAATGCATCAATATTATCATTTTCTTTCTTCGTTTAATGATAATATTATTAAGCTTATAAGACGATATGAAAAGAATTTACATAAAATAAATAGACAACACTTGTCTATATTTTTTAATGAAACATGCATCAATGAAAAATGCTGCCTAAATACACACACAATATATATATATATATATATATATGAATGAAGAAATATAGTCTTAAAATGTGCTATATTTATGGGATAAAGTGCTCAATATCAGAGATAGAGCGTGTGTAAATATAAAAATGAACACAGAAGTCAACACTTAGAGGCGACAGTCTGTTTCATGCTAGATGCAATCGTTAGGCCTGACGATTGCATCTAGCATGAAACAGACTGTCACCTCTAAGTGTTGACTTCTATGTTCACTTTTATATATATATATATATATATATATATATATATATATATATATATATATATATATATATATTGTGTCATTCACAGACAGTACTGTTTCGCTATATCACAGCTCCTCAGTGCGAATAGACTTCCGAATGCCTCAAGCCAGGATTGAAACACAACTAATTTGGAGTCAGCCAGAGCTATCTTCACTCGGTAGAATTACATAACTAAATCTAGCGTATTGTTTTTACAAAAGTATATCTCCCAACTGCATGAATTTAAGCGTGCTACTAGATTGGCATCTCGTTCCCACCATTTTACATTCGAAACCGTTAAATGTAACTGCCTCTTCTACACTCGCTTCTTTTCTCGCACTTCCCACAGTGGAACTCCCTTCTTCTTCTTTGCTTCCCTGATAACTATAATCTTCAAAAATGTAAATGTAATGTCAGTTGATATCTTCTGATGCCTTACACTTGATCCCTGTCTTTCTCTATATCCTTTTCTCACACACTCCTCCTTGCGCTTGCTCTCACTCTCTGTAACCCCTTGCGTGATAGTGGCACGCCCACTTTGCTTATGGTGAAATGATTAATATATATATATATATATATATATATATATATGTGTGTGTGTGTGTGTGTGTGTGTGTGTGTGTGATAAAAATATAGTTTCAAGGTATACTATATTTATGAGTAAAAGTACCCAATGTCTGATATTTAGCGTATGTAAATGTAAAATTCGTCACTGAGATCAATACCAAGGATAGAATTGTGTTTAAAAACAGTAAAATCGTCCATGCTAACCGAACGCTCCTCTGTGGCCCAATCGGTTAAGGCACGTCAGGCTATATGACTGTACCATATAGGATACAGGTTCGATTCCTATCGGAGGACGCATATTTTCTATGAATATTTCTCGGACATTCGGGTCGGTAAATGTTGTTAATACTGTTTATTATAAACAAAGCATTTACTTAAATATTTGTATCTATAAAAAGAACGTATAAATATAAAAAAAATGTCTTATATTTCAGCTATTTGAAAACACATTTTAATGAAAAAATGACCTGATGTAATATGCGTCAAGCACCAAATTTTCGAATTCTCTTTTCACTTTCAGACATTCACCATATTCCTCTAATCACCTGACCAATGAATATTAATTTTTCAAGTATCTTGATAAATTTTACTTCAAAAGACATTTCGTTACAAAGAAATTGCATAAACTACTTTCATAGATTTCTTGGCATCTAAACTGTTAGTGTTACTTCGTCCACCGCTAGGAAAGTCGGTTGCCTGTACTGTAACAGGAAATTTTTCTCGCCGGAGTCAATCCCTCAAATCTACAAATCAACCATTCGCCTTTGCATGGCGTATTGCTGCCATATATCGTCTGGAGCCCTTTCTATTTGTCTCAAGTTCCTTGAAGTAATTGGCCCTGATCTGGCATCTCGTTTGCAGCCGCACTCTCACGGACATGCCGTTGCCTCACTCTGTCTTTTTTACAGCTACTTTCACAGTAAATGCTCCGATGAGCTGCTTTCACTGGTTCCCAGACTTCATGAATTTAAGCGTTCAACTAGGCTGGCATCTCGTTCTCACACTTTCATTGTTGAAACTGTTAAATGTAGCCGTCTCTTCTACTCCAATAGCTTCATGTCTCGCACTTCTCGCTTGTGGAATTCCCTCCCCATTTCTTGTTTTCGAGATAGCTATAATCTCCAACTATTCAAACGTAACGTCAATCGACGTCTCCAGATGCCTTGATCTATCCCCTATCCTTCTCTTCATCCTTTCCTTTATCACTCCTCTTTGCTCTCGCTCCAACTCTCTGTAACCCCTTGCGTGCTAGTGGCTTCCCGCCTTGCTTGGGGTTGAATGCTTAAAAATAAGAGACATAAATAAAGTCGATGGCATAAATGTATTGATGTTCAAATGTCCCTATTTTAACTGATTTAAACACTGTTTAAACAAATTAATTCAGGAATAAATGACATTATTTTCCGAACAACTGAATCTATATATAGTAAACTTGATTGTCAGCATGTCACTGAGTCACATTTTTTCAACTTTACCCCTAGAGACCGTAGCCCAAGATATCATACCATTTGGGAATCAGGCCGACTCTGTGAACAAATTAAAAAGATTCGGGACCGGATTTGGCCCTTCAATCCTGAAATTTTAGATTTCCAAGTTTTCATTAATGCGATTGTTTTCGGTGATTTTTTACGCGATTTTTGGCGATGGATTTTATTATACGATAACAATGTTTATAACTTGGAAATAAATTTAGGAATAATCGAAATTAATTGCGAAATCCAGCGAAAGTCACTCATGAAATAAAAATAATTGTTTGTACAGAAAGTAAGGATCTACATACAAATTGTCTTTAAATTAAGTGTCGACAGAAGAATTATCGTTGAACTGTTAAAAGGTTAGATTAAATATTAATGCAATACCTAATTGCAGGGATCAATTTTGAGTTCTTCTGTAGTTTATTGTTGCTTATCGCATCTACACCTCTCTATCTACTGTGATGAAGGCCCAATCAAGAGCCCTCCGCGGGTGCTGGTTTAAATGCCGCTTGACAGGGCTGCTTTTAAGCTAGTATATAAATGAAATCGTGGGCAAAGCTTTCAGCAATTGAATTTTAAGTTACGTTAGACTTAATTATCGTCTATTTATTTATTTATTACTCCGACCTAGTTTTTCAGGACGTGAACAGTAAGTGAGATTGAAGGCTTGAGTTCTAATTCTAACCTAGGCCACGGTGTTCGATGTCAGTCAAACACGCTTGAAGAGAATATCAATCCATCTCTCCAACTGATAAATAAGCTAACAGCAGCGCAGGCTGGGATCTCTAGCTTTTCTCGGCAACAAATCTAGAAGAAAAACTTTGAATTCAAAATCATTTAAATCCTATCGAGGTTCTATCCTCCAGAAGGGAATCTTCGTCCTGGGTAAGGCGTTAAACTACATCCGCGTCCTGGGTATGACGATAAACTACATCCAGCAAGGCTTATGATCAGGAGGTTTTGAGGAGCGTGGAACCAACTCTTCATTGCTGGTGTTCCTAGGTCCACCGTAACCCGGAGTGGTAGAACCTGTTAGGGTCCCAGCTATGAGCAAATAGTTAACTATTACCAGCAATACTTTTTTGAAAGAAATTATTACCAGCAATACAATTTTGAAGGAAAAGTATTACCAGAAACAGATTTTTGACAAAACCAAATATTACCAGCAATAAAAAATGTTGTCAGCATTAAATAACCCATTGAGGTTGATATGCCGTAAAGCAAAATAAACCAAACCAATCTAAACCAAAGAATACATATTCTATTCATACAAATCTATCCTAAAAATGTTGTCGGCATTAAATAACCCATTGAGGTTGATATACCGTAAAACAAAACAAACCAAACCAATCTAAACCAAAGAATACATGTTCTGTTCATACAAATCTATCCTGAAAATGTTGTTGGCATTAAATAACCCATTGAGGTTGATATGCTGTAAAATAAAATAAACCAAACCAATCTAATCCAAAGAATATATATTCTATTCATATAAATCTACCCTAAAAACGTTGTCGGCATTAAATAACCCCCTGAGGTTGATATGCCGTAAAACAAAATAAACCAAACCAAACCAGTGGGGAATCTACAAGAATTAGTTTGATTGCGGTTAAATCATGCTGAACGCACCAATTATCGTTTCAGCAGGCGTTGAGCCTGTTAATAATACTTATATATTCCATCATCGCCGATCGGACCACGAACTACCGTCACTAACGATAAATAGACGTCCTCTCAGCGAGGCTCCGTGCTTTTAAAGAATATTGGGCCTTAAACTCACCCTTGACCTCAAATGGAACTCATACCCATCGCCAAAGATGCAGGAAAAATGGTCGGTTCCCTGTACCGCTCCAGTAAGTACCTGACTCCTCATGCTATCTTCTACCTTTGCAAGAGCCAGATTAGGAGTACTGTTGTCATATTTGGCAGGAGCTGCCCAGTCATCTCTTTCCAATGTCGATATGTTGGACTCCTCCGCCTACTATAAGATTAGTAGGAGAGAAGGCTTTGGGGGAAGAGTCGCATAGATTGTTCATCTATCGAACTCTCTGCCTCGAGCGGAGAAAAACTCGGACGAGGCTTTGCCGAAGGGCAAAGTTTCGTCCGGAGAGGTAGACAGGCCCTGAATGCGTTTATGCTGGTTCTAAGGGAACATTTCTCCTCACTAACGTTTTCTAAATGTCTTTCATTCTCAGCAACACTTTACGTCTTAGAGGCATTATCACCTTTCTTAGAATGAAATGATTAAAAAAATAACAGGATTGATGTTTGTCACAAGAAAAATAAATAACCTCCAAAAATAAAGTTGCCTTTAAAGAAATATACAATTCAATAATAATTAGTTAATTATGATTTAACTGAGTTTAAAAAAATACTTTTCATTTAAAATATAGTGAAAAATACGTTTGTAGGGAGTGTCTGTTACCTGTCAGCACAGTTCAAAGGTCAAGTGGGTATTAAACCAACTTTTTATTTAGTGTAAATACGCTTAAATTTATGAGCGACCCATTGGAAACCATAAATTATAAAACTTGATAATAACCACATTCACTAAATTGTATCGTCTATATCAGAACACAAGCAAATGGACAACATGCTGATATAGATTCGAATATTTCTTGAAGCACTTATCTTTTCTAGTTAACTTTCTTGATGACCGCTGCTTAACGAAACAACATCATCAGCCAGATTTTGTGTCCTTGCAACAGCGTCAATAATAAACACTTGCTTGGTATCGATACCAACTATAATGTCACGTTGATGTTCTATGGGCTTACGGCCACATCGCGTTGAAACACCGGTCTCCGTACGATTACCGAAGTTAAGCAACGTCGAGCCTGGTCAGTACCTAGATGGATGACCATTTTGGAATAAAGGTTGCCGTAAACTTGGATGTGAGGGTGGTGTAATGGATAATGGTTCAGAATTGTTAATCGTTAACCGAGTTCCAATTCCAGTTCGGCTCGTTATATTCTCTTACGTACATTGACAGAAAAGCAAAATGCCGGAAGTGAGTTCTACATAAGTGTGAGAGTAGCAAGTTCAAATAGAACTTACGGTTACATGTAGCTATTTCAGATGTCAAATGATGAGACCTAGTTGCCAATCTAGTAATACGCTCGAATTCATAAAGTCGAGTGGAAAGTGCACTAATGAGGAAAGCTCATTAGAATAATTGCCATGAAAATATATACAAAAAAGATATAGTCGGTGGGAAAGTTACCAAAACCGAGATGCCAGGTTAAGACCAATAAATTTACAGACCGGATGCAGTAGAATATTTAATAAACCGACGAATGGTAGACTTTTAATTGTGCAGGATGGATTCTGGCGAGAGGAAAAATACTTGGTACAATACAATGAAACTTCATCTAACTGAAACTAAATTTTTTTAAATTATTATAGGATAAAAAAAATATCATTAAAAATAGTCGAAAACTTGCTTTCACTACGCCAAAGTAATTTGTACGACTACTTTCCTGTAGTTAAAACGAAAATTAAAACATCAAACAACATTTACATTATTTACATTCGGAATAATATCCTTATCTTTGTTGTTATTATCGCAAAGTTGTTGGCCGTTGTGCCCCCACCCAGTCTTCCTCGGGTAGCTTTCAATTTGGGTAACCTTAAGGGAATTTCAAATCGAACTTTTATTTCGTATACAAATTGTCCTTGTTCCACTAATAATAATACACCCTTCAGCAAATTAATTGAAACAAAACGAATAATTCCGTTATTATTTACATTTTTCGTATTTTTCCAACGAAATATGACCCAGTACACATGTTAGTACATTGTAAGTCCATTCCACGAAGTCGTTCCTTGCAGATTGACCACAGATTCTCAATTGGATTTGAATCAGGAGAGTTTCCCTGCCAGTCTTGTACTTTGATTTGCTCACTGGTATGGCTTGCCAGTGTGTTCGTGCAGCATTACAAATCTACGTACGTTTCCGTGGAGTAAAGTTCATTGCAGAAAATGGCCGTAGGACAACTAATCGACAGTTGAGACAATAGTGTCAGGATGTGATAAAAATCTCATGGAATCACAGATGACGCACTGTTTTTCAAAGCCATCAAGCCTTTTTATCATACACCTTGAAAATGGATTCAAATTACTGCACACCACTGCAAATAACCTAATCTGAGGGAAAAGTAGAAATCGATTGCACCCTGTAGTGGGTCTAAAACTGACCGTATGGTGAAAGAAAGGAAACTAAAGCAATTGTTTCAATTAATTTGCACAAGGATGTAATAATAATAATAATTATAATAATTATAATAATAATGAAATGTGCAAAAGTTACATTCAAGAAAGGTAGAATTACAAAAGCACCCTTAATAGATTCAGATTTTGTCACAAAGATTAGGGAACTGGAGCATGATGAAGCTTATAAGTACCTAGGAATTAGCGAAGGAGATGGCATGCAACACCCCCAAATGGAGGAGAAGGTAAGAAAGGAGTATTACAAGCGTGTATGTCTGTTACTAAATACCGAGCTAAACTCAAAAAACAGAATATCAGCCATAAACACCTGGGCTGTCCCTGTGGTGCAATACAGCTTTAACGTCCTTAACTGGACCATAGCTGGAATTAAGCTAATGGACACCAAAACGAGAAAGCTCCTCACTTGCTACCGCATGCATCATCCCAAAGCTGATGTTGATCGCCTGTATGTGCCCAGATCCGAAGGAGGCAGAGGATTAGTTCAACTAGAACTGTCCTACAAAACTACAACAATTGGCCTCCAAAGATACTTGGAAACTACAGAAGACTGGATGAATGTATGTGTCAAGGAACATGAAAGTAGTAAGCGTCTTTACTCCGTAATAAAGGAAGCCAAAAAATTCAAAATGGAGTTTCAAATGGGCGCAGAAATACAAGTACAGCACGGTAAACCGGCTGAAGCTGCAAAATACTTAAAAAATATTAAAAGTGTATTTGGTTAACACACTTACGAAAAAGAAAATTATATATATATATATATATATATATATATATATATATATATATATATATATATATATATATTGTATATACCGGCTGTAACAGCAAAAGTTGCCCAAGTCGTGTAACAGCATGGGATAATTGTACATCCCACAAAAATTTTAATATCTAAAAAACCACTAGAGACTGATTGAGTTTTTTATCAGGTTTTCAGATAAGACGTTTAACGATCTCGACACCATCATAAGAATCACTGAAAACCCTTTGAGTTATTCAGCTAGAAAAAGAAGAGGTTAAAATCGTTTTGTATCAGCCCCACTGACTTACTAACTGAGCAATGGTGAGAGGAAAAAGATCATTCAGTTCTTCAGTAATTGTATCAACATTCATACTCTGGCTTCCATCTTCAAAGTCCATTCATGAACCATCAAGAGAACGGAGAATAAGTTTAAAAAGGAAGGGAGAGTAGAGAAAAACTGGATCAGGAGGCCACAACAGGAAGAGGGATCATCATTTCAACTTAGAGCTAAATACACTCTTATTGTTCAAAGTAGTACCCAATAGTGCTATAAAAACCTCGGAGAATTCCAGTAAGATATCTTTAATCATTTCTAAGATACAACAGTTTAGAGCTTCATCTAACAATTGGACAATTTTGCTGTTCCACGCAATATATATTCGCCTCACTATATATTTATGTAATGTATTCATCTCTTCCAAAACGTGTGGTTAGTTGTGTCTTCATCGCCATAATAAAATCATATGTGCGAGTATGGCTCTTCGGTTCTAAGCACTGAGATTCTGTATCCTGGTACATCGAAATCAACGGGTGATATCTTCATTCAAACATTTTTCGTTGAATAATATAGACATATTATGTCCATTCATTTTTATACTGATCCTTTCTAGTTTTCTTATCTGTTTCTTGATGTTAAGATGAAATTCATCAAGGAAGGCGCCGTAGTTTTTTCCTACCCAAGTACTTTCGATCTCCTCCACGGTCATCCTTATTGAAAACTTATTGAAACTATGATATCCGCATTTCGTTCTGGTTGAGATTTTTTTTAAATTTAAAAAAAAAAAAACGCGGAACGCGTTGTGTTATAATTCTTTCAACATTTAAATTTATCCATTCCACCTATGGAAAGAATAATAATAAAAAGAAATAGACTAAATATATATATATATATATATATATATATATATATATATATATATATGAAGACATTTTTTATGTTTATACATTCTTTTTATAGATACAAATATTTAAGTAAATGCTCTGTTTATAATAAACAGTATTAAAAACATTTACCGGCCTGACTGTCCGAGAATTTTTCATAGATAATATGCGTCCTCATATGTCATAAGCACATGGACAATATTGACCCTCCACATGTCCTTACTGTTTAAAAGCAGTAAAATCGACTTTGCTAACCGAAACGCTCCTCTGTGGCTATATATATATATATATATATATATATATATATATATATATATATATATATATATATATATGACAATTACTGTACTGTGAAATTATATATATAAATATATATATATATATATATATATATATATATGTGTGTGTGTGTGCGTTTGTGTGTGTCAATTCGTGTCAATTTTCAAATAGCTGACGCACCCTGTATATATATATATATATATATATATATATATATATATATATATATATATATATATATGTGTGTGTTTAAGACATTTTTTTATTTTTATACGTTCTTTTTATAGATACAAATATCTAAGTAAATGCTCTGTTTATAATAAACAGTATTAACATTTACCGGCCTGAATGTCCGAGAAAATCTTCATAGAAAGTATTCGTCCTCCGACAGGAATCGAACCTGTATCCTATACGGATCCGTCATATAACCTGACGTGCCTTAACCGATTGGGTCACAGAGGAGCGTTCGGTTATCAACGTTGATTTTACTGTTTTTAAACACAATTCTCCATGATTTTTCTCATTCATTCATATCTGCTAAATTCATATCCAAATGTAAACAAATAAATATTTTTAACTATAAAAAAGAACGTATAAACATAAAAAATGTCTTAAATAATTGTCGGACTTCGCCCATTCCATAATGTATGTATATATATATATATATATATATATATATATATATATATATATATATATATATATATATATATATATATATTATAGTGTTTTATTATAAGAGATTATAATAAAAAAATATTAAAATAATGTATTGAACACGTTTTTAAAAAAAGTAAATGATACGAACTGTGGGTTTTTACTCCACCTGTTCTTTCTATATATATATATATATATATATATATATATATATATATATATATATATATATATATATATATATATATATATATATATACAAAGAGTGAGAGAGTGAAAGACTTGTTTTATTTACCCATTTACAGAGTTATTTCACGCTTGGTGATTTTCCAAAATGAGTGACTATTTTTCTTAATAACCTTCCTCAGATATATTGTGCTTTTCATGCTTTTTAAAAGGAATGCGTGACGTGGCCGACATTTTCGAAATAATGTAATTCCATTCATTAATAAATTGTTCACTTCAGTAAATCTTATATTCTCTAGTATCTCTCTTCCGGGTAGATTGCAATTTCTTCGTATGATTCTCTTTATTTCGTATCCAGCTTCAGTTTTATATCCCATATATATTTTAATAACATGGTATTATTATATTTTATTACACACACATAATATATATATATATATATATATATATATATATATATATTTTATTTTCCTTTTGTTATTATATTAAATGTTATTTCAATGTATATTAAAGAGGTCTTTTAAAAGAATTTCAACATCACTCAAATACATGTAATCAAAATATATAAATATCATATATATATATATATATATATATATATATATATATATGCATATGAAATGAGAACGAATCGAATATAAATATATATATATGCTAGATGCAATGGTCAGGCCTGACGATTGCATCTCGCATGAAACAGACTGTCGCCTCTAAGTGTTGACTTCTATGTTCACTTTTATATTTACACGCGCTCTATCTCTGATATTGAGCACTTTATCCCATAAATATAGCACACTTTAAGACTATATTTCTTCATATATATATATATATATATATATATATATATATATATATATATATATATAATTACTTAAATGTTATTTTTAGTGGATATTCGTATTTGAGTTGACACCCCGTTTATTTATTACACAGTATATTTATTTTCGTCTACCGGTCTGGATATTCGAGAAATCTTTTTAAGGAAAAATACACGCTCTCCGGCAGGATCTAAACCTACGTTCCCCAAGGGGATCTCCGCTTTTAACAAATTCTATACCTTCTGAATGCTGAAAATATTTACCCTTACTAGTGCATGGCATCCATTTCTTAGAGAGAGTTTTTTTTTTTTGTTTACGAATTTTCATCCAATAGATGGCCCAAGAGCCACACAAGGTAGGGCGTTGACTTATATTAGCGTAGGTAGACACAAGCGTTAGGAGCATAGACCTTAAGCAGATATTAGAAGGAACTGAAAACCTAATCCTAAGCAGAAAACAAGGGATAAATCTCTACTTCTGTTCAAAAGACGATAGGCTTATCTAAAATTTAAAATCAGCCAGTGTTAAGATTATCATTAAACCCCAAGTTAGATTAGGTAAAAACAGATAAAATTTTAAGGAAACTTTTTGTAGAAATGTATGAATTTCGCTATTATTATTATTGTTATTATCATTATTATTATTATTATTATTGAATATTTTATAAAACCATTCGGCAAGAGAAATTGTCTCTGACCTGAAGTGAGTAAGTAAATTAGTTTTGAAAAAAGCAGGCAGTCTTCAGTTTTTAGGTGATTCTTCGAAATCCCGAGAATGGCCCAAAAACTTTGGCCAATCACACACACACACACACACACACGTACCCCCCATATATATATATATATATATATATATATATATATATATATATATATATATATTCATAAAATACATCTATTGGATGCTTTATTACACATCATCAGTGATTTTCCTAGCCGAGATTCATTAGGGGTTTCGGGTCTTTCAATATCATACCCCCTCCTCACGGTGACGCAGCGGATACTGATCTGGTATCGACGTGTGTACCTTCCGTTACCTACAATTTACTGCATCCTCCCGACCACAATCACACACACACACACGTACCCCCCATATATATATATATATATATATATATATATATATATATATATATATATATATTCATAAAATACATCTATTGGATGCTTTATTACACATCATCAGTGATTTTCCTAGCCGAGATTCATTAGGGGTTTCGGGTCTTTCAATATCATACCCCCTCCTCACGGTGACGCAGCGGATACTGATCTGGTATCGACGTGTGTACCTTCCGTTACCTACAATTTACTGCATCCTCCCGACCACACACTGCGATCCCTCTTGGCAATTTATGGTCCAATCCCGGATAACTTCCGGTTCACAATGCAATGTGCACTCTTCCATTAAAAAAAAGGAAGCAAACGCAACCACAGTTTCTATCTGGTAAGAAACTTGGCGGCGTGCTTGGCTTGAAGTGGTAAGTAACGATTTGTTTCCCTCACTGAGACATATACACGTACATGTACACACACGAAAACGCGCTATAGCCCCTAGCACTACAAGGGGTTACATTGTCTGGAAGAATTAGGAACAGAAACATTAGTAATGAGGAGAAAGAGTAAAGAGCATCCAGGAAGACAGTAGATAGCGTTTGACATTGCATTTAAATTTTTGAAGATTAAAGTTGGCTGGAAAGCATGGAGTTGGGAGGTAGTTCCACAAGCGAGAAGTGCGAGATAAGAAATTGTTAGCATAGAAGTTATGTCTTCATCTAACTAGCCCAACTGTAAATTGAACTCGCCGCCAGTCTAGTATTGCGGTTAAATTCATACAGTCTAGGTAGCATAGCGAAGAGCTCATCCGAACAATTACCACGAAAGTATTTATAAAAAAGGCACAGAGAGGCAAGCTTACGGCGGTGGGCAAGTGACTGAAGCCGAGCCTCCAGATCAGGACCAAAAATATTGCTGATTCTTCTTTGAATCTTATCAAGGAGCTCCAGGAAAATAGCAGGGACACTGGACCATATATAGCGGCAATATTCTATGCACGGAAGAATGGTATACTTATAGTTATACAAGATAGATTCCAGCGGGAAAAACTGTCTCGTCCAACACAGTGAACCGACTTTCTTGGCAGCTGATCTAGCAATGGATTCAATATAGACTTTCCACCACATGTCAGTCGAGAAATTTAGCCTGAGGAGCAATGAGTCACTTTCTTGGAGGATAGCTGATGGAAGGCAGAGAGGAGTCTCTCAGATGATTGATGGAGAGAAGTTTAGGTTTGAAAGCATTAAAATTGACAAATCATCTTTTACATCAGTTAATGACGATCTTGAGGTTGTTTTAGGCATCAGCTGCCATGTTGACTGACTGACTGACTGGTGAGCCTTACCATCGAGGCAGGAGTAAATGGTAGTGTTGCCAACGTAGATGCCAAGTTGAGAGCTGATGTCATCGGGAAGGTCGTTAATGGAGATTAAAAACAGTGTAGGACCAAGGATGAACCCTAGACGACACCCGCGTTAATACGAAAGGAAAAAACGAGTGGCCGTTCCAAACATTTCACGATTTTATGGGAACGACTGGATCAACTCAAAAACGTCCCCGGAGATATCATGCTTTCCAGCTTGTGGAGAAGACCTGAATGCCAGCCCCTGTCAAAGGCTTTCGAGATGTCCAATACTACAGTCGGGATTCACCGTTTTTATCTAGAGCATGATAGAATCTTTGCTCAATTATCGTCAATACATCAGCAGTTGAACTGGAGAAACGAAAGCCGTATTGCTTGTCTGAGAAAAGACAGTGATGATAGATGACGGAACACTTCAGAATTGATTAGGACCTTTAGGAGTTTCCAAAAAAAAGACAGAAGACTAATAAGCCGATAGTTGGATGAGTCAGATGGCTCACCAGAGTTCTTAAAAAACTGTAACAGACGGTGACTTCCAGCAAAGCAGGAAAGCAGGAGGCATTTATTATATAGTTTAAAGAGAACATCAGCTAGTTCGGGAGCACACTTCTTAATGACTATTACAGGGATTCCATCGGGTCTACGTGCTTTGTGGGGATCAAGGTTAGAGATGATAGTAGAGACCATGGAAGGGATTATATGTATATCACTCAGTAGGAAGTTAGACAGGGATAGTCTAGAAGAGTAGAATTTGAGGAGAATTTACGGGGAAAACATTCAGCTTCATCAGCAGAGGATCGATTGAAGAGCGGGGTAGAGACTTTGCACTTATTTCGGAACCTATTACAGAAACGCCATTAGCCACGCGAGCCAAATTTTTTAGTGGCTGTGCGGTGCTTAATTCTCACAGCAAACAGGGACCTAGCCGAAAAATTGGTTCCTGCGTACAATGGCGGTCGATCATACTAGTATGAACCCTGGAGAGGTTTGCGGTATCACCAGGTACTTCCGAGAATGGATGAAAGCGTCTATGACGGCTTTGACCCAAGAAGAAACTTCAGTGACGCAATATTCAATTGGGAGTGTGACGATCTTAGTCCAAGGGGCGTCACGAAGAAAACCCCGGAATGAGACCCAATCAGAATGCTGGTACCGGAAAGAGGTCTTATGGACAGCGTGTTCCTGTTTGACGAATGCTTGCAATGAGATATCAATAGCTACCACGGAATGGTCGGAGTTACCAAGCGGGGAGTATTGTGAAGGTTGGTAGGAGCTGGAAGAGGAAGAAACAGATCCAACAGAGAAACATATTGCTCCATTTGGCTAGGGAAATGATTTGAATGAGGGATTATATATATATATATATATATATTAGGTTGGTGCAAAAATAATGTCGTTTTCTCACATGAAGTTGAACGTCAAAAAATGACATTATTTTTGCACCAACCTAATATATAGGGTGCGATGTGCAAATTGTCGCCATTTTATATTTTTAATTTCGCACATGCGCGTTGTTTGTTTTTGATTTTATTGACAGCACAGTATAGTAGGGTCAGTTGGGCACCGTCTGTGAGAAAAGGAGCAGCATGACGCAATTTACTCTGCCACAAATTTGGAAACGGCATGCTGTACTGCTTGGCATTTTCGCTGAAATCTCCAATACGAACATTTCAGAGTGTTTGGGTGTCGATCTCAGGACAGTAAAGAGGATTCGGAAAGACTTGGATGAGTCTAATCGTGATTACGAAGGTACGGCAGCTCGGACAACTCACTCTGATCGTTCTGATTAGAAAAGAACTCCTGAATCTGTTGGTGAGAGCCTCAGACTCAACACGAAAACCTACATCAAGCAGTGCTTTGAGTTGGTAATGATGACCTGGGTCAAGAGGGTGGCTGTTGCCAGACTCTATGTCTGGCAACAGGACTCTGCAACATGGCTGTCAATTTCTGCGACCACATCATCCCTTACATCTGGCCACCTAACTCCCCAGACTGAAACCCCGTTGATTAATATGTGTGAGGCGTAGTTGAGCGAGTAACCCAAAAACTCCTTGTAACATCAAAGATGAACCGAATGCAAGGATTATGGCAGCATTCACCAACTTAAACAAGAAGACCATCCAGAAGAGTTGCAGGAGATTCCACAGTTGTCTGGAAGCCGTGCTTGAAGTCAATGGCGATTTTATTTAATAAATTTACCCTTTAATATTTCAAGATATTTTTGTGTAATTTTGGTAAATCTGTTAAAATGTGATGTCAGTGTAATATTAATTTATGCGTAATTTAGACAATTTATCCATCGCACCCTCCGTATATATATATATATAATATTAATATAATAAAAATAATAATGAGTACAGAAGATCTTTAAAAATCCATTCGGTTATAATTTATTTCATGAATATATTCAAATATATTCCCCTCCCCCCTCTACCACTTCTCAAATATATTCCCCGACACCTCTCTTCCCCCTCTTAAATATATTCATCACCCCTCTCTTCCTCCCTCTCAAATATATTCCCTTCCACCCTCCCTTTCAAATATATTCCCTTCCACCTCCCTTCCCCCTCTCAAATATATTCCCCTCCACCTCTCTTCCTCCTTCTCAAATATATTCCCCTCCACCTCTCTTCCTTCCTCTCAAATATATTCCCCTCCACCTCTCTTCCTTCCTATCAAATATATTCACCCCCACCTCTCTTCCTTCCTCTTAAATATATTCACCTCCCCTCTCTTCCTCCCTCTCAAATATATTCCCCTCCACCCTCCCTCTCAAATATATTCCCTTCCACCACTCTTCCCCCTCTCAAATATATTCCCCTCCACCTCTCTTCCTCCCTCTCAAATATATTCCCCTCCACCCTCCCTCTCAAATATATTCCCTTCCACCTCTCTTCCTCCCTCTCAAATATATTCCCCTCCACCTCTCTTCCCCTCTTAAATATATTCACCTCCCCTCTCTTCCTCCCTCTCAAATATATTCCCCTCCACCCTCCCTCTCAAATACATTCCATTCCACCACTCTTCCCCCTCTCAAATATATTCCCCTCCACCTCTCTCTCCCTCTCAAATATATTCCCCTCGACCCTCCCTCTCAAATATTTCACCTCCACCTCTCTTACCCCTCTCAAATATATTCCCCTCCACCTCTCTTCCTCCTCCCAAATATATTCCCCTCCACCTCTCTTCCTCCCTCTCAAATATATTCCCCTCCACCTCTCTTCCTCCCTCTCAATATATTCCCCTCCACCTCTCTTCCCCCTCTCAAATATATTCCCTCCCCCTCTCTTCCTCTCTCTCAAATATATTTCCCCCCCTCCATCTCCCTTCCTCTCTCTCTCTCTCTCTCTCTCTCTCTCTCTCTCTCTCTCTCTCTCTCTCTCTCTCTCTCTCTCTCTCTCTCTTTTCTTCCTCTCCAATTTTTAAACCTTATATTGAAATTTTTCTATTTCTTTCTTCCTCTTTTAGTAAGGGGATGCATTTTTTATTTATTAATGTGACATATTTTTATTTGCTAAATGTTATTTTAATCAGTTAAATTCTCTCGGATTAGTATTTAAAAAACCGTCACTTTTCTTTATCAATTGCTTTGTTTATTTGTTTATATTAGGATACGTAACGGAGCAGATATGTCTATTTCAAGAGTCATAAAAAAATCTGTATTTAAAGTTACTATTCAACTTTTCTTGGTCATCAACGTACACTGTAGCCGAGAGTCAAAGTACGTCAGATGGTATCCGCATCCGCTTTCCTCTAGGTTCGAATCTTGCCGGAGAGCGGATATATTTTTGCTTTAATAGCATTTCTCGAATATTCAGGGCAGTAGAGGAAAATAAATAAATATACTGTTTAATAAATAAACGGGACGTCTACTCATATACGAGTTTCCACTAAAATAACGTTTAGTAATATACATATATATATATATATATATATAGAGAGAGAGAGAGAGAGAGATAGAGAGAGAGAGAGAGAGAGAGGAGGCACGGTGGAGTAATGGATAACGGCTTGGAAAATAGGAGGGCAGACTGGGTTCTATAGCCTTGGATGGCAACTGGTCTAAGAGAAGGACAACTCTAAATTCAAAACCTGCGGAGGGTCTCTGTATTCGGCCCTTCAAAAAGTGTGGATGGTCCTGCACGAAGCCTTCACCACTATAATCAAATCTCATGTGCTGTTGTCGGGCTGTCGGTTTCCTTGGAACTGATCTGCTTGACCCTCATACGTCGAATTCGATGGGAGAGTCGAGTGTATATATATATATATATTTATATATATATATATATATATATATATATATATGTATATATATCCTTTAACTTCCGAAAAGGGGTAACAATTTGCTTTTAAATAAATCATTTTTATCACAAATTATGTACTATCGCCTGAGGAAGTACACTCATAGTATTGAAACATGAAAGGTTTTGTGTAGCGATGTAAAATGCTTTTACTATAATATATTATAATAAAAATATAACTATAATAATTATATATATATATATATATATATATATATATATAATCATTTCACCCCAAGCAAGGCGGGAATGCCACTAGTACGCAGGGGGTTACAGAAAGAGAAAGTGAGAGAAAGGACTCGCCATAGAGGAGATTGAGTAAAGGATAAAAGATGAACGGGGTTCAAGACGACAGAAGATGGCGATTGACGTTGCATTTAAATTTTGAAGATTATAATTATCAAGTAAGTGGAAGGAAGTTCCACTGTTACGAAGTGCGAGAAAAGAGGCTGTTAGAGTAGAAGTGGCGGTTAAATTTAACTATTTTGACAGTAAAAGGGTGGGACTTAGATGCTAATCTAGTAGTACGCTTAAATCCATGTAGTTGGGGCACTTGGAAAAAAGCTCGTCGGGGCAGTTGCCATGAAAATATTTGTAGAAAAGACAGAGGAATGCCGCATCACGTATGTGAGAAAGTGACTGAATTCGAGTTGCCAAGTCAGAATTGATTACATTGCAGATCCTTCTTGGGATTTTGTTAAGAACCTCGAGAGGAAAAACAGGTGCACCAGACCAGATATAGGAACAGCATTCAATGCACGGAAGAATCGTAGATTTGTAAATGTGCAAGATGGACTCTGACGAGAAAAACCTTCCAGCAGGACACAATGAACCAAATTTCCTTGCAGTAGATGCAGCTATTGATACAATGTAGTTATTCCACTTCAAGTGAGTTGAAAACTTGAGGCCAAGAAGGTGCAGTAAGACGCTCTCCTGAATTCGTCGGCCATGCTGATAGCTGACGAGGAGATTTCTCTATGGGGATTTAATGAGAGCAGTTTAGTTCTGGAGGTATTAAAATTTGCAAGCCATTTCTTGTCCCAGTTAACAACTAATTGGAGTTCCTTTTCAAGAGCAGAGGCCAGGTTAACTTTGTCAGCTCTGACGGATTTGCTATTGAGACAGGAGTAAATGGTAGTGTCATACGCATAAATGCCTACTCGGGAACTGATGGCATCAGGAAGATCATTGTTGAAGATCAGAAACTGCATAGGACCCAACATATAACCTTGGCGGACACCCGTGTTCGTGTGAAAGGATCTGGAAACAAGAACGTTCAAACTGGCCTACATTTGACGAATTGACATTCACACACACACACACACATATATATATATATATATATATATATATATATATATATATATATATATATATATATAATTTCACAGATCAGTAATTGTCATATATATATATATATATATATATATATATATATATAGCCACAGAGGAGCGTTTCGGTTAGCAAGGTCGATTTTACTGTTTTTAAACAGTAAGGACATGTGGAGGGTCAATATTGTCTATGTCCTTGACGACGCATATTTTCTATGAAAATTTCTCGGACATTCAGGCCGGTAAATGTTGTCAATACTGTTTATTATAAACAGAGCATTTACTTAGATATTTGTGTCTATAAAAAGAACGTATAAACATAAAAAATGTATTAAATATTTCATAATGTATGACGTCACTTGTTTACATTTCGATACGCATTGAGCTGATATGAATGAATGAGAGAAAATCATGGCGAACTGTGTTTAAAAACAGTAAAATCGACCTTGCTAACCGAACGCTCCTCTGTGGCCCAATCGGTTAGGGCACGTTAGGCTGTATGACGGTTCCGTATATATATATATATATATATATATATATATATATATATATATATATATATATATATATATTTGTGTATTTAGGCAGCAATCCTTCTTTTAAGCACATTTCATTAAAAACGACTGACAAGGTGCTTTTATTTAGTTTTTTTATATAATTTCTCGTGCGATCTAATAAAGTTTTTCTTTTCAGAGGATAAATTATATAAAAACTGTCCGAATGTTCTTTTTATCCGAGCGCTTTCGGCTATACATTTAGCCATTTTCAAGGATTATATTTCAACTGTTAGAATTAGAAATAGAAGTAGTTTGTTATATGTATGTTTATAAAGTGATTAATTTTTTGTTTCAAAACACGGTCAAGATATTATGTCCATGTTCAAAGTTAATATTATTAAGTGTTGGTTTGTTTATTTTTATTAGTAAGGCTTCCATTATTAGATCGCACGAGAAATTATATAAAAAACTAAATAAAAGCACCTTGTCAGTCTTTTTTAATGAAATATATATATATATATATATATATATATATATATATATATATATATATATGGTTCTTTGGTAGTGTAATTTGTTGCTTAATATGTTAGCCAGATGGGAAACCATTTACACACATCTTTGATAATTTTGGATTCTTTGGTCATATATCTTGACCTCTTTTGAAGATAGACTTATATACAAGTACGCACATCATTCCACAAGGTACACACAGCTTGCAACTTCTGAAAAAATCAAAAGTAATGGTGTCTGCAATACAAATAATAAACAGAATTGAACGCAACAAATAAAACAAAATGCACAACTGTTAAACATACGGACACTTACGACATCCAGACAGCGTTCCTAAAATGTGTAGTCCCGTCTCTATCCAATATCTTCTCTCCGGGGTTCTTCTTTTCACCAACTTTTCCTCCATTCCGCTAGTGTCTCTATCACAGAATGCATAAGCTGGCCCAGAATGGCAAACCTGCTGGTCAGAAGACCCCGTGAGCGTTGATTTATGGTAGTGATGGATTGTTTTTTTGTTATTTTTATTAAGTTTAGATGTAAAACAAATAACGTACGAAGACACGGAAATGACTGAATGAATTTAAAGGGTCAGCATACCTCCTGCACCCAGAATCGTTAGTAAGGTAAACCAGCAGGATGCAATGAAATTCTAGCCAAAGAGTTGTCATGCTTCCTCCTGGTCACCTCTCTGTCGCTTCCTCCTAGAAACAATGCTACAACTATCGCCGGTCATATAATCTAGTAAAAACAGGAAATCTAACATTGGAGGTCTGAAGAATTGAAACTAGAGCCGACACGAAACGCAATGTAACATTTAAAAATTACGTTATTCTCTAATGTATAGATCGTTGTTCAGCGTTTGATTTACGTCGGAAAACATTTATGCCCCACCTGGTATTATTCTTTACACTAATATAAGACCAACTCATGTGATGAGTGCGCGAAGTGCTCACAGAACAGACTACCTGCTTCAGCATACCAAGCACAACGCAACCCAAAGATTGATAATTTTCTGTTTGCTAACGTGAGAGTTTTCTTTATGAGTTTATAAATATTGGGTTGGTGCATATTTATCAGGCGTTTTTGTAGCCGAGGTTATTTGTTAATGAAGATTTCTGTTTTGTTTACATTTTTTTTAATAAAAATATTCTTCTTCTATAAGGTTATGAAAATGCGTATCGATAATAATACGATCCGTAATAATCATTTAAAAATGTTATTGTTGAACTGTTATATTTCTTTTTTCATAATAAATATTGTTTTAAAACGCCTGATAAATATGCACCAACCCAACAGCTTTTTCATATACACCAGCGTGCCAGTCTAACAAATCAATGTCACTACTAAGCAGTTCTCGCTTAAAACACTAAAATCACAACCCAGTGCTATCGCTGTTAAATGAACATAAATGTCAGATTTTTTTTAATAACACGTTACTTTAGGACATAGACAATATTGATCCTCCACATATTCATCTTCTTTATTGTCTCTAAATAGCAACTAACTTTCAGGATACATAGTGGAACGGTTTCCAGTTGACATTTCCGCAATTTTTAATTTAGAATAGTCCTTCTCGTAGACTAGTTGCCACCCAAGGCTATGAGCCAAGTCTACACTACTATTTAATCTATAGAATATAGGACATTAGTACGAAAGTGAACACAACAGACGATGCCTGAATTTCAACTCGGCTAGCGATAACCCTTATGCTAGCCGTGTAAGGTTCATTCTAGAACCTGGCTTTAAAATTATGAAAATATGGGGGAAATCGGTCTTAAATATTGATTTTCAGAAGTTGACTTTATGTGGTTAAACCCAAAATAGACAGGTGTATTGACAGGCTGGCGGGCTTATAATTAATAATATACAGGCGTGCTGGGGAATTGTGCTGACAAACGGGTAAGCTTACAAAAAAGACTGGCGGTTTTAGGGACAGATGGGCTTGAAGGCAGACGAGGTTTTGGGGAAAGACAAGTTTGAGGACAGACGGGTTTAGAGAAAGACCGGTTTTGGGACAGAAAGGTTTAGAGAAAGACAATCTTGGGGACAGACGGGTTTGGAGAAAGACGAGTTTGAGGGAATTCGGGTTTGGGGACGCGGGTTTAAGGAAAGACAGGTTTAGGAACAGACGGGTTTGGGGAGAGACGGGTTCTGGAACAGACGGTTTTGAGGACA